>JAQISU010000177.1:6685000-7285000 GCA_029339505.1 Unio delphinus | reverse complement strand
AGGTTTCCATGTGGTATGAAGAGCTTTTCTTTTGTGTTACGATGTGGTGCCATTGTGTATTATTGCAAGGTTCCCTTGTGTTGTTATTGTTTCCTTGTGTGATATTGCAAGATCTCCTTGTGTGTTACTGAGGTGCCCTTGTGTTGTAGTATGGTTTCCTTATAGAAGATGTAGTGTTGTGAGGTTTCCTTGTTCTTGTGATGTTTCCACATTTGTTATATAAATTATAATTATAATTATAATTTAACATAATAATCATCTATATTTACAGTCATTTATATTTACAGGTGGGAGTGTAGATTCTCCACTGATGTGAAAAGTCTACAATAGACTTTTCTTCTGGGAGTGAAAAATATTTGGAAGCATAAAAACTGTATGACAACATCTTTGTTCCTCAGTCCAGGTATTTTGTCAATCCATTCATGTTATGTGGTTTGGTTTTATTTCTCCAACTTCCTCCACCTTGACAATCTCTCAAGACAAACTGAGCAATAATGTGTACATTATTAAAATTTATTTAATAACATAAATATAAGTTACATAAATGCAAAATCTTACCTCCTTTGGGATTAATAATCTGCATAATGTCACAACCACACCTGGGGAAAAAAGGCAATGACTTACTGTTTCTTACACAAATAAGTGAATTTTATACAAAGTGATTAACTACTTTACAATTCAAATTTATTACAATTAAGCAATCACTTATACATTAAAGACACATTATTTGAGTGTATTATGTATGTAGCTATTGTATTCTCAATATTACCGTTATCCAAGATGAACATGGTTCAATTCTCCAGTCAGCTTATACATAAAAATTTGGATATCGCTCAGGATCCTTTCAATTTGGGGGACATGAGGGAGGGCTTTTACAAACTGTAGTTCTTGGATAAATATAATTTACAAAATAAACTTCTTTTGCCAAATACATTACCTGACTACAATTAGATGAGGAGAATATGGCAGCTTCAGCAAAATTGTGGATAACGAAACAACTTACAAGAGCAAGGCGAGGTCACAACCCATGCAAGATTCCATTTCAGAAACAATTTGATTGATCGGGGCTAACATATATTTTTTTTAAAAACTGGGCAAGAAATCAGAGAGAATCCTCTAAGGACTATAGCAACTATCCCATGGTGTCTGAAATTGCTCCACATTATACAGTTGTTATTGTTGTTGTAGGGTTTAACACCATTTTTCAGCACACGATAGGCTATATACATGGCAGCCAGTATTAATGGTGGAGGAAGAACCTGGGAAAACCCGCGGAAAGAACCACCAACCCACTAGAAGCTACTGGCAAGCTTTCTCACATACCCACATTGGCCAAATCCGAGACTTGAACCCATGCAGACAAAGGTGAGATAGCAGTGATCCTTAACTGAAAGCGCTTTAGACCACACGGGGCCCCTCCACATTATAAAGTAGTAACGGTTAATAGCAACTGGGTCAACTCATCTCCTCAAAAGGGAAGAGAAAGAAATCAGCAAGTGGCAGGATGGAAGCCTGTAAAAGGACAATATTTATTGTCTTGGAAAGGCATAAAAACATAAACAACCTACCCTAACATGCCTTCAGAGTGGAAGGCATACCATAGAACATTTTTCAAATTAGAACTGACGAAAGTTAAAATTTATAGAAGATATTAATTACTTATTGTTAACTTCATATGACATCCATCAATTAAATGTAATAATACAATAATAATATCAAATGTTTTTATGTTTCTATTTTCTCATTTGTATAACTTGTGTACTTTGGGAAACATATTAATGGCAGGATTTATATAGATAATAGCATGTTGCTTTAATCCTTTTGTTGTGCAATATTTCAAACACATAACCATTATTTTTAAAAAATTATGATATTTTTATCTTTTATTTTAACATCCTATTTATTTAGATTCTACTTAAGACAATCATTTAGATTTTCAAGAGTACATGACCTGACGACCTTTATGAAAAAAATAAGAGGCAATAATAGTAGCTCATTAATATTAGATATTTGAATCAACTAACTATATTGCAAAAATAGATGGCTATTATAAATTGGAAAAAGTTGGTTGAGAAAAATAATGAAGGTGTTTGTAGCAAGTCTAGGAAATTGTAGTCGCGAGGTTACATTACTTGTCTCCCCACTCAGCATAGCCTTGTGGGAAGACAAATAATATAACTCATAATCCCCAACATAGATTCTATTAATGATGATTTAAACAAATGGAGATAGAACACATTTATAAGGTGTACATGAAGAACCAACACAGATGTCTGCACTAAGGAGTACAGAAACTCTCACAGAAATTCAAGTCTTTTAGAAGACCAACACTCACTGATGCCTTGATATGGTATGCCTGACCTGAAGATAGTGGGGAAAGACATTCATCTGGAGATAACAACCTGTAAATCTCTTCAAGGTCTTTATATGCATGTGAAGAACCATGAATTGTGAACCCACCAGCTGTAGTTGTGGATGGAAAACCAAGCAGCAAAGTCAACAGTGGGCTGGCTATGCTGAGTGTCAGACCAAACATGTCTCTGCAGTAGCTCATTTAAGAGAAAACAACCAAGTCCAGTTCAATGCAGCAACCATACCCAGATCATACAAAGTGAAAAATACCACCTGGCTGACAGATGAACAACTGATAAAATTTGGATCAGTGTATGTGGCTTAACATACTGAGGGGATAAAATAATAAGGAAGGAAATTGGGGAGGAGGAGAGCAGATTCCAAACCATGTGAATTAGTCACCTTGTATTAATTTGTAGAAGGCAAGAGAGTGTTAAACTCATCAATGAGTGCCTATGCCTGTCAAAGCTGTCTCAGATGAGTTCTCAATTTCAAGAATAAATAGACAAACAAGTAAAATGTATAGGTAAATATCATTCTGTATCGATTCTCCACCTCTTGTATCAGTATTGATATCAATATTGAAAAAGTACAGATACATCTAATATACTGACTAATCATTTCACCCCAAGCATATAATGAAATGAAAACAAGGTAGTTGAGTTTAAGTTATGAATAAGGAGATTTAGTATGAAAATTTAAAGATTAAGAATCAGTTGCTAAAAGAAGTTCAAGAACAATAAAACAAAAGTCTTTGCAATGAGACTTTTAGTTTTTCTGAGTTCAGGATGTGGCAAATACAACTTTATCTGAACAAAGTGATTCAAGTGATAAACATCTGACAGGTAACCACCCAAATGAAACTGGGGAAGTTATAAAATGGCACCTCCTAAAAGTTTCCGCCTGGTACTATTGTATAAATATATTAAAGACAATGGTGAAGGGGTGGTTTTGTATGGGCTAAATTTGGATGGCTGCAGAACTTAAAATCCCTAAAGTAAAATGTGGTTGGGTAATCTATCCAAAAGGGAAATACTATGAAAGCCATGTACGGGTGGTATGGGCAGGATTTGAACCTGTTCACAACTTGTTCTGAGTCTAAGCTAGTGACAGAATCACCATGCAGATGAACAAAGAAAATTTACTATAATATACAGGGCCTGAATTTAACACAAATTTCTTGGTAGCCAGAAGGACTAGTGTACTGAGAAATTTACGAGTCCTGCCAAACATTTACTAGTCCTGTCCACAAAACTATGTCACACACTTGTATGGAGATTAACAATAATTTTCTTTCACAAATAGCATTATCATATGAAATACAGAGGTACATAAGTACGAATTCTTCTTCAAATCATCAGTCAATTAACATTTCTTGTTTTTCAAGATAATCTGGATCCATTTCCAGAAAGGGATCCAGGTGTCATTTCTTGTCCTCTACATGCACTCTTGGTCCATATGGGGTTTGTTCTGGTCTCCTTACCTGTCTCTCTGAAACATTCCACAAACGTTTTGCTAGTGATGGATCATATGTTGGAATGTCATTTGTATGGAAGATTATAAAGAGTAGGTCGGACAGAGCCCAACGTCTCAAACAAGATCTCCAGTCACTCTTCACCATTTTCATCTCTGATTCAATTTTAAAGTTCAAACAACAAAACTGGATGTTTTCTGTGTTTGTTTTTGCGAATTCCATACACCAGTTACACCGCATAACGTTCTTGTCCTCATAATTCAGTCATTCCCTGTCATTTGTCCATGTCTTCCGAAACGTCGATTTTCCATATCATATGAATTAACCCCCTCTTTTATTTCATTTTCATTCAACTTTTGCTTTTTCCGGAGGCTGAACATCTTCTTTAAAACGCCACATTTTGCCTGTCTTATAAGGCAGGAATTGTGCCTCATTTTGAAATACGAGATGTTACAGTATAGCTAACGCGGTTTATTTAAAGTAAGAAAAGGAATGGCAGTGTCCTTTATATAAGAAAGTCTTGAGCAAGACATTCGTTTCAAAACACGTGCCTTTGCCCCCTCCCCCAAGTAAATGGCCTCTCCTTAATAAAGTCTTGACTTCTGCAGGATCAAAGCAGTGGCTATTGTAAACATTGTTACAAAATATTAACATCAAAAGATAAAGTTAATTTCACCTTGGAAAATGTGTGTTCCCATCAATCGAAGCCATCTGAGTTGGCGCATTGCATTCAACAGCTCCAATTAAAGTCTCATTAATAGCGTAAGTTTAGTAAGTGTTCCTAATTAATCTGACTTAATGTATTGTTGAAATTAATAATAAGCAGAAAATTTTCAAATCTTAGATGACCATGCTGAGAGATTTTAATTCCCAACAAATGTATGGCATTCTGCTTGGATATCTCCACCCATGTGTATTCAATTATTTGCTCAGTCTTGTATGGGAAAAATATTTTAAAAAACAATTTTTATTGTCACAGAAAAGGTAGTTGTATGAAAATGATGTCAGTTATGTGATCATAATAACTTGATCTAATTCTTATCATTATTTCGATGCAAAAGTAAATTATGCAGTTCCCTGTTTGTGACTGTTAGCGCGTTTGGCTAGGAAGCAAAAAAAACAACAAAAAAAAGGAAACAAACAAGCGAGCGTGCAAACTAGTTTCTTTGAATAGTTGATGCCAATTGTTGTAGTTTTGTAGTTTGTTAATGTGGTCGCGTAAATAAAGTGTGATACCAGGTTATTTTTCATTTAATTCGCTGTCAGGTTAATTAGGATATTAAAATTACCAAACTTCCGTTGTTTGTTAATGACAGGACCGTCATTGGTGCTGATAAGCGAAATGCACATCAGATGACTTCTTGTAATAGAAACACATTTCTGAGGCAGAAATTGACTTCATCTTCTCATGCTAATATTCTATGACTGAGTTTTACAACAGTCGCAGCGCTGAATATATGCTGAAATTACATCATTACTAGGGTATTGAGTAAACGAACACTGACTATTGATAAACAAAACTTACTAGCCCATCGGACTAATACCATTATGATAGTTACTAGTCCGACAGGAAATCTACTAGCCTTGGGCTAGCGGACTACCGCTAATTTCGAGCCCTGATATACAATGATCCCTTGTCATAATGAACTTAGTTATTAAAAAATCTTGTATAAAATGACCTAAATTTGGTCAAAAATAGGATGCAATGTACTGACATTACTTCAGAATGCTTCAACTGATCGTTTTCCTTCTACAATGTTGCAAAGTGTTGAAGACATAATGCATTTAATAACTATATAATTAATGAAAGCATCAATAGCACAATTGCACAAATTCACTAATAATACCCACCAGATTATGGCACCTGATCATAAAGTCAGGTGATTGATTAAGCTTAATACCTAAATTTACAGACTTTTTGGTCCAAGTTAAAATTTTGTGTTCAAAAAGCTTTGAGATTATGTGCTAGGATGAAATGACATGCAGTGTGATTTTACCAGCTACTGTTAGGATTTCTAGGATGTAATTACAAGCAGTGTGATTTTACCAGCCACAGTTATTGTTGCTAGGATGTAATTACATGCAGTGTGACCTTCCAGCCACAGTTGTGGTTGCTAGGATTAACTACATGTAGTTACTACATGATCTACAGTAACTATATGATCTTACCAGCCACTGTTACAGATGCTATGATGTAATTACATGCAGTGTGATCTTACCAACTGCCGTTATGGTTGCTAGGACATAAATATATAATGTGATCTTACCAACCACTGTTATGATTGCTAAGATGTAAATACATATGTGATCTTCCCAACCACTGTTATAGCTGTTAGGATGTAAATACATGTGATCTTGCCAGCCACTGTTACAGTTGCTAGGATGTAATTGCATGCAGTGTGACCTTACCAACCACTGTTATGGTTGCTGGGATGTAAATAGATTTAATGTGATCTTACCAGCAACTGTTATGGTTGCTAGTATGTAAATACATATAATGTGATCTTACCAGCCACTGTTACAGTTGCTAGGATGTAATTACATCAGTGTGATCTTACCAACCATTGTTATGGTTGCTAGGACATAAATACATATAATGTAATCTTACCAGCCACTGTTATGGTTACAAGAACATGCTCTACAGTAATAACATCTTCATCAATCACAGTTAGCACAGCCAGCACTGCTAGGATTGAGCCAGCAAAGAAGGCAATATTCCTGGGTAAAATAGTGAATCAAAACTTTGAAAATCTTTGAAGACAAAAAACCGAAACAATAATAGTCATACAATTACTTTTCTTCACAGTCTTACACAAGCGACCTGAGAAATATATTATTAAGAAGGCATAAAAAAATGTAATTTTGGGGGGTATATGTACTTAATAGAAATAAATATTTCTGCCTTTGTTGCATAAAGAGAACAAATCAACATCAGATCTATCAAACAACTAATAATCATAAATATCAAACTGATGTATCCAATTAAGTACTTTAATAAAATAGGAAAAGCACATGTGGATTTTATGTAATAGTCACTCATTATTGTTTGGCCAAATCCTCACATGATGTCATAGATTATAAGGAAAATCACTCCAACATATGAAAAATACATATTATAAAATACTGGCAATCATTACTGTACGATACTTCCACCCTGACTTGGATTAATTAGACACACAAAAAGAAAGTTGCAAATGTTCATTTCTACTTAAAAAAAACAAATGATATACATGCCAAAAACCCAATTTTTGGAGTAAAATATATCTCTTTAACAATCAAGCAAACAAGATCTTAATCGTGTCTTTTGGCATGTTTTAGTATTATCAATGCTAAAGTCATATGCTTTTTAAGACAAAAATCTGAAGAGAGTGGTCTTCCCTTTGAATAGAGGGATGGTGCAAAATCTTGCAGGATGTAATTGATGTGCATGTTTGTTCCAGACCTGCCAACCCAAGTGAGTCTGTCTCAGTAAGGCAGTTAATTTTTTCTGTAAGATTGACCAGTTTTCAGTAAGGTGTAACAAAATATCAATAACTGCTATTATAAAGCTGGAAAACATAATTAAAAGTTTGATGCATCAACAAAAAACATTATGTTACACCGAAACGTTTGTGAAGTATGCAAAGACTTATTTATCATTAGTACAGTTGCACAAACTCTAGTTCCATACCCTATGCAGCTCAATTTCTCATTGCTATCTCTCAACTGGACATAATTCTTGGAAATTCTTTTCCATTTCGCATGACGACAATCATATCTTCTGCTACGAGACACTCAAATTGACATGTGATATCCAATAAACATAATAGTGTCCTTTCCAGCTTTTATTCACAAGAATCTGCATACACTTTTGTGTTGAATATTAACTCTTTTCTAGAAGCTTATTTTCCCTTTCGTCTTAAACATGTATCACTTTCTGGAAACCATTGTTACAAATTCTTAATCAAAAGTTTGATCATGTTAATGATTCACATTAACAAATAGGTTTTGTTTAAAGCATCGAGGTACTGCTGTAAAGTTAGTCTGGTTCCCTGACTAATTTCACTAATTCTAGGATTAAATTTTTTGGCAATGAATATTTATTCTGTAGATCTTGCTAGTATGCCATAAGTTCATATTTTAAGGGTATAATTTTCATAAGAATTACAGCAAAATTGTAAGAGTTGGCGAGTCTATTACTGTATTTTCCCGCATATATCCCGCACACGCAGATAATCCGCACCCTCATATAGCCCGCGGGTTTTGGGGTTTTGTGTAAAAAATCGTTGGCATAACCCGCACCTTTGTATAACCCGCAACCATATATATATTTATACAGCTACAATCGGAAATTAAATCAATTACAGGATCACGGGGCTTCGCTGATGTAGCAAACTGCGATTCTGTTTTCCGTTTTGGTGACAAAATATACCATCTGGTGATATTTGTGGCGACACCAATTTTGGCTGATAAAAACCGTATATACAGTCTTGCGTTTGGAGTAGAGAAAATCAAAGGCACCATGACAGGAAACAATGTACTGGAATATATTGTTAAAACAACAAGTCCTTGTCTCATACTGACAAACCACACTAACAGTGCACTGTTATATCATAATCCGCTAATGATGATATCTGGCCTTATTACTTTATGCAACTGACTAGTTAAAATCTGAATCCGCAGAAGGCGGAAACGTAAAATGAGTACAGTCAAGCAGATGACACTAATTTAAAAACAAATACCAGATGGAAGAAGAAAAAATACGTTTGCTGACACTTCAAAGAGAACTGATTACCTTTGGAGCACTGATATGTACTAAACAAATAAAACAAATCTGTTTCAATGATCTACAATTATCTAAAGTATCCGCAGCAATAACAAACAGGTATTTGTTTGACCCTTCAACTGGAGCCTTTAGCGGCGCCATCATCAAAGTAAGCCGACGACCTTTGCTCAATAAAAGTCAGCAAAAAACACGGTACACAGTGCTTGTGTGCGTAGGCTTGTCTATAGGAGCTGTGCCTCAACTACAGGCTACATAAACACGGACATTTCTAAATAATCTTGTATTCTTGTGAAGTGTAGATTCAAGTTTAAATAATTTTTTTCTGTTTAATTTAAAAAATGCCGAAACGAAAGTCTCACACAGCCGACTTGAAGCTAACTGCCATTGCGTATGCTGAAGTGCATGGCAATAGAGCCACAGGCAGAAAATTTGATATTGATGAGAGTGTAATCCGAGGTTGGAGAAAAGAAAAAGGAATGTTGGAGAAGATGAATCCACGAAAACGTGCTCGTCGCGGACCTAAAGCAAAGTGGCCTCACCTTGAAGCTGACCTGAAGCAGCGGATCGTGGCCCAGCGGTAAAATTAGGTACCGTAGTTATTTCGATTGAAAACAGAAAATATTGATTATGAAAACGTGATGAATACGAAATTTTAAGTTTTTATCACGAAATGTTGATTTGGTCCCGATACCGTAAGTTGTTGTAAAGTCACCGTAATAGCCATAATATCCAACCCTAGCAAAACAAAACTAGAACAATATATGTTATGTAGTTACGTTTTTCCAACAATATATTGAAATATTATTATGTGTAAAAAAAAATTTGATATAGCCCGCACCCTTATATAACCCGCACCCCCCCCCCCCTGCGGGGTTTGTAAAATCTGGTATAACACGCGGGATATAAGCGGGAAAATACGGTAGTAGGTTGTACCCTTATCATAATTTAATATTGTTAATGAAACATATTTTACTTATTTTAAAATTAATCTCTTTGTCAAATATTTTACCGAATATGTACAAGAAAGAGAAAGGTATGGAGGGAGTTACATTCCCTTAATCTGGAATTGGTCCTGGCTCTATTTTCCAATGCTTGAAAAGCAGCTGCTAGTCTTGTCTGAGAAACAGACTAAAGTTATCACAGGTCAATGAATGTTGTTCTTGTTGTTGCTGTTGTAGGGTTTAATGCCATTTTTCAGCACACGATAGGCTATACATGGCGGCTAGTATTATTGGAGGAGGAACCCAGGAGAACCGCTGGAAAGAACCACCGACGAGAAGCTACTGGCAAGCTTTCTCACATAACTACATTTGCTCAATCTTAGACTCGAACCCACGCAGACAGAAATGAGATGGCAGTGATCCGTAACAGAGAGCGCTTTAGACCACTCGGCCACTCAGGGCTCCTGTCAATGACTGAAGATGGTCTAAGAAAAATTAATTTTCAAGCACACAGATCCGGTAGAAGTATGAAGCTATAAATGTACTAGGGAAGGTAGCTTGTTGTGCTGCTGCAATAGGTCCCACCAGGTTAATTTGAGCTCTCTGAATGAAAGGTCTCAGAGGTAAAAACCTAGGAACCAATTTGAATAAGAAATTAACTTGATCTTGGGTTAGTTCCTTGTACACTGAAAGGATAACCAAACTGATCCGGGGCAAACTATTATCCATTCCTTCTTTAGTGGTGAGAAGTGACACCTCTGTTCAGATCATTTCATTATAGGTAGAATTTCAGAACCCTAATAGGTGCCTGTGGATGCTCTTTGAGAATAAAGTTCTGATGAAGACAGTAGCTTCAAAACCAAAGACTGATTTCCAATGTGCAGGAGGCCATTCTTAGCTACAAAACCAGATGCAGACATGATAGAAACTAAGGATGAGAAATTGTACACTGTTTGGATCAAAAGATAAGACATGAATTTCACTGAGGCTGTCTGCTGAGGCTATAGTGACTAGGAAGCAGGTCTTGTATGAAAGCTGAGTCACCAAGGCTCTAGATATAACATCAGATTGCATCCCTAATTATGGTCACATTATAGTCCTCAGTAGGGTTGTGAAAGGTCAACAATACAAAATTCCTTGTTACTGTTATTTTAATTCTGAAAAGTGTCAGAGGGTTAGGATGTCCTGTTTTTGTCCAATTCAGGGTTACAGCCCAAAAAGAATGGTTGGGAACCACTGGTCAAGCCTGTAGTTTCAAGGATGCCTTGTTCAAGGAAGTCAGAACCAATGATGGTTTCATTTTAGACAAAGGGCTACGGCTGACAATCAAGACAAGTAGAAAATAACTGAAAGGTTACAGAGGTCTTTGTTCTGGCTAATGTCTTTCCTTTTTTAATAACAAAATGTGTCTAAGGGACCAAATTCAGACTTAAAGGAGTGCCCTGAATTGGTACAGGATCTTTGTACTTTTAAAGTGGGGTACCCACCCATAGATGCAATTTAGATTTTCTTAACATATTAATACTAACTATGTGAAATCAAAGCACCATGGCATACATGTTTTCAGAACTGCTTTACCTGGGTACCATGTATGTTTAAATGGAACAGCCCTGAATGCAAACAAAATGCAGAATGAAAATAAGGAAACGCAGTAAAAGAAAATGATATAAAAACAGAAATACAGAATGATAAATGACAAACAAAAACAAAACACACAAATGTCTTTCATGAGTTGATTTTGAAATTTTTCAATATTTCCCTTAATTTAGTCATTTTGCATTATAACCCAGGAACAAATTCTTTACAATGACAATTTTTCACCTTTACAAGTCTTGACTTTGTTCTCATAAAAGCAGATATAACCAAACAACTCCCACTGAAGTAATGACATTACCAGTCTTTATTTGAATTAACAAAGGAAAAGAAAATTTGTTGACAAATATTCAATAGCCATATTTCTACTCTTATATGCAACTGCAGTTTTATTTTATTTTACTGTAAATTCAATGCTACCTTATACATTTACTATCCATTTAACTCATTAACCCCATGTGCCACATTTATGCATCATGAGGTTTCTACTCTACTTCTGAGCTCTGTAAGGTCATTTAAGATACAACCAGTGTCAATGGTATTTAGAAACATTGATAGATCTAGCTCTACAATGGTATCTTATAATCAGGACTTTCTACAAAATACAGAGGAGAAAAACTTAATTTTTGACACCATATCTTTTGACACCAAAGATTTATTGGTTGTCAGAGACATATTTTGTGTCTGGATTTTTTAGACTTTTTGGTCAAGATTTACTTCAGACCGATCCAACTGCACATGAACATGTGAATGTATGCAAAAGTAAATGTTTGAGATTTGGAGTGGAAAGTGGCCTGGACACTTAAATGATGGGTCCACGGCTCAAAGACAGACTGGTCTGAACTGCACATTACAATTGAAATGTACCCTACACCTATGTCTACTTGGGTTTGAGTCTCAGGTTCAGGCAATGTTGATATGTGAGAAAGCTTGCGAGTAGCTTCTCGTGGATAAGCGGTTCTTTCCAGGGTTTTCCCCAGGTTCTTCCTCCACCATTTATACTGGCTGCCATATATAGCCCATCATGTGCTAAAAAATGGCATTCAATTCTACAACAACATCAACAACAACAACTTTCAAACTCTGTAGCATCAAAGTTGTTTAAGATAATGCAAAGTGAACAGTATTTCAGAATTCAGAAAAGTTGATAGGTGTATCTCTATAATGATACCAAATAATCTGCACTTTCTACTGGCATTACAAAATAGAGAACAAAAACTGTAATTTTGAGACCCAAATTTTTAAAAACCAAGAATATGTCAGTTGTTGGAGCCGGATTTTGTGTCCAGATTTTATACTTTTTGGCCACAGCACACCGACAGGTGAATATAGGCCAGGACACTAAAATGATGCATCTGATAAGCAAAAGAACCCCAAATGAACTCAAATTTTTACCCTTCTGCATATGCACGAGCAAAATTGCTAATAAATAACATTTTTAACATAACTAGGCATCCAGCTAAAAGGAAATCTCTTGGAAGCAGATGTATTTGGATGAATTCACAAGTCTCCCCCAAAATGTGTTTCCTACTGCCATTTCAGGTGAAAATGACAAAAATCACCAGGGGTTAATAAGTAAAGCATATTGTTCAAAAATAATAATTTGACTTTAGATTTCATTTCATTTTAAAGAGCAAACAAAAAAATGAAACCATGAATGGAAATGATCAATGCAACACCTAAATGTAAAATGACAATAGTTCATGTAAAATGTAAAACGGAATGAAAATGAAATTAATTCAAAAAGTATTTCCAATACAAAAAAATGAAATGCAAACAAAATGCAGATTTGGTCACATGACCTGCTTCAGAGTCTGTACCTTACAAGTGCTGTAATGAACTGCAAGTACCACTGAACATTACGGCATGCAAATAAGATGGTGCCAATCAAGAAAAGTGCAACATTTTGTCTACGAGGATGACAGCACAAAATACAGCAAGAATATATATGGTATTTGCAAAGACTATCGTGACAGCATGCTGACCAGACATAATAAGTGAAAACAGTAAATGATTTGCAGCAATGACATCAGACATACTTTTCATCTAGCAGATGACTTTTAAGATTGATTATTGCTACAAGCCAAAAGGCTTGGTTAACATCTTATTAGCTTGGTAATGGGATTGGTGTGGAAGCAAATGTTTGCTTTTTTAATGCATAACAAGAAAAAATTATTGATGATAAATATAGAAATAAATACAATTTATTTTGTTGGTAACTGTACTCACTTTGCTATGATGGTTAGGAAAGGAGATGTGAAGATGCTGACATATTTGCTTGCTGTGCGGTAACCTTTACTCATCCTGAAAAATTAATTGAACAAGACATTTACCAAAAATATGTCATATAATCACCAAATGAAACTAAAAAAAATTCTAGAATGTACATCCATCAAATGTTGCAGAAAAGAAAACAATCAGCTGTTGACGGGTTGCATATAAACCAAAATGTCTCAATTTCATTAATGCCCTTGTTAGAACAATAATACTACTGAAAATATACTGCTCTAAATAATCTTTATAATCTTTTGCTTACTTTTTTATGTCGTTAGATTTTTTAAATTAAGATCTGAAACATTATTAAAGGCATTACTGTTGTGACCTCCATTTAAATACATAATCTACTGTTGTTGGAGAAAGAAAAAAAATAAGTGTAGTATCCAAGGGAGACAACTAAGGCAAAGTATAAACATGTAACCTCAATTTGAGTTACTTCCCTTGAAATATAAAATCGACCAGCAATACTACTAATTTTAGTAAGATCATAAAGTATGTTTTTTTACAATTATTAGTAATAAAAACTAACAGCTGGCAAAAGAAAATGAGCACTATTTAAGAGAAAAAGCCAAAGTCTATGGAAAAAGACATCCATCCATGGATTCAGGACAAATTTAAATATCTTTAAACTTTAGCCATTACCATATTGAGAAATTTTTTAAATAGTCAGTTTAATGTCCTTTTTCAACATTATTAAAGGCATTAATGTTCTGACCTCCATTTAAATACATAATCTACTGTTGTTCAAAAAATTCGTGTAATATCCAAGGGAGACAACTAAGGCAAAGTTTAAATATGTAACCTCAATTTGAGTTGCATCCCTTGAAATATAAAATCGACCAGCAATGCTACTAATTTTAGTAACATCCTAAAGTATTATTTTTACAATTATTAGTAATAAAAACTAACAGCTGACAAAAGAAAATGAGCACTATGCTATACACATGGAAGTTCAGAAATTCCTCTCGGGCATTTAAGAGAAAAAGCCAAAGTCTATGGAAAAAAAAACATTCATCCATGGATTCAGGACAAATTTAAATATCTTTAAATTTTAGCCATTACCATATTCTTGAGAAATTTTTTAAATGGTCAGTTTAATGTCCTTTTCCACACGTTTTTTATTATTCAACTGGTTCCTTTAATGTTTTCATATAACCAGTCATGTGATAGCACCAGTCTAGTGAAAGGAAAAATGTTAGTAAAATCAGTTTCATGGTAGATATTGAATACCACAAAAAGGATCTAGATGACTTTTTAAAAAGTATGTATTGATTATTTTTTAATGCATTTTTGGAAGAAAAAAAAAAGGTTTCGTTATAATGATAGATCTATTAGCTACACAATGCTGTAACCCCTCTCTATGTGTGAATAAACAAAATTTCAGCTAAAACATTTTTATCTGATGATGAATTTAAGTCATCACCATATATTCAAACAATGACTAAATTGATTCCAGCTTTATCTGACCTGGCATCAAACTCATGATCAAGCTCATTGTAATGTCGCAGGTACTGTCTGGCATAGTTACTCCTGAAATTAAATAAAAAAAAGAAAGTTTAAGAAATATAAGGAATTGGGGCAAGCAAAAATGTCACTGAATGAATTGTCTTTAGTCTGATAATGATTAAATTCTATGAAAGTGTTAAGAAAACATTAGCAAATGAAAACACTGGCACGAAAACATTTGCATAACTGTTCTCTGATGGTGACTTTGTTTCCATAGTCATATGAATGGTCTTAGCTTCACAATAATTCAGTCCAAATATAATTAAAAGCCATCAGAGGTTTAAAATGAATAAACTGGAACCAAAAGTCATTTACATTTTCTATAACACTGACCTTGACCCCAAATTGTTTACAAATAACTACATTTCAAAAGTATTGGCTCACAAAAGCTGGTGTAGCTCTTACCTTTGCATCATATGTATGTGAAAGTGGTATATTATTAGAACAAAGAACTTGCTAATATGAAGAGAATTTGTGACAGATCATGAAATAAATGGTAATCCTGGTGAAATTTTGAAAAGTAATAATAATAATAATACTGAGGACTTTGTATAGCGCCTTATCTTTAAAAGCTTTAAGTGCTTTACTAGATCTATAATGACATGACTATTAAAAACAACCACCATGAAATTAGAAAACATAAAAAATGCTGAAAATATTTAAGGTAGGAAACATTATTAGGTCTTTAGGCTTGTTCTTGCAGTTGGAAAAGATGAGTTTTAAGAGCACTCTTGACAGTGATCACTGTGTCTTTGTGTCAAACTTTAATGTGCAATTCATTCCATGTTGTCAAGCCCTGGTATGCAAAGAACATTGTCCATATGACTCCATTCTCATAGTGGGAATAATGAGTGTATGATTGTCAGAAAAGGAGCCTAAGCATCTTGCTTGTGTGTAAACATGTTGGACTGGAGTCCATAAGTGAAACGTAGCAGAGAACAAATTTTGTGTTTGATTCTGGATCAAATGGATTGCCAGTGAAGGGTACAGAGCAGTGTGGAGGTGTGCTCTGATTGTGATACTCTAAAGATGATATGAGCAGCTGTGTTTTGAACCTTTTGGAGTTGATATTGAGATGAACCAGACATAATTTAGTTACAGTAGTCCAGTCTTGAAAGTACTAATGAACAAAAGACAACAGATCAGAAAAATAGGAAAACAAATTATGACAATGGGAAAAATATGGAAAATACTATACATGCAAAATAGTAGAACAGTTTCGGCATGTTTTCTAACTTAAAATTACAAAGGCCACACTGAGAAAATAAAAAAATCATATTCATATTGTTTGCTAAAAATTATCTACAAAATAGCTCTTTAAAAATAGACTCGTTTTTCCTGACATAATATTTTGCCATGTTATATTTGATATTTGCTACTCTTTTTTTCTCTATCATAAATCAATTAGGCAAACATTTAATAAAAATATGAGTATGTGGGTAAAAATTTCTCTATCCCTATTAAAGAGACAACTTTTTTCAACTTGTATTCTCTCTCTATCTTGCTTGGTTGCACACCAATTTCTCTTGACGATTGCAAAATTAATATCCATGTTTCATGCATCTCTCCATTTAGAAATGGAACAAAAAGGAAAACAAAACTATCTTTGTTTTTATCACGAATTGTGGCTGCATACTGTAGAGCCATGTGATCTATTTACTTTTATATAACTGGCTGATTGGATTGTTCTACACATTGTCACACATAACAGCCATATGTGCCCAGAGAAGGGAGGAAACTCAACTGGTAATTTTTGAACTCTTCAAATTTTTAAAAATAATTACAGATTTTGGTTGGAGAATTCTTTTAAAACAAGGAATCAGATTTTTAATCTTAACATAATGTCCTACAAAAAGTAGAAAAAAATAACATTTTGGATCTTTTCTCCATATTTGACCTTTAAATATTGTTTCAAATATGAATCTTACCATCTTCTTCTTCCAAGAACTGCTGGTTTATTTTTCACTAACTGGAATGACAGTAAATAATGTTGAAATCATAAAAGCTTTCAATTATATGGCATAAAAAGAACAAGAAAAAGATGTGTCAGTCCATTGTTATTTTGCCTGAAGGTGTGTGAAGGAAGCAAGTTAATAAGCTCCAACTGCAATGAATGGAAATAATGAGGGGTCACTGCGATGGTGGTTGCAGTGGTGGTGAAGGAGAACAAAGAGGATCAAATATGCAATCAACTTTCGTTAATTATTATTATGAACATATTTGTAGAAAATGGTAATGACAATAAATTAATAAGGTTTGATCATTTAGATGTTACTGAACCCACTAGCATTAACAAAAACTTAATTATTAATTAACTTAATAACTCATTATTGAAAATGTCCTATCTTGCTTTAGAAATGGAAGTCTAATGTAGTGCATGTTTTTGCTTCTTTTTTTTGGGGGGGGGGTTTGCCTTTTTCTAATTTATCTGGGAAATTTGTTAAAGGAGATATTTTTGCTCACATAAATGCATATACTAAAATAAAATATACTTTTTACCGGAATCTGCACGTAAAGATTAAATTGAGAAAACCAGTCTGCTCTCTCCTCACTAAGCATACAGATGCTATAAATATAATTTGCGGTCGACAGTAGAACCAGGTTAGCTATAAATAGAACATGATACTGTTAAGAAAGTCCACGGTCAAGCGTACTCTTATATTGTAGATATGTAAAAGCCGTCTTTTCTAAAATACGGTCTGTGGGATCAATAGAATGGTGATAATAACGAGAAAACAAATAATTGATTTTTTTGGGAAGGTGGATATACTGAAAAGCGTAATCCATATACATTTAATCGTAACGCGTAATTTAGTGAAAAAAAGCGTAATGATTACGCCAAAAGCATAATAGTTGGTATGTATGAATTTACTCAGTAATACTTATTTTTTAAATCATAAAGTCAAATCTATTTCAATGATTCTGCCATCATATAACCTATTTTGTCATCTGCACTGTGAGCATCATTCTTGATGGACAGTTACAAAAGTGCAGCAGAAATATTATCAAGTGCTCAAGAAACTATTGAGTATTAGTGAATTTAACCCTTGGCTACAGAAGTTCCCAAATGACTGGGTATTCTTTGTTTTAAAGACTATTCAAATTAGACTTCTTTCTAAAATCACAAACTCTCACAGCAAAACAACATGCTGATTTTTATATCTGCTAACAACAATAAAGTGCCATAACATCAGTTGATTAAAATACTTATTAAAAACAATGATAAAGTAATAAATAGGCCACTCCTACTGTCGTCATTCAATACTTCTTAAAAAATGATAAAGTAATAAACAGGCCACTCCCATCATCATTAAATACTGCCTAAGATGGATAAAGTAATAAATAGGCCACTCCCATCATCATTAAATACTGCCTCATATGAATAAGGTAATAAATAGGCCACTCCTACTGTCGTCATTCAATACTTCCTAAAAAATGATAAAGTAATAAACAGGCCACTCCCATCATCATTAAATACTGCCTAAGATGGATAAGGTAATAAATAGGCCACTCCTACTGTCATCATTCAATACTTCCTAAAAATGATAAAGTAATAAACAGGCCACTCACATCATCATTAAATACTGCCTCATATGGATAAGGTAATAAATAGGCCACTCCTACTGTCGTCATTCAATACTTCCTAAAAATGATAAAGTAATAAACAGGCCACTCCCATCATCATTAAATACTGCCTCATATGGATAAGGTAATAAATAGGCCACTCCTACTGTCATTCAATACTTCCTAAAAAGGATAAGGTAATAGACAGACCGCTCAATCATCATTTAATACTACCTAAACAGGAAAAGGTAATAAACAGACCACTCCTATAGTCATTCATATTCATCTGTGCTATTAAAGCTGGCATTAACAACTTTCAGAATTATGTTTCATATATTGTTATAACAGACATGCACCAAGAGGATCAATTAATTAGTCCCTAAAAAAATAGACAAAAAGTATACCCGTCAGGTGTCAAGATTTGGGAGATGCAAGACACAAAAATTTGGAAAATCCACAATCCAGCATTCATGGTGCAACATTTTTTTTTATAAGGAGTTGAATTGCAATAATCAAATGTTTGCATAGTTCATATAAACAATAAAAAAAAATTAAGCCATGATTTCAACATTTCATCCATTTTAAAGAAAAATCAAAATAGTTAATTAGGAAAGGATTAAAAAACACTTTAATAACACAAATATATAATAAACTTCATATTACCTCACTATATCGGAAGAAGCAGTACAGTATCTGCCACAAAAATATCAGTGGGCTGAAAGCTAGATTTGCTAATCCAAGCCATAGCATTTTCTGAGCAAGACTGAAAAGAAACAAAATGTGCAATACGTTTTTTATGTCATTTCAGAAGTAATCACAACTGCTATTAAAACTGATTTCAACAGATGTTCAACTGACCATCTGAAACACACATAATTAATATATTACTTGTTTTATGACTGATCATGAGATAATCATGTTTTCTTACTATGTGACTAACATACTGATATGATACTCAAAAGTCAATTACTTCATGTTTTACAACTAAGTGAATAAGATCCAGTGGTCAGGAGCAAATTGTGTTATATACGACTATGCAACTAAAATCTACTGCTTAAAAGTTAATTTGTGTTTTACAACTATATGACTAACCTCCAGTCGTCAAGAGCTAATTGTGTTTTAGGACCATGTGACTAAGATTCACTGGTCAAAGAAGCTAAATGCATTTTACAACTATATCAATAACATCCAACAGTCAAGTGCTAATGAGTACATCTTGACAAAGTATTCATAAGACTAGAGGAGTCAATGCAATTTAGGGAACAATAATAGTGGTTTTCCTTTTGGAAACTGAGTAATTTCACAGCCATTAAAATGGAAATCTGAGACAATAAAATGCAATAAGAAATTTCTACAATTTTCAAGGTATGTCTTCTTTCCAACACAGTACCCAAACTGCAATTTTCCATGGTCCAAAATTACTGTTACTATTAGTTCCATAAACTCTCAAATCCAGTAATTGTATAAAAGATTACAGTTTAATCTTTAATGTCTATCATACATATAGACAAAGAGAAGAAACTCTTAAACATTAGGTCTACAATTGTTTACTTAGTTTTAGCTTGAATTCACAAGGGTGCTCGCATTTGTGGGATGGTGTAAATGGGTTTAATATTAAATGTAATCAGGCAAGTATTCCTCTACAACATACTTAAGTGACATATTTTCCCTAGTCACATTAATGTTAGGAGATTAGTGCCGAGTACCTTACCCCTATCATGGTTACCATATGAGGCACCATTGCGAAACATTACCATAAACTGCCACACTGCAGACATTGTAACAACATCACCAGAAAATTGTTAAAGCTACATTAAAAATCCAATCCACACACATACAGACTCGAGGACTGCCCTTTTTGAGCAAAGATTCCAGACAAATCCAGCAAAAGCACAATTTTGTAACTGACAGTGCCTGCCAGCCAATGCCTTCTATTATGTATCAGATTGCAACATTCTATTTGCACATTAGGCTCTGATGTTCATGATGCATCCCAGATTTCTTAAGTAAAGTGAATGTACAATTCAGCCATGATGCATCCCAGATCTCTTAAATACACTGAAAGTACACTTAAGTCATGATGCATCACATATCTCTTAAATACACTGAATGTTCACTTAAGTCATGATGCATCCCAGATCTCTTAAGTACACTGAATGTACACTTAAACCATAATGCATCACAGATCTCTTAAGTACACTGAATGTACACAAAAGTCATGATGCATTCCAGTTCTCTTAAATGCACTGAATGTACACTTAAGTCATGATGCATCACAGATCTCTTAAATAGACTGAATGTACACTTAAGCCATGATGCATCAAAAAACTCTTAAATACACTGAATGTGCACTTAAGTCATGATGCATTCCAGTTCTCTTAAATACACTGAATGTACACTTATGCCATGATTCATCCCATATCTCTTAAATGCACTGAATGTACACTTAAGTCATGATGCATCCCAGATCTCTTAAATAGACTGAATGTACACTTAATTCATGATGCTTCCCAGATCTCTTAAATACACTGAATGTACACTTAAGTTGTGATGCATCCCAGATCTCTTAAGTACACTGAATGTACACTTAAGTCATGATGCATCCCAGATCTCTTAAATACACTGAATGTACACTTAAGTCGTGATGCATCCCAGATCTCTTAAGTACACTGAATGTACACTTAAGTCATGATGCATCCCAGATCTCTTAAATACACTGAATGTACACTTAAGTCATGATACAAGGGCTTGAGTAACAATATCTTCCTTCGTCAAATGTGACATTGTCAAGCACCAAGTGAAGGTGAATCTATGGTCCAGCGTTCTGGGTCAGAGACATCCCCACAGTGTGCGAATCCTCTGAACGATCAGCACATGAATGAACCACCCACTGGGCTATCTAATAAAGGAAGGACAGTCTCCTGATAACTCCAAGCCATCATTGGAAAATTGTGAAATATAATGGGGGCTACCGGTAAATTTATCTGAAACCATCAACTATGCCATTGTCAATTTCACTAGTAGTATTGTTCATAACTCCATCAATGGCTGTGAAGAAAGTGGGTCTGGCAACCACACAGCCCTTTTTTTTCTCTCTTGATTGTCCCAATGGAATGGTTGCTGTTGGCATTGTTCACATCACTTCCAGGAGAACCACGATGTCTGTAACTTAGCTGACCAGTGATAATGCTTTTCGATATAAACTCTGTATATCACATTCCATCACTCTGTACTTGACACATGTTTTTTTAAACACTTTCTTAGTATTGTACACCAGGCACCTTCCAAAAATAATGCACAAATACTGCATGTTGTATCTGAAGGACACTTGGAACATGCTAGGCATGTACCATGTGTTTGCAGCATGACTTTACATCTCCTGCATTTAATTCACCTAGTCATCTATCATGAAGACAAATATGACCAAACGTTCAGAAACTAACAACCTACACATATGCAAAAACAAAGACTTGTCTCTTGAAAGGTGAGATTTATACAGGCAGCCTGTGCAAAAATATACAACAACGAGCACCTACAACACTATTGGAACACTAGGACCCATATAATCAATATTATCCCAACTTCGCCAATTGATGATTAAAAACTCTATGGATATTACTTGGATTTGAGAAGAACAGGATACAATATTGTGTCCAGCGAAAGCTATAGCCAGGTAAACAACGACAGCAAACTAATTGTAGTCAGGAGAGGTAATAAATACGAGTTTCTTCCCTTTGTCTATGCATTACATAGTAAAAGTGAAAGCGTCTTTTTCACAATTGCTGGAATCAAGAGATAGCTGAGTTTCTTCAAATATTAATGTAATCAGGAAAATTGTGTTGTCATCTAAAAATACAGTTACTAACACTCAAAGACAAGGTGATTTTGATAATATTTGAATTCTTGATAAATTTGAAATCAAATGAAGCACATTCAAGTAATGCCTTGCAGGGTCAATGATGTTTTAGTACCTTTCAGATAGCTGTTTTCGTATATTCTCATCCTTCAAATGTAACTTATTTTTTTTATATGCTGACCATGGACCCCCTATAAAAGAAATATTGTAATACATGGCATATTGTTATGACAATACTACTAATATTATTATGGCCACCCTAATCTGTATGTGCATATCAAAAATGCAAAAAGTGACTACTGTAAATAAAACATTTTTAGTCTGGTAATATAATTTCTGAAAATGTGACCAATTTTGTGATAATATAAACGGTACTATCTAGTAAACCAGTGATAATGCATCAGATTTTATTACACACTTAAGACCTTTAGTAACATTATTCTAAATTTTCATCTGATTCAAATGTAATATGAGACTTTGATTTTTTTTATACTGCAAAACTTTAACAAAGTTCATAATGATAAAATAAGCTTTCTGCTTAAGCAGGTGAGACAGGCAAGACCTAGTTTATCACAGCATACATTTGAGATCCAACATAATATTATCACAAATGTTTGCATGATTGCATCAACTTATGCATAAGATACGTGACTTTCAATGACTTTAACACAGGACTTTAACATTGTCGTAAATCCTGCAATAAAAAATGCTACATCTCACCTTGCACATATGGGTTAAGACAATTTGATTTACTGACTTACACCTTAAGATGGTATTTATTGCTTAAGTGTCCGCAACCAAATGAACATAACAAATCAAGTCA
The DNA here is from genome assembly GCA_029339505.1 of Unio delphinus. Taxonomy (NCBI): domain Eukaryota; kingdom Metazoa; phylum Mollusca; class Bivalvia; order Unionida; family Unionidae; genus Unio; species Unio delphinus. The sequence goes on along the minus strand of JAQISU010000177.1, from coordinate 7,261,849 downwards.
ATATTAATCTGATTATGAAAATGGCATTTTGGGGGGGATATTATTCAATTGTTAAAAAATACTCACAGAAAAGTAAAAATTCCATGTTGTACTTCAAACCAGTACTTAGAAAGACACTGAAAACAAAGAATCATCTGGGAAAAAATTACAAGAGCAGCAATTTTATATAATGATTCTAGCATTGGCAAACATGTACATGTATTGCGTGACATACATACTATGCAAATGTTTTGTTTTAATATTGAATTTTTTATTCATAGCAGTAACTTTCATTATCTCATTAATGTATAGAAGGGTGATAAAAACATAATGGACCATGCATTTAATGTGCTGAGAATTCAATATGTATTTGATCCAAAAATTGGAATGAAACCCTGATTTGAGCGAGCAAGAGAGAAGGAACCCATGCACCCAAAATGCCTTTTTAAAATGACACAGGTCCAAATTTTGCATTCATAAATGATTATGTGCCAATGAGTTTGGCAGGTTATTGTCTACAATCTTAATACAAATAAAAATATTGAAACATCTTCATTTCTGCATAAGCATAGGGCTGAGAAGATAAACGTTCAGGACAAGTAATTTTCAAAAATTTACTTGTCCCATCAATCTGTTTACTTGTCCCAAAATTTATATCACTTAACCAAGATCTGACAAGATGCATGCACATTAATCCGACAAATGAAATAATCATACAACATATTTATTTCTTAACAGAATTTAATTTTTGCAAAACATAGTTTGTTTGTAGCATGCTGAGCAATAGGCAATTGCATACGATCTTTATTAAAAAATTGTATCTATGGTATACATTTTTAGGTTTTGTTAAATTAATTTATGGATGTTTCACTGCACAACAACTTACTAGTTTCCCAGGAATGGTATGTTATGTTTAAGTGGCAGCACAGATTTATTCACCATGGCAATTGTATAATTCTTAAATCGCAGAATACAGTGATAAATATCTGAAAAGAAAATATGAAAATTGCAACAAGAGAATAAAAATACAGCATGAAAGAAAATAAAAAATAAACTTTTTCCCCCATTTTCATTATTTTAGTCTGCAATGTGCACAAAACACTTGCATGAGGCTATTTTTTATTTACCAAATAATTTCCTATCTCAATTATTAATAACATTAATTAATACCGATATTTATTACAAGTACATGTATGATAGAACTGCCATTTGTATTACATAATAACTGATTAGCACCCTGAAATTGAGCCAATAATTTTCTATATATTATATTTTGGGTAATTTATTAATTGAACTTTCAGCTGGTATTATCTAGCTTGGTAAAATTCGTTTTCCCAACTTTAATAACTGCTGGACTAATTCAGAAGCCATTTTAGTTAGCTGTGTGCTAAGTTAGATCATGTTCAGTTTCAACAAGTACTACACACACAAAATTTCAGCCACAGTTCATGAAAATAACATAGAGGTACCAACATTCTTTTATTCCAGAAGTCCATACTGGAAGGGCTATTTCCTTAAGACTTAACAAAATCATAAGGGTTGGCAGGTCTGCCAAGACAACTGCAAATAAAAAGCCATCTTTTTCAACACCAAAGTGGTGGCATCAGTAAAGGGGACCACTACTCAATTTTATCCTAGGATAAATGAATTCAACAAGACCTTCCGGGTCAGGTACTATATCGACTTGGCCTTTGCATTTCTACTCAATACACGTATTTATTTCTGTGGGAATATAACATCAATATATGTTGTGTAGAGTTTCTAAAACTTGAGTGATGTATTTCTTTGTCCTGAATGTGTATGTGTGTGATTTGGACTTTTAGCATAACTTTAACAATTTTTCAGTCATATCGGACAGTTTATAGTGATATGTAGCACTGAGGCATCAAGCTGCAGAGATGCAACATAATGTCCCACGCAGTCATATTATCCTGACACCAGGTTGACCTCTCCTAACTGTTACGTATATTTGATTTAAGTTATTTATTTTTATTGCTTGTTTGTCAGATTCAGATTTAATCTTTCAAATTCGAGATTCATTCATTGGGAGATGACCTGTACTTTACAAATAAACACCAGGTGTTGACCTCATTTCTGACCTGGCTTCAGAGTTGTAAACAAGCTTTTAAAATGATTGGTTGATTCCAAGGACATTATGGAGCTTTGTTATAAACGTTTTCTAGTTTTAGTTGGGTCATACAGTGTGAACGAGATTTTCTGAACGTAAATTTGTTCTAAAACATTCTAGAAGATCATGTGACCCCTTTCCTGTTTACGTAAAAACAGGTATATAAATTATGTTTTGGAGCGAACTATTTAGTAGAACTTGGGCTGTTAGAATATTAAGTTGTGTTGTTTTGAGTTATTTAAATTACCTTGTATTGGAAATTATTTCAATTCGTTTGGATCAAGAGGATTTATTTTGTTATTTTTCTGAAAAATAATTGTGCTCATTGAATTTCATTACCAAGAACTGACTTCATCATGTAAATCGTCTCCATCTTGGATACTTCACTAAGATTCAAACTTGGAATTCTTTGGACATTTTATTACCAGGACATTTGCAATCTCTCTAGTGGATAATATTTTGAATTATTTTTGGATTAATTTTGGAATAGATTCTTAAAACTGTAAGTTTATTTTTCTTTTCTGGAAAATATTTGCACTCAATAAATTGTTTATTAAGTTTTTACAAGCTTGTTATTTTCACTCTTTCTACGTTACTGCTTATTCGAGCCTAAGCACGTAACATAACACTAACCTCTAAAAATGCTGAGCACCAAGTGAGGCAGCTGTTAGTACCATTTTTGAAAAAGTTTTTGGTATGCCTAAGCCGGGGTTTCAAACCCGCGACCTCCCACATGAGACAGACGTTCTAGCCACTAGGTCACCAGAACAGTTTATCCTGAATGAAAACTGAAGCACATGTACCTAACAGTAGACCCAGCAAGAATATGTTTAGCTGTTGGGTTCTTAGAAAGAGCACCCTCAACCATTTACTCAAGTTCTGGGTAAAATATTGTAATAATGTGTTTTTCCAATGTTTAGTGAACATTTAAATAAAAGGCACCAACCTGGAAACTTAGCATACTGAACAATGATACAAGTGAGGTTTGTTTTGCAAATATGGACTCCCTTGTATATTTTTCAGTTTATTTATGCATGTGATATTGTCATGATACATACTGTATTGAGGGCAATTTTAAGATGATATGAACTGCAAAACACAATGGCTAGTGATACCAACTGAGTTGCTTTGGAGCATCTCAACTGCTAGTTAAATATGACAAGTACAACAGACTAGGTTATCATAGGACACTGTATTTTATCATGTATCAATAATAATAATAATCACAAAATAAATCCTGATTATTTTTGTTTTAAAAGGTCACATGGTTTTAAGTGTTTTCATGTAATAGCAAGAACTAAATTAAGAAAGGAGCTAAAGCGGATGCCTGGTGTACCTCTTTTTCCACGTATTATAATGGATACATGTAATGGGTTCACCATGATATGCTGAAAATTGCACCAAACTGTCAACAGAGTTTACAACTGTTTGCTACAAGTTTCTTAATAAAGCTTCACTACATATACTTGCTTATAATATCAAGCCTATGGTACCTTTACTCAAATTAACTAAAAGGTACTCTTGTCAATTTTCAATGTATAGCAGGAATAGCAATCATATTAATTATAAACATGTGGGTCATACCCAACTCTGTCAGTTCTGGTTTATGTATACACATCTGTTGTTCCTTCTGAACCTCAAGCAATTTCCTCTGGACTTCATACCATGTCATCTTGGGCATATCATACTGAAAGAACAATATATTGTGTTGAACATCCTCTGAACTTATTGATGTGTCATACTTGGCAGATCATACATACTAAAATGGCAATTTACTGTGTTCAGCTTCCTCTTAACATTGTAATATACCATATTGGGAAATCATGCTAAAGGGCAAGATCAAACTGTATTGAAATACCTCTGAATTTTATGCTTGGTCATATTGGGCAGGTAATACTGAAAGGGCATGAACAATTTATTGAGTTTAACATCCCCTGAACTTCATGCCATGTCATACTGGACAAATCATATTGAAATGGCAAGAACAATTCACTGAGTTCAACATCCCCTGAACTTCATGCCCTGTCATACTGAGAAAATCATACTGAAACAGGAAGTCAAATTTACTGTCCTCAACTTCCTCTGAGCTTAATGCTATGTCATATTGGATGGGATCACACTGAAAGAATGAATTTACTGTGTTGATTATTTGAATAATGAGATAACAGATAATTAGGACTAGATACAAAATTACTCTCCTGCCATGTCAAAATCTGGCAAGAGGTTATAATTTTTCCTGTCATGTCCTCAAAAAATAGTTGCATTGACAATGGTGACAGTAATATTTTTAATTAGGTCATCCATAGCAGGCATGCAACTTGTAGCTTTGCTGTCTTAACTTGAGCAAAATACTCATAACTATACATATTCCAATGATACCAATATGAGTCAAATTTAATTTTGTAAATCTGATGAACATTTCACCAATCAAATCAAACGTTTCCTATAAATTCTAAATGTAAAAACTGTCATTTGGAACATATCAACAATAACTGTCTCTAACATGAAATGCAATGCTTTGTATGATATGCTACAAAACAACTAGTCACCTGGAACTTTTATTAAAATCTATCAGGTTTGTTTGATGTTTGTTCGATGTTTGAGAATTCCATTTTAATTAAACTAACTTTGATACCAATAAACACAAACTAAAACCAAAATGTATCTTAAAGTTACTCAAAAGTATGACAAACAGTCAAAAATTATAATAGATGGTCAAGGGCTACACTATATGGGATGGGTATAGAAAATGGAGAAACCAAATGAAGACTTTAATAGATAAAGCTAAAGAAACTTAAGATGGGTACAAAGAAATATATTTTCAAAAAATAAGGCAATTTTTTAGAAACATTGGTATAAGAATGAATACATGCCAAGCCCCAATAACACTTGGACTTATATACACTCAGGTAGCAGGATTGATAAACTTGTGTAGAAACTTTAAACAAGTTTCTAAAATCAAAAGTATCAGATCTGAATAATTGAATTGCTTCTGTATGCAAGTATGATGTTTTCTTTTCAGCATCACAGGGTTTAATAGGCTTAAACAAAAATGGAACAAAAACCTTTAAAAATTCTCAGCTCCCATAATTACTATGTCTATCACTTGCTTCATAAATATAACTCGGGAACAGGATTTTCAAGATACCTGCATTGGTGGCCATATAGGACATCAGATCAGCACCATTTTCATTTAAGAACTATTTGACATTATATACAGTATTCTGGTGAAAACCCCAATCAATATGCTTTCTATTTCAAATAGAAATGTGATAACAAATCTATGAAAGCTAACTTTGGTAGAAATAATGGATTTCAGATATGCACCATTTTTAATTAGGACCAGCTAGACATCGTAAGATGTCTTTCTGGAAAATCTCATGTTGATATGTGTGTATGTGTAGTTTTAAAAAAATTTCAGTCATAACACTATAATATCTGCAGTGTGGCAGTTTATAGTGAATTTTAGTACTGAGGCATCATGCCACAGGCATGCAGCATCATGTCCCACCCAGTAACTTTATCCTGACACCAGGCTGACCAGTCCTAGCACTAACCTCTTAATGCTGAGTGCTAAGCCATGTTGATATGACCATTCACTCTGGAGGAAAACATATGCTGCTGCAGCCATATTGGATCTGTGCCTCTGCTGTTTGTTAGGAGTAATCAGAGGAACAAATTGCATAGACCATGATCTGTTAGTGAATTACGCAATGACAGATCTGGGCCTCTGCTGTTTGTTAGTAGCAATCAATAGAACAAATAGCACAGGCCCTGATCTGTTGGTGTATTTTGCAATGGCAGATCTGGGCCTCAGCTATTTGTTCAGAGCAATCAGTAGAACAAATAGCATAGGCCCTGATATGTTGGTGCATTATTCAATGACAGATCTGAATTTGTGTTTTTTGCAGTTTCGCTTGACTTATAAGTGAGTATTGACAGTAAAGACATGTCAACTTACAGAAGAAACCTTGAGGGCTGTTAGGTAGAATGAGCGTATCTCCAGATACTTGAACACATTAAAGATGACTTTGACAACTTCTAAAATCCAGAACACAAAGGCCACTAGGAGGCACACTGACAAAATAATGTCAAACCTGAAGAAGAAAAAAAGGTTAGGTCAACCGAAAGACTTTAAGCAATATTATCATGCAAAAACATTACCCTTTTATATTGTATTTTATTTAAAGTGAACTCATCAAATGTATTTTTATTTTTATACCCTTTTTAGAATCTGAACATGGTTTCATGGAATTTGGGAATTTTTATACACAGAAAGGTAAATAAGGAATGTGGATAAATTTCAGCGCTAAAAACAGGCCCACAAAAAATAACCCGTATCAGTACAGTAAATTATTAGATATCAATGAAAATGCGAAAAGACTGAAATTGTATCAAAACATGTATCAAACCATTTAGTTTTAGCGCACAGATGAGATATGGTTTGAACAAAATACTGACTATTATATTAACCACAACATCGAACTTTTCCTTTAGTTGCCATCATATAATGCGCAGCTTCTATTGTGATGACATGCTATTACATACATACATACATGCATGCATGCATGCATGCATACATACATACATGATAGTATTAATCACAGTATCTCATATACTGAATATTACATTAATCACAGCATCTCATGTAACAACCATTACAGTAATCACAGTATGTCGTGCACTGAGCATTACATTAACCAAAGTACATAATGTACATTTAAGTATGAAATATACTGAGAATTACATTAAAGTATGTCATATACTGAGTATTACATTAATCAAAGTATGTCATATACTGAGTATTCCATTAATCCAAGTATATCATGAACTGAGTACTACATTAAATCAAAGTATTTATGTACTGATTATTACATTAATCAAAGTATGTCTTGTAGTATTATGTATCAAAGTGTCATTACATTAATCAGAGAATGTCATGTACTGAGTATTTTGGTTTTCACTGTATGCTACATTTTGATTATCACAGTAATCACAGGTATATCACATTCTGAGTATTACAGTAATCACAGTATGTCATGTGCTGAATGTTACAGTAATCACAGTACTTATGTCTGCATTTATTATCTATTATGATTGCAACTAACAAATATTTTACAGTGGAAATATATACCTGAATTAAAATCACAGAACTAAAACATTTAAGCAACTGATATGCATGGAGTTAGACTGCTGTATTGGCAAATGATCTCGATTTCTGTCACAGCAAGAGAATGCCACATGCAAGAACATACAGCTATAGTATGACAAATATAAAATCATTAACAACTGTACAAAGAGAAGCTATAAATATGTACTTACTTTTGAATACACTGGCCCAATGGTACAATCACTTCAGGGATGGTAATTTTACGTACTGTCCCATTTGTATATACCCTCTCATTGGCAAATAAAAGATGGTAGTCCACACATTCAATCAAAAATGTTGAAAATATCACAACAAACACAAATTGCCTGAAAAGAGAAACGAAAACATGAATAAGTGGCCTGGATAAACCTGAAACATTATGATGATGAAAATTTCTGTCTCATTTCATACGTACCAGGCTTATTAAAAAGCACTTCATGATCTTACAATGTCTAACATGAAGGTACAAGCTCTCTTAAAATGACCTGATAAAATCTGGCTCCATGTTTGTCTCTTGTTAGTAATGACAATCATATCAGATAGGTGATCAGTGTCATTCATGCAGACAAAACTGTTTATCTTAGCTTAACATTTATGTCAAAGATACTTTCATTAAATTTTTGGTCAAAGCCAGTTCAAGTTTTTTTTTAAAGGGTTAAAATATACTTATTATTTATAATTACTGTGGCTATATCTGATAACACAGCAGCATCATTTGTAAAAAATTGAAAAGCCTCAATTATCTTTTTGATGTAAACTACAAATGCAAACCAACCATATGAAAAACAGATATAACCATGTTATTTAGAAAATTGAATAACCTATGTCTAGCAAGAGAAAATAAAAAGGTGTACTGTGAATCTCACACTATATGCATGCCCAATGTTTCGGCATAGCACTAGTAGGCCATGGTTTACTGTGTTGGCTATTATTGAATGATGGGACTCTGTGACTTTAACCAACGAATGCAGTCTTAATCTGATGAATATACAGTACCATATGAAGTTTTAATCTGAATATACAGTACTGTATGCAGTCTTAATCTGAATATACAGTACCATATGCAGTCTTAATCTGAATATACAGTACCATATGCAATCTTAATCTGATGAATATACAGTCCCATATGCAGTCTTAATCTGAATATTCAGTACAGTATGCAGTCTTAATCTGAATATACAGTACTGTATGCAGTCTTAATCTGAATATTACAGTACTGTATGCAGTCTTAATCTGAATATACAGTACTGTATGCATTCTTAATCATCTGAATCTACAGTACTGTATGCAGTCTTAATCTGAAATTACAGTACTGTATGCAGTCTTTATCTGAATATTACAGTACTGTAATCTTAATCTGATGAATATACAGTCCAATATGCAGTCTTAATCTGAATATTCAGTACTGTATACAGTCTTAATCTGAATATTACAGTACTGTAATCTTAATCTGATGAATATACAGTCCCATATGCAGTCTTAATCTGAATATTCAGTACAGTATGCAGTCTTAATCTGAATAAACAGTACTGTATGCAGTCTTAATCTGAATATACAGTACTGTATGCAGTCTTAATCTGAATATACAGTACTGTATGCAGTCTTAATCTGAATATTAATGTACTGTAATCTTAATCTGATGAATATACAGTCCCATATGCAGTCTTAATCTGAATATTCAGTACAGTATGCAGTCTTAATCTGAATATACAGTACTGTATGCAGTCTTAATCTGAATATTACAGTATTGTATGCAGTCTTAATCTGAATATACAGTACTGTTTGCAGTCTTAATCATCTGAATCTACAGTACTGTATGCAGTCTTAATCTGAATATACAGTACTGTATGCAGTCTTAATCTGAATAAACAGTACTGTATGCAGTCTTAATCTGAATATACAGTACTGTATGCAGTCTTAATCTGAATATACAGTACTGTATGCAGTCTTAATCTGAATATACAGTACTGTATGCAGTCTTAATCTGAATATACAGTACTGTATGCAGTCTTAATCTGAATATACAGTACTGTATGCAGTCTTAATCTGAATATTACAGTACTGTATGCAGTCTTAATCTGAATATACAGTACTGTATGCAGTCTTAAACTGAATATACAGTATGCATGCCAAACATAAAATATGATCAAGGAACTTATTTTGGAACAAATATTGTTGTGCAAAACCTAGCATTGACCTTCTACTTTATTATCCAAATATCATAGTTTTCTTCCAAACCGAGTGCATGCCATCCACAAATGTTGGTCATATCAAGTGATTTAAAAATGTGATGGAAATGTTTTAGTGCAAACTGATTTTTATTCAAACTTCATAACATGACAGGACAACAGTTTTACAAATTTGGAAAGAAGACTAAGAGTGGTGAAATACACCACTTTGATTTAGCATATCATCATGCTCATTACACAATTTGTCAACTTAACAGTCATTAACTATACATGTAGTTATACAAGTATTCTAGTTAAAGTGAGCATTGAATATAAATAATTTGTCATTATGTCTTCTGTCTGAACTTTGGTTCAAATCCATATGGATCTCGCCCATTTTTGACAAGAATTTTTATGTAACCTTGACAGAAAGTTCATCTAATCTTTTCAACATTAAATAATAACATTGGTGTTTGTAGAGAATTTAAGGCATTCTTATAACCTTCAACCAGAGGAACAAATGAAAGAGAAAACCTGTTGATTAAACAACCATTCTATCTGCATTAGTTTATTCTTTCTTCTGGAACTATGAGTCTGCTAATATATTTAATTAGCCTGGACTATGATGAACTTCTACATGGATTTTGTTTTTGAAGATAACATCTTAGAAAATCCCCAACAAGACACAAAGGTATGGGGACATGGTTACCCCTTACCTTCTGAGATAATTCACTACATTAGAGCTGTCACAATAAGAATGCTTAACTCCGCTATCGCCGGTCCCAAGCCCAGGTGGAAAAAGAGGAGGGTTGGGCGTGGGGCTAGCAACCCGACCCTGTAAAACCCAACTTGCTACAAAAACGTCGACAAAAGAAAAACCAGAAACTGAAAGACTGTGGGAGGAAGGGTCTTGACACTATGTGGTGAAAGCCGTGAGCCCGCAGAAGCCATAAAGCAGACCACCCTTCTACCAAGAAACACCTGGCGATGCAACTTTGAGGTAGACATCACTAAGATGGGTTACACCTGGAGTCAGCTTGAGGGGATGGCACAGCACAGAAGCCTCTGGCGATCTTTTGTGGGCGGCATATATCCTGGCAAGGGTGATGGGCAAAACTAACTGACTAATAAGAATACCTCTTCCCTGTAGATTCCCACTGCCACCAATGGCATGTCAGTATGGCTTTCATCACAAGGATACTGATACATGTATGCAAACAAAAACCAAACTCCAATGACCCCCTGAAATCATGGAAGAAGATGTGTACCTCAGCTCTGTGTTCACATCTATACACTGTACAAACCATTATCTCTTGAGGTTGTACCTGTAACATCAGCCAAGTGAATGAAACTGTAATGCATATACATGGAGATTGTGATTAATTGGTCCATGGGACAAAGTCCTGGTCTTCCAAAATCATCATGTGATGGTCTCATTAAAATAGAAACAATGATAATAAGATCCCATGCAGCACTGAGCAAAACCCAGAAGGAATTCCCAGGATGAAACTGCCAAGTGAAACTGCCATGTGAATGAACCCAAGACACCATTAAACTGATTTTCAATGCCTGTTCCTGAGTTTATGAGTTTTTAACTCCATACCCAAACTGGATTAAATGCTGAGCTGGTATAATCTCAGATATTTTCCTGGTTTATCACAAATCCAAGACTGAAATGGAAACTAACAAGGGTATCACGTCTTGCTCCAAAATATAACTCACTTTGTGCTTTTGAAAACTATCATCTAGGTACCTGGACGTGGCAACCAGACCTGGCAGTGGTCCGAAATTGGGCCATTTCTCTGTCTATAAGACAAGTGAAGACACAGGTACTGATGCTGAGCACAAAAGAGTGTCCTACTCTGGTAAACTGTCTCCCTGAAAGTAAACATCCTGCAAACTTTGTTAATTGTTACATGTAGATATGCATCTCAACACTGATAGTGAAATCTCCCTCCTGAATGGTGTTTAAAACCTTGATTTTAGCACTGTTTTTAGCATGTTCATTTTGAAATGAAATGATTGAAGGAGCTTAGGTGGTACTGCACAGGGTTAGAATTTTTTAGAATTAGAAAAATAATTTCCCAGCTTTCCACACTGGTTATACTGGCTATGTAAAAAAGACCTTACATATTTTGGGTATTTTTCAAAAAAAACCTTTAATTCCCCTTATTTTGGTGCATAATTGATGGGTTTAATAAGGGTTATATAGAGTATAGGGCTTGGTCTTACTATAGATGTGCACTTTCCAAAAAAGAAGTGTACACAAAAGAGCTGAAAACGTTTTTAATTTTTATATATTTGGTAATTCATTCATTGCACTTTTTGAAACTGGTCTTGTCTAGTCTGGCAAAATTTATTTTCCCTATTTTAATAGCTGCAAAAGATAGTGTAGACTAATTCAGGCTGATGTTTTGAGCACCATGGAGCAGTCATAACAGTTGCAGTGTGCTAAGCTTATTTACAATTTCCACAAGTACAATATCTAAAGAAATGTCTGCCATATTACATCAAAGTAGCATAGATGTATGCCAAGATGTCTCCCATGTGCAGGTTTCATACCATACAAATGAAATGACCATAACAATGGATGAGGTACTTTGAATAAGACTGAGGCCCTTTGAAACTATTTGCCCAGTCCACTGATGGTTGTGGCAAAGACTTTACATTTAAAAAACGAAGAATAAACCTTTTGCCCAATGGGATATCGTAACAAAGTCAGCATGAAAATGGTGTTATTCTTGTTAAAGGAAGGCTGATGTGGGCAGAAACTACCAGAAAGCTCTCAGCCTCCATACTCATTCATGAGAACCGTGACCTTCTACAGGTATAGAATTGGTATGACTGTTTTTGCATGCTGTGTCCTTTCAAACTGTTAGTCTGCTTCCCAAAAAATGCCTCCCTGATGACTGCAGCTTTGTATGAAGGAAATTTGTGTATTTGGTGGGTTGTTTTTTTATATATATTTCCTTGACCTGGCCATTGCAGAGGTTGAAAGAAAATGGCTGAGATCTTAGCATGGTTTTCTAAAGGTCTTTCGGAAAGGTGGAAGTGGAGTGTTACATCCACCAATTTCTTGTTGCTTTATCGATTTGACCAGGATGTGCCAAACAGCTCTGTTTAGGATGCAACCCATTCGTGAAACAGACTCCCAAGCATGCCATATGGAATTTAAGGTAGGAAATGATAAACTTTTCTTTTGGTCTGAGACACCAACAAATTTGCAATCCGAGATATAGATAGATAAAACTGTCTAAAGGGGTAGCCCACAATGCTTGTTGAATGTACTCATACAGTCACATCCAAATGATTATTTAGTGCTCACTTTGAATGGCAAAAGCAAGAGATCAAGGTGAATCCACGGCCAGTGTTATTTTGGCAGTGAGCTATCTAGTGCTGTGGTCAGCAAACTTTTTTTGTAAAGGGCCACAATATAAATATTTTAGGCTACATGAGTCAACAGAGATCTAGGAAACGCTTAATTGCGCATATTTCGATGCAAATTTTGTTATCTGGGACACGTGCAAAATAGCTGCGTGGCAAATTCAAAGCTTTCCAGTCCAACTTCAACAACCTAATGAGATGGAGAATGTGTTCGACCTCAAAATCAAGGCACATCAATACTTGGACAAAACGTTGTCAACAAATTTGGATAAGTATTTTGGGGTTAAATGGCAAACCGACAATGATTTGAATGAGATTCAGAAGAGTCTTAAAGTTGCTAGAACTGATAGTTTGGATGGGATACTAGACAAGTATAAGAAAGTGTGTGACCAAAACATCATGTAATCCAATGTTTACATTAATGATGAATGGCTGTACGGAATTACCAGATGTGCAAAATAGGCTGACATGGTTGTACATGTGATTGTTATAAAGAATGTGGAAATTAAAATCAATGGCAACCAACAGTTCTTCTAATTGCAAAGTTCAACATGTTCTGGGAGGGTAATGCTACATTTGTTGGTGTGACCTTTATTTTTTTAAATACCAAAATTGGAGTCCTGGACTCCAAGTTTTAAAATCCTAGCGAGACCTTGGTCAAACTCAAGGATGTTTATGTCAGTCACAACATCACAGCCAAGGATGCCGCCAATCAGCATGTAATTGTGAATTTACAGTAGTGCCCCATATGGCCTTTCTTGCACCTCCTCAGTTGCAATGTCACAAAACTCAGTAGTGCATAATTTTAAAGAATTTGTATGCTAAATAAACTTAAAACTATACTACTACTGAAGAATTTGAGACTTCCAACTGAAAGAATAATAATAATAATTAATAATAACAATAATCAGCAGCATAACCATTATCATGCATAGATTTAAGCTTCAATAATAATAATAATAATAATAATAATAATAATAATGATAATAATAATAATAATAATAATAATGTGTATGTGATTTGGATTTTTAACATAGCTTTGAAAAAATTTCAGTCATATCACTACAATATTTGCAGTGTGGCAGTTCAGAGTGATGTCTATCACTGAAACATCATGTCACAGACACATAGTATGATGTTCCACCCAGTCACATTTTCTTGACACCAGGCCAACAAGTCATCACACTAACCTCTTAATGGTGAGTGCCTAGCGAGACAGCTGTTAGTACCATTTTTAAAAATTCTTTGGTTTGAATCTGTCGGGGTTCACCAACGGAGTGGTCCGATAAAAATAATGGTCTAATAATAATAAAAATAATAATCAGCAGCATAATCAACATGCAAAGATATAAGATTCATAAATAGCATTAATTTAAATTTATTATATGAGTAACTTCACCAGTCTACACTGTTATTCCTACTCTCATCTTGACTGGCCTCGGTAGATAAGAAATCCATGACCCTTAAGAGTCCAACACACTCCCAAGAAAGACACAGCAGGATTCTATCTTAGTCTGAGTACAAACCATCCACATTGGTGGAGAATCAAAATTATTGTGCAGAAATTATTTTCCTTTTTTCAGTCACAGTGACTTTTTCACCCTAAGATTTAAAAAGATTCTTTCTTACTCCATGTACAGGCCATCCATAAGGTTTGATAATTGAAGATGATACAAAACTAGAGTTCTTGCACTGAAAAAAAAACCTGAAAACAGATGGATGTACAATGAGGCAAAAAGATAACATCATAACAATATGCTGTCTTGTGGAAGGCATAAAAAATTGTGTACGTATATCACAAAGATTTAACACATAGCAACGTCAGATGACAACATACTGTGAAACCACATATTTTTTGTGGGAATAAGTTTTCATGAAAAAATAATATTTTCATCAATACTTAATGTCATGGGTTGTAAAGTCTCATTATATTTGCACTGAACAATAAAGAGGCCAACATGTAAAAAAGGTACTTGGGCACTGACCATTAATAATAACCTATTTAAGAATCAACAGTGATATTTAAAGTTAGGCTGTTAAAACAAAGAAGTTCAGCTTCACACATAATACAACTTCCTTTTGAAAAAGGTCTTTAAGATTAAGATGTACTTGGTAGAAATTTCCCAAAATTTTGACATCTCTACTGAAGAATCAATGTTTGGTCTTTAAATTTGTGATTTATAACAACCTAAAGAATTCACAAAAACTGGTACCGTCAAAACAAGCGAATTCAACGTATAACGAAGGGCATTAAACAGAGTCTAGGCAGTGTTTTAATTTGTAGAATCTCAAACATGATTAGATTTGATTCGAAATTTATTAAATTCCCTGGATAATAAAGTATGACACCTATTGCTTTAAACGAGTCTACCAGACTTGAAATATAACTTTTATTTCTAATACTAATGTATCACAGTCTATGTTTGCTTCTAGCAAAATAAGACCTCAATAAAAAAAACTACAAGATTTACAAAGTAGAAATATTCACAAGCTTACAACAACTGTAGTATATTCTCAAGGACCATACAGGCAAATCCATGACGCTGGTGATACTGGTACACTCGGGTAAAAAACTCATCCAGATTCTCTATGTTGTTCCAGTGAGCTGAAGAGAAATTGAAAGTAATAACATCTTTATATAATTTCCCTGCATCAACAACTTAAATATAATACGTTTTTTGATGGATCAGAGGTCTCGCTAGGATTTTAAAACTAGGAGTCAAGGGCTGCCAGTTTGATAAAAATAGGAGTCCTACCAGCAAACTGTTGGTTGCCAATGAGTTGACTGTGTGGTTATTTTTCTAATAACTGTTGCCAAAGATTAATTGTGCCATTTTGAATTTTACAGTGCAAAAAGATTTCAAAGCACTAGTTTAGTTTTGCTATGGTAGGAAACTTGTTTAATCTGGAAGGTATCTTTACTGCATCAAAATGATGCTCAACTTTTTCTTGCAAAGCAAGTTATTGACTGCTAACTATAAAGGCATTTGTAATTTTCACTATAAAGTTTATACATTGTTTAAGTGTGCAATTGGAAACTTATGGCTTCCTCTTAACAAAATCCACACCATCCATTTATATAGAAATGTATTCAAGAATGAAAGAAAATGTTACCCAAACCAGAGTACTTCTATGTCAGCTTGCTTCTGAGAAATGTTTGCCTGCTAAAATCAAATCATATAAAATTCAACAAATATTCTAGGACTTAAGTGTTGCTGGTAATGTGAGATATATGTCTAGAAAAGGCACAGAATGCACACTGAATATGGAAATATATATGGATAAGTCAGTATTGTAAAATTGTTTAAAGAGCTAAAGAGAAAGGCTAAAAAATTACAAGATGCTAAGACTAGGATACAGATTCCATCCTGAATTTCTGAGACTCGAACCTACACAGACAGAGGTGATAGACCATTCGACCACTCGGGGCCACCAAAAAGTAGTGTAAACACTCTGAGAGGTCAGAACTTTACTCTGGGGGTTTGTTGCTTAATGGCACAGCAACACAAGTAGGTTATTTAGTGCGAAGGCAAAAAGAGTAAAGTCTCTTGGCCAAGGACACACCATGGTAGGTGACCAGGCTGACCTGATGATAGGTTTCAAACCCTCTACCCATTTGGTCATGAGTCCAACCTGTCGCTCCCAAAGCATCAGGTTGGATTTATTTTACAAAAAGTAAGCATTCCTTTGAAATTCCAGTACCATAGTAAGAAAATATCAGATAAACTGAAGGGGAGATGGACACACACATTTTGTTCAAAACATCTATCACTGGAGCTACACAAAATGTCATCTGCAAGGGAAAAATTAGACACAAATGTAAACACACACACACACACACACACTCACAAAAATCAGTGGTTCTTAATCCTTTCTGATGGCAACCCAGATTAGGTTTGTGGTGTCAGCATCAAGACCCATCACCTTCCATTCTTCAAATTCTAAACAAAAACACTTGGGTATGAAATGTCAAATTAAGGCTAATGTTAGTGACCCGTTTAAAACAGATTGGCACTACAGTTTTGGCTTGTGACACATTAGTTAAGAACCAGTATTGTATATAATTGTTTTCCCGTCAGATATTGGGTCACTGTTTTTTTAAAATACAAAAGTGGTAGAATTTCATACGCCTGTGGGGTGACAAAGGGCAATATTGATGAAAACATTTACAGAGTGGTCAAGAGCATATCTGAGAAGGATTCACACTATAGGCATGGATAAAACTGAGCTCCACACAAATCAGATTTGTTGTAGTTGTTGATGTTGTAGGGTTTAACGCCATTTTTTAGCTCACGATAGGCTATACATGGTGGCAAGTATTAATGGTGGAGGAAGAACCCTGGAAATCCAAGGAAAGAACCACCAATCCACAAGATGCTACTGGCAAGCTTTCTTACATACCCACATTGGCCAAATCTGAGACTGGAACACACGCAGGTGAGATGGCAGCGATCCATAACAAAGCGATTTAGACCACTCTGCTACTCGGGGGTCCTGCAATCAGATTTAGTTGATGGGTACATTGGCAACTGGCATTGTCCTGTGTCAAAAAAGAGAATTAAGACTGACATGCAAGTTCTGATTAAAAGCAAACAGATGGGAAAAAGGCAAAGAAAGTATATGACATTTTATTTAAAAAAGACCATTGAGTTATGATGCTTTTCAAAGGCAAAAGAATTTCCATAAATGCAGGGCAAAACCATTTCTTCCATTGAATTCCTCATCGTTGAAACCATCTCTTTATATTCTTCAGTGATAACAAGTTTCAAAACTTGGCAGCCAAGGTGGACATATTGGATGTTAGATTTGTACCTTCAGTATTTCATGTCTTTTGAAATCAATCACTTCATATTCAAGTGAAATCAATAATCAATAATAAATACACGAGTACGTTTTCCACAAAACTGTCCTTCGTTTTTTGTTGACAGTTTTTGATTATTTACTAAAGTAGCTAAGATCTTCAATTCAAAACAAATTTTGCATTTCCCTATCAAGGAGTGACAGATCAAATTGAGCCCATATAACTCCACCATTTGAGCTTCCCCAAACTAATTTTCCAATTTAGCCTCCTACACTATTCCTTGAAAAACCTGGTACTGATGATAATGCAATGGCACCTAATAAACAGGTGCCATAATCTAATTATCAACTATGATCTGGCATCCTGTTTAGTCTGATTCCTTAACAATTACTTAATCTCTTTTATAACCTGGACACTTGGATAACCTGGACAATAGCAGATTAAGACGTACACTGCAGAACAATATTAAATTAAAGAAAAATTTCAAAAAAGCACTGCATACAAGGAAACCTTGAGGTCATCTACATATGGATAAAAATATGCCAATAAAATGTCACTACTCTAGGCCAAGTAGTTGTTCAAACCAGCCTACAAACTAATTTGATTGGACCAATCCAAATAAATACATCCCAACTGCAATTACTGGATACATAAAAAAACAAGGTAAAAGATTTAATATTTGCATTGCATCTTCAAATACTGTACCTTTACTATTGGGAAGAACTGTACAGCCAACATCATGGTGGGTGTGGTCATCATTATTTTCCACCTCCTTCTCACTGAATGAGGAAAGATTTTGATAAGGTGTCTGAAACTCTGCCATCTTCTACAGAAACACAGGAATTGTCACTTTTGTCTTTATTTAGCAGCCATGGATCAGATCATGCCATTTCAATGTCAAGGCCACAAACAATCTGCTGATAGTACTAAAACAAAAACCAAAAGAAAATATTTTAGAAACAAATGCTTTACTCTATTACAACAGGCTAAGGTACATTACTTAAACAATGTGGGCTACATATTGAGTAGGGAATAGAGTTTGTGAAACTGCTTTCTGATATCTTAAAATTTTGTGAACGATGCCTCCAATTTTCTATTCACACACTGGACTCAGTACATGGATATCTAGTATTTATTGTATAATTGCTTTCTATCAAAGATACTGTTCTCCTGCATGGTTGTTTGCTTTCAATTCAGTCACTATACTCAGCCAGATAACACCCTAGGAGGGCAGGTCCCATAGGAAAAGGCTATAACAGATTAATAGTACACTACATATTAATGATGGGAATCGGTCAGAAATTCATATTCGATAATCGGTTCCCATTAACCAACTGATCATTGATATTAATCGGTTGCTAAAAGCAAATTTTATTTTTGTCAAACGCTTATATCTGTAATCAAGAGTACAATATGTTTATAAATGTACAGGAATAATCTCTTTTAATGACATGTATACTTTAAAATGATAATAATATTACATAGTGTATTACTTTTGTTCTACAACTTTGTTAAATGAACGCAATTTGTATGGCTGATCAGTCATGAAAACTGAAATACTGCTACAATCCCCCAAAATTCTTTTGTACATATGTGATGTGTCTATAAATTAAAGTATAGAAGGGCATGTTTTTCTCGTGTGTCATTGTTTATAAATACTACAAAAGATGTTGTAATTTAACTGAAAAAATATACAAAATGTGTTTGAATTTAATAACTCAACAATTTTACAACTTGACCATGTAATAATGACTATATGTTCCTAATTATGAATCCGATGGTTTTATATTTGTAGCTGTGAAGGGAATTAATAAATTTCAGGTCAACTTTAGTGGCTGGGAGTTTTACTAACCTTTGTGCTTTGCATACACCTAAAATGTAGTATCCCTTTACACATAATCGATTATGGAGTTCACAATTGATAATCTTATTGGTTTGCTCAACCAACTGATGATTAATTATAATCGATAAACGGAACAACACTACTACATATCATGTGATGTCTTATTATAACGCTATGTGGCAAATACGACCACTGGATCAAGTATAATTATCATAGTCTAGTATAGAATAAATAATGGGAAATGCTTACTATCCTAAAATAGATCAATAAGGTCTGGCACTTTGGTACTAACTACATAATTTATTATGCACAGAACTCTAAATATGAATTTGTGAACTCCAAAATAGACAAATTACATGGCTCTATTTGAGTATTTTCACAATCATTTTAACTATCCACAGGAGGATATATGGAACTTGACAGCATAGTGATTTTGATGGAAACTCGTCATACAGTAGAGATAATATCTGGCTCTGGTCTATTATGAATTGTACACAATATTCTTTAAAAGGTTCCTTGTTCTATTGCCACCCTTTTTTTTAATTTGGAAAAAATATCATGAACAACTAATGCACTGTAACAGACATGCTATTTTTAGAAGATGGACAGCCTAAGATCATTGTCAGGTACATGGCAGTGACACGGATGCTCACACAGGAAAAAGAAAAAAGTCGATTTATTTATACACTTACTTTATACAAACATGCAAGATACCAGCTCTTATGGCATGTAAATTAAAATAAAGGGACTAAAACTACAGTGACAAATTTCTCTTAATTTTACAAAAGTAGAATATAGGTTCATCATTTTTGGGGAATTTACATGCCAAACATTCAAATTTGAACAAAATTGGTATTGTGCATGTTGTTTGCACATAGAGAACAAAGTTTGAAGTCTGTAAGGTGTAATGTGATTAAATAATTCTCTGCTAGATAGCAACTGTACCTTTGATAACCAGCAGTGTGGTATGATTTATAATGGACCAAAGCCAAACCATAAATGCTTACATTATATTTTTGATAATTTGACCACATCTACAAATTATATTTTTTTGGAGCTAAGGTATTGGCATAAAAATACAAATATGAAGCTTATCTGGAGTCTTGGATTTGCGAATTAGAGATAAGCAACACAATATGTGCACTCTGCTGACTCTTTATTATTTTGTATGATTGAGATCAGTGTCTGAATCACAGTCATCTTGCACCCATTAAGTCGCACACTAGAAATGTTATGTTGCACCCTAATACATAGTCAAGTCGCACCCATTTGTACTATATATAACTATACCAAATGATTGTTACCATGTCATGTTTCCATAGTAATAGCCTTTATTAATTAAATGTATCAATTCAATAATTTAGTTTTGTTATATAACTAATGAAGCCAAAAATAGATCACATTTCAGATATCACTAACAACAGTTTGTTTCTACATTTAGTTCAGTTACTCTAACATTACTGAATCCATAGTTATAACAAAAAGAGGACAAAGGAATTACACATTGTGGATATACCTATGAAAATTCCATTAGAAGCTACGGTTGCAAGATTTAGTCAAAAATTCTAAATCAAAGTCATAAGATTAAGAATGGATACTATCCCTGGATATAAAAACAAGAATGACATTAGAATACAAGAAATAGAAAAAGAACATTGTACACAATTAAGAAAGTGTTCTACCTGCAAGGATTTCAAGTAAAGACGTGGTATAACTGGTGCATGTAGCACAGGAAATGCCATAAATGTGGGAAAACAGGACACACACCCAAGAGGTGTAAAACACAATAAAAATAAACAAAACAACAGCAACAGGTACAAGTGACACACAAGCAAGATTACAATATTCCTCAAATAAATAAGATGGCAACTACCAGGAGATAAATAAAAGCCATAATGGAAACAAGAACAAAAGCAGGAAATGATTTAAAAACAAAATAACAAAAAACATGAACACCAACAAATCTTGGAAAAGAAAGGTGTTAGATTCCTGTTCAGTTGAGTCCAGAGTCTCCAAGAGGTGGTGATGGAAGTGACACTAGCAGAGCAGTCAGAGCTGGCCAAAGTCCTGTCGGTGGAGAAAAGATGCATAGAAGGTGGAGAAGGAGGAAATTGAGTTAAGGAGGAGAAAGTTGCGAATGAGTATAGAAGTCAAGGAGAAGAAATTTGGAGAAAGTCAGAAGGAAGAGAAGAAAGTGGGAGGAATAGTAGAGAAGAATACAAAATAGTATTCTTCCATAATAGTTTAGATAAAATCTTGGGAGCACCCCACCCCACCCATAACAATCCATCACATATACTAAGTGCATTACTTGTTTGCTTGATAAAAAATATTAAGTTTTGATTAGAGGGTATTTTTTTTATACACGTACCATAAAAACAATAACCCGAGTCATAGAGAGTGATAACACGCCCTGGGGTAAGAAATAAAAAATTTCTTCTATATAATTAAAGTGTTGTTCGGCCCAGGCCCAAGGGATATTATCTCGGCTATTCCCCCTCACTTGTTGGCGATGACAATAACCATCAGCGAGGGTAATTCCTTTTTTTAAATAAATTAGGAACAATTGTTTTCAGGAAAACACCACCAACATCTAAGTAAATTGTCTTATTATTTGTTATTAAAATGTTTATACTATGATTTCATTGCAAATAACTGTGAAATGTCTTCTCATCCTTGTGGAAACCCAATTTAGTTAATGCAAGTTAGCAAATGCTGAAAATAACTTCTGCATACTAGACCAATCCGTGAATTAAATTTTTTTCTCTCTCCATCAAGTGTTCATTTTATTTGGTTGTCTTTCTATCTTGGATCACGTTTGTGAATGACTAAGCTAATTTAAGGTAATTTAGTTTTTTTTTTAAACATGTTCTAATCAGTATATATCTTGATTATTGAAGTAATAATGTCCCATAGCTTCTCAATGGCAAGTTGTATTGCATACCGATTGAGCAAGATTTTTCTTTGCACGAGGCTTATATTATTGACTTGCAGCTATCAAGCGTTATAAACCTATGAAATATGTTCAATATTATGCCACAACTGAACAGGTGTTTTGCTATAGAGCATCCGGTATTATGGCTTTGTCGATTTCATTCCAGTTTGATGATGGGTGTATCTGTATCACTTAAGTGTGTTGGCTTTGCTATGGTCTGAGTATATAAAAATGAACAAACCAAAATGGCCTCATATCATCATCTGTGTAAATGCAGCGGCATTATCAAAGTCATTACATAATAAAGCAGGTTACTTAACCAGCAGCTTGTTGACATAAGCTAATGATTTCTTCAAGTTGGATTCTGGGGCTTGCTGTCAACTTTTACATTACATTTATATTCAATTAATTAGTTTAATACTTGAATAGTAAAAAGGACACATCGATAAATGTTAAATTTTTACTCCACCCCAATTATTAATTTCTAAATGGTGTATAATACTGCATACTTACAATAAAGATGTTACACATAAACAACATTCAAACCAATGTGATGGCTGCAATAAGTGGCAACACAGAACTTGTGCTACTGGGATCTCATTAGAAAACTACAGATTGGCTGTAAGGGGTCAACTCAGTTTACACTGGACATGCCATAATTGTAATTCTGTAGATTTGAATGCATCTGAAATTTGGATATCCCCCTTATTGCAAGCAGCAGACTGAACACTGAGAATAATCATAATATGGAGTCTGACATGAGGATATAGTATAATCTTCTACTATTGTGACTAATACTGATCCAATTTTAAACAGCATTGAGCCTGTTGTTGATTTTGAACATGTGCAACCAATGGAACTTGAGGATAAAGCCTCATATTTAGACAAGACTGTCCAAAGTAGCTTCAAATTCGGATGTTGTTGGCGATGATTCAGAAACTTACGAAATGATAGCTCAATCATCAGAAAGAATGATTGGTAAGTTAGGCGACAGCAACAGCTTTTCCTATAATGTTAAGCACCAAAATGCCTCTGCCACATACTGGCAATATGTAGTGAGAAACAGGGACACCAAGTGTAAAGTTACAGTTATAGAGAGAGGTGCTGGCAATTTTTCACCAGGAGCATTGTAATCCTGTGATTGTTTTTATGATGACATTTCATAAAATAAATTCTGAAGTAAAAAAAACCCGTGCTATCAACGAAGTCTACATGTCAGCTAAAACAATTGTCAATGAATGTGTTGTGAACTTACTACATGTAAACGAACCACTTCTTCAGATTGAAGCCATTTACTGACTGATACACACCAAATGTTAGAAATCTTACCAAAGGTTAAAACATGGTATACAGATGCCACTTTCTATGTGATAAACCACCAATTACCCAATTATTTTATATGCATGCCTTCACAAATAATAAATAGTGAAATAAAGTATGTTACTCTAACTTTTGCATTGATGTCGAGGAAAAGGAAGAAGGATTATAAAAAGGTGCTAAAAGTTATTAAAAGTATTATTCACACTGAACCAAAAGTTACAAAAGTGGTAACAGACTTTGAAGCAGCTTTGTGGAAGGGAGTGATGTAGGTTTTTCCAGAAGTTCAGCTACAAGGTTGTGTCTTTCATCAGTGTATCACCTAGGGGTGCAAGACTGAGAGTCAAAAGCCGCCTTGGTGTCAAAACTGGGGGTCAGACTGAGTAAAAAAGAAACATTGGTATCAAAACTGGGAGCAGCAGAGGGGGCGAACAGACCAACTTTTATAAGCGTCAATTTGGCAAACCAAGGCTTCCTCGAAAATGCTTTATAATAGCATCCATTTAGCAAACCAAGGCTTTCTCGAAATCTTAAAAGAAGACGCCAAAGTCATTGTTGCACCCCCTCTGCTACTATGGGGTTAACAATCATTTTTAGGATTTCAACCGAATATTTGATATAATCCGATTCGGTATCTTGTTTTAGGATCTATTAGATTTATAGTTACAAATCCATGTGGGATTGACTGAGCGTGACTAAAGAAATTTTTAAATTGATTAAAATCCATATCCCTGCACCAGGTTTGCCAAATATTTCGTTGTATATGAATGTCAACTCCGTTAAACATACATAACAAATTGCAGTTATATCTGATCACTTTAGGTATTTGCGTGTATCGTTGAGTGACATTTATCACATCAGTATTTTTATGCCTACCTCTGGAAAATATCCTAGCTGGATTCTTTTGAGTGTTTAACATGACATCATCATATACAACTAAATTGTTAATACTTCCATTGATGTCTTCCACGGTAGGGGCTTCCTCATTATCTGTTATAAACTTAATAATATCCTCGCCGGTAATTTCTGTTGCCTTTTTGTTGTAATCTTTTAACACCTGGTAACATCGTTGATCATCTACACTTTGGGATACTAAATACAACTTGTCCCATTTCATATGTCTCATTATCATATCAATTAACAATTGTGTTTTACCTCTCCCTGAAGGTCCGATGATAATCATTCGAATAAAGTTTAGTAACATGACATGATGATTTACGGGTTCTGGTTCTCGTGTTGCTGAATAATCAGTTACATTCGTTTCCATATAACATAAATATATTATAGATTTATATTGTGTGAGGGGTATAAGGCGTACACCGATAATTGGTCTGACTATTACTTCCATCAGAATAATATACTATTATTATGGATTTATGGGTCATAAAGCATACACCAACAATTGGTTTAACAATCATCGGTCCAGAATCTGGTAGCTTTGTAAAACGTTTATGAGTTGTTGTGTTTGTGTTGTTGAATAATCAATTACATTCATACCCATTATAATATAAATAATTATGGATCTATATTGTGTGAAATGTAAGAAACGTACTGGCACAGATGACTTGACGATGATTACAACTAAAAATAACAGATCAGCACTTTCTGGTAAGTGTGTACAATGTAATACAAAAAATTTTAGATTCGTTTCTATAAAATCTGCAGATGATTAAAAAAAAACGAGGAGGTGATATTGCAGCCAAGTTAGTAAAATTGCCGGGAACGCCATGAGCAAAATAGCCAGGAGAAAAACACCTGCCAGGATATAGTTATTGTGGACTAAAGGACTAGACTGGATATCAGACTTGATGATCAAAACCAAGCCCAACCCGGTGAAAATCCAATAAACACTATCGATAAGGCGCATCATGCTCATGATGTTGCTTATAAAAGTAGTAATCTGCAACACAGACATATCGCAGGTGTGAAATTAATTCACGCATTGAATTATATCACTGATAAATCCTTCAAAGAAAAATTGGCTTCATGGTTAGTAAAATCGGCGATGAAAAGTAAATTGATGTTAGGTGCTGGTAATTAATAATTACATGAAATCTATTTATTATTCTCCAAGAGGATACTGGAAGGGTAAAGCAGCAATTGGTAAACTCGCTAGCGCCGCAAAGGTGAAAAATACCACCGCATCAGATTGGTTATCTAAACTGGCGATATGGCAAATTTATCTACCACCGCCTAAACGAATTAACAACTCGCATTTTGCAGTGACCATCCCTAATGAAGTTCATCAAGCTGATATATTTTTCTGCCACATGATGGTTTCTACAAGTATACGCTAATCATAGTTGTGAGTCGATACAAACAAGCAGAGCCGTTAAAAACAAAATCATCAACTGAAGTGGCTTCTACGTTTGAAAGGATTTATCGAAGGGGTCCTCTGCATTGGCCAAATCTATTACAAGTTGATCCTGGCAAGGAATTTCAGGGTGTAGTGTTATCAACAATGAAGAAACATAATGTCACCATCAGACGAGGACATATTGCATTACATCTCGATCAGGCAATTGTTGAACGATTTAATCGGACACTTGCGGAGCGGTTATTTAGATATCAATACGCGAAGGAATTTATTCAGGATAAACGATCTCGTGAATGGGTCAAGAGATTATCAAGCGTAATTACCGCGCTGAATAATGAGATTACGCGAACAACTAATATGAAACCTAACAACGCGATTAAAATAAAGTATATACCTGTAAAACCGCAAAATGATTTTTCAAAACAACCAATACTCGGCAATGTCACTGTTAGATATTTATATGAACCAGGAGAGCTCGAAGGCGGCAAAAAAGAGCTACTGATCCTATTTGGAGTGTCACCGTACATGAAATATCTAGCATAACACGATCCACGGGTAGACCAGCAATCTATAGATGGATTCAACTGCTCCTCAGCGCGGGTTTACTCGTGAACAATTACAAGTGATACCTCAATTACCGCCGCGTGGTCTTAACTAGCACCTCTTCGTCTGTTGCATTCAAGACAAGTTAGCATCCTATTATCTCTGGTATGACCAATACTGCTATTCTTTCTGTCTATGGAAAATTGTCGAGAGTCCTTATCCGACCAACACCAATTCATTATACAATTGCAACTCGCGCTGTGATTATTCTGTTGTTGTTTCAGAGTGATTATTAATTCGGCATCAATGTCAAATTCTCTGTTATCTTTTTTGTCCTGTTCTTTATAACCAGAGAGTTTTTTCTGATTATGTCAACGCTGACAATATCACTTATTGTAGTGTCGTTATAATCTAAAACAACTCTTCGAAGTTGATTTATTCTTCGTACTCTGGACACCGCAAGATAAACTAAATTCGACCACTCGATGTGATTATCTATAATCCAAACAATTGTATCAGATATAGTCAATCCCTGTGAAGAAAGTATTGTCGCTGCGTAACCTAGCGTCCATGGGGATTTA
Source organism: Unio delphinus (assembly GCA_029339505.1). Lineage (NCBI taxonomy): Eukaryota > Metazoa > Mollusca > Bivalvia > Unionida > Unionidae > Unio > Unio delphinus. The sequence goes on along the minus strand of JAQISU010000177.1, from coordinate 7,234,704 downwards.
TCAGTGCTTAATGCATCTTCGACAACATTTATATCAACCAACACAATATCATTTAACATGAGAATTTGCTTCTCACTTTGTCCAGGAATATCAATTTCGATATTTTTTTTTCGTGTATCCTTGGGTCTATAACACAACGGTACTGGACGTGTTGAAAAATTTTCTTTATGCAAATCAAATAACTTCATCTGAAGTGTGTCTCTGACTATCTTTCTACTTGCCACTATCAAATCGTTTCGTCTCCACGCTTCCCAAAAATCATTTAATGGAGTTTCCGAAATTATTTCACGCGCTATTTCACATTGGATTCTATCCGGTTGTAATCTGATTAGTTTCTTGAACTCGCGTAATTGTTCATCAAGTGCTCTGTAATCAGTATTAATTTCCTTATAATAGTCTACAAAATTTTTCAGCCAATCATGTGGAGACAAACCGACAAATGGTGGTGGTTGACCGTGATCGCCACACATTATCACTCTTGTATTCGATATCAATAACCAATCAAGAAACTTTTGTAATACATCTAACGACACTGTGCATATCTCATCCTAAATCATGACGTCAATAATAAATTTCTTGTTCATTCGATCAGGAGTCCATTCGTAGCCTTTCCATCGAAAGAAGCTGTGATACGTACAAGCATTAATTACTCGTTGTTTCATCTCTCTTGCAAGTCTGTGGGTTGGTATTAGCACAATCATGTTTGATTTGGAACCACGAAATAATTCAATCGCACGAGTCGACTTTCCTGACCCACCACATCCGTTTAAATAACTGATTTTATATCTACATATTGGATCAGATATCGACGGTGCATTAGATAATTCTGATATCTAATTATTTTTTTTCAAGTAATTGTTTTTAATCGTAACATCTGCTGATTTGGAATAATCCCGTAGTATTTCCTTTTTAATTCTCCATGATCCCAAACTCTCGTCAGAATTAGTGAATTCAGCCACTGCTTCGTTGTGTTTCACGTTTATATACAATGAATCAGTGGCGACTCTAAACGCGGTGTCAGGAAATATATTTATCATTGAAAATAAATTAACAGAAGCATAAGCCAGCAAATACGACCTCAAATGCGTATGCTGAAGATTGTATCCGTCATTATAAGTAACAATTGTACCGAATTTTGTTCCATTGGACAAGAAAGCGTCTTTAAGATCGACGTATATATCTTTAGATGTTATAACTGCGATTATAAAATCGTATTCAACGCTATGTATAATCAACCGTGAAGAATATCGTTTACTGTAGTATTTTTTCCACCTTGAGTGAATTTGCTAATTATTCTTCTACTAAGCTCTTTTGCTTGTTTATTTCTAACTTCAAATATCTGTTTGGACCATTTCAAGATATATTCTTCGTCGAGATCAGGGAATTGTTTTCTATTTTCGCTGATTATACTATATAGACTATCGGGTTGTGGTAACCAGACCCCAGTCTGCGCTCGATATGATATAATCGCTTCATTGACAATCAGCGATATCAGCATTTTAAAATCAATCATATACCGTAATAACACTATTGGCATCCAGTGTTTTTCAGAGATGTGTCTACCAATCCAAACATAACAGCACGGATGAACTCCTGTAGCCAATTATTGACATCAAGTTGGTTACTTATTCCTTATTCCTTATTCCCGATTGAATACTTACTTATTCCCGATTCAACTTTTTCTACATACATTTGGTTACTTATTCCTTATTCACATCCAGTTGGTTTTCATTCTTTATTCATAGTTCCATAATTAATTGGTATTAACTTACTTATTGAAGATTAAAAGTCCTTTATCGCATGCATTGGTATAGAAATATAACAAATAATATGAATTTATATTGTATCTGATGCAGAGCATCCACTCCTACAAATGGATTAGCAATAATAATAACAAAAATATAAAGCGTGCACTTACAAGCAATTCTATGAAATGTGGTATACAAATATAAATTTATCTTCCTGACAGGTGAAATAGAAATAGGCAGTGATTTCGCTATTTCATTAGGAAAATTATCAGCAGATACTCATGGGGCTAAATACACAGCTTAAACATATTTCTGCATATAATTATTGTGTTCCTGGAATCCGACTTGATATCCGACTTCACAAGCGAGATCAAACAAGAAATGGAGAATATCCAATAAAAGATATTGATCAAGCATGCAACATTCAAAATGAGCGTCCAAAAAACTCCAAATTTACAACAACGACATGTTGCAGATAACAAGTTGATTCACACATTGAATTCCATTATTTATTTTTTTTAAAATATCTCAGAAAAAAACTATATGAAAGGTAATCTAACATTATTAGCTGCTAATTAATCAACCGATTATTATTGTTATTATAGCCTAAGATCTTATTAGAGTTTTAGAACAGGGGCGGATTACTAAATTCGCTGATGCAGCGAAATTTCACGTTATGTTGCTGCAAATAGGTTAACACGAGGGGCAATACAGCAAATTTATATACCACCACCAAAACAAGCACGCACATTTTGAATTCAGCATATCTAATGACGTTCATCAGTTGAATATTTTGTTTTACGTCATGATAACATTCAAGTTGGATGACCTCAATATGCGTACAAATACGCGTTAACTGATGTTGACGTTGCAATTAGATATTATAGTTTTAAATTCTTTTTGAATGAATTGATAAACGACGCCCGTTGTGATGGCCTCAACTACTACACGTTGATCCTGGTGGGTGGCAAAGAATTTCTTTATCTATAATGAAAGAACATTGCGTCAAAATCAGACGAGGACATACCGCAATGTATCGTGATCAGGCAATTGCTAGGTGATTTAATCAAACACTCGCTGAACAATTATTTTGGATGTCAAAATGTAAAGGAATAATCCACGAACAAGATATGAGATCTAGTGAATCGGTTACAATAATATCAAGTGTGATAGCTACATTAGCTAAATAATGAGGTTACTAGTGCAATTTGTATGAAACCTTCTATTGCAATCCAAAAAAACAGATACCAATAAAACGACATGTTTTTTATTTTAAAAAATCCAGTAATTTAGGTAATTTCAGATATTTAAATGAACGCGGTTAACTAGAAGGCGGTAAAGAAAAAACGACTGGTCCTATTTGGAGCGTAACTACGAATAAAATTTCAGGTGTGGCAAGATCGACGGGTTGAATTGAAATCGATATATTAGATAGTTGCTATTTCTCCTCAACGACGATTTGTACGCGAACAATTAGTAATTCCTAAAGATGCACAATTATTATCCGCTGCACTTAACTAGCGTATAAACTTTGACTATGCTCAAGACAGGTCAACATCTCATTTTCACGCGTAAGAACAAGACTATTATCAATTGTCTTGAATTATTATATGAATATTGCCACACCATTACTGTAATAAAGCTCGCACAATGATTATTTTGTCGTTGTATTAATGTCATTATAAAATAAACATTGAGATTAATTTTTGTATCACACTGTTTACAACTAATTTATGTTTCTTGCTTTATCTTCGACAGCAACTTCGCTGTTGTTGTCATTAGTTTTATTTAGGGGTCGGCAACCTTTTGATAACAGTGTGCCATGGTAGGAATTCTAATTCATCCAGCGTGCCAACAACCTATATTCCTATAAATCTACCTACTCTACCATATATTTACATATTATATAAATCCTCGTATATATAAAATTACTATTAAAACAAATAAATTTGATCTTGAATTTATTTTTTAGTGTTTAATTAAAGAAATTGACCATGAAAACTTCAACTGAATGTAATTAATCTGTATCAATTAATGTGTGCCTTGTCCTGGCATTCTTTTGTTTAATTGCTCAATATCAGGTACATATTTGGTCACTCTCAGCTTCACACAGGCTTCTGAGTGTTCCGGTGTTAGGCGACTTCTTTGTGGACTTTAAACAACTGTCATGCAAGAAAAAATTTGTTTACAAGTACAAGTTGAAAAAGCTGAAAGTAGAGCAAATGCAACTTTCTTCAAAACAGATGAATGCTTCAGGAGGGATGTCCAACAGTTAAAAATAGCAGCTGACTTTTCTATGCATTTTCTTTCCAGAGATTTCCGCAATTCGGCAAATTATGATGTCCATAATTCAGATGTCTTAATTTCAACATGCTGCATTTCACAATCGTCAATATCCATCCACCTAAAAAGATTCAGATTTAATTGGCTAGCAGTCAGATCAAGCAAGTCAGGCTTGATGGGGTATCAAAATATGGGTTCATGAATTCGAAAGTTTTGGCTTCCGTTTAGCAAACTAAACTTTAAGTGTTTGAATGTACTTCTGAAGCTCATCTGTAATCACTGTAAATCGATTTTAATGAGCCTTCACATTTTGGAAGTACTTTAATGTTTTGTCGCTAATATCACGGCAAAATATGTGCAGTTTCAACGCAAATCCTTAAGAGTACCCAAAACCTTCAACTATTGTTTGACCTTGTCCTTGAAAATGCACGTTAAACTCATTTCAAAAGTGTCGTTATGTCTGTAAAAAAAGCATCAGTTTCGACAGCCATTCCTCATCATTCAATTCCGGAAAATGTTCTTTTTCATCAAGAAACACCTTAATTGCTTCCAGACAAGAAGCGATCTATTCAAAACTTTACCTCGATTAAGTCAACGAACATTGCTGTACAATAGAAGACCTGCAAATTCACTCTCAGTTTCTTGTAGAAAAGACTTGAATTGCCTGTGAATCAATGAAGAGCGGGAAACTATAAAGTTAACATCAGTTGCCATCACCGAGTACAAGTCCAATGATAAGATCTTTGCACACAAACTCTCCTGGTGTATAATGCAATAGAAGTTTAATAGTCGACGTCCAACGTGTTCTCAAGTGACTGGCGTAGCTGCTTCGGCTCCACATTAATATAACCTGCTACTGGCCAGTGAAAGCTGATGTGTGGCGAGACCTAGATAATGCAATAAATATTAGGAAAATGATAATTCGTCGTCATGAGCATGCATCAGCCATCATGCTGGCGTACGTTGTTTTGACTTGCATTGAAAACAATCTTTTTCCCACATATTACTTTTGGGGGGAGGGGTCTTTCGCGTGCCATTGAACATCGCTCTGTGTAGTCTATGATAATCCTCCGCACCTTTGAGACTCTTCTCACACGAGACACTGTTAGATAAATTAAGTTAGACCATTAGATGCGATAATCAACAATCAAAACAACTCAATCAGAAATAGTTAATCCTAATTGTCATTGAATATTCTAGTGTCCATGAAGTGTTTGCCACGAGGTGAGCCCAGGTTACCGAAAAAATGTCCACTTGAGCTGCTTCAGCATACATGGTGATAGGTTAATGGAGTCAAGAATGGTTATGAACATTACAATTATAAGCAGTTACCAGGGGTTGCAATATTGAGTGCAGGCAGACTACCTCTAGAATGTCTACTAGCAATGTCTTGTCTAGAGCTCCTAAACTGTATCCAGTTAAGGATGCAATAAGAGATCTGATGATGAATTCGACCCACAAAGATGTTCCAAACTGGGTATAAGTTTAGAGTCACCTTGACCTGATGTTGGGCTACAGTCATTGGGTAAGAGGTCTTGATTGACAAATCAGGTATATTCTTGCTCTATTGTATAACAAATAGGCGAGACAAGGCAGGGATGCCACCTCAGACTGTTCTGTATCAATCTCATAGGCAGCGATGCATTCAGAAAGGGCCTCTATCAGGCAGGACATGGGGAAACATTAGTTTAAACCAGTTACTCCTTTAGGGTATCTGATGGACTGTTATTAGCAGTAGACTCAGAAGGCAGTAGATGGCTATCCACCACCCTAGAGAACTTGGAAAATATCCATTCCTGTCCTATTGATTTATAAAATATCAATATACTATGTATATCCACAGCCCACACCAATGACCTCACTACCATTTGGTCATGGTCTATCCAGAAATCCAAGCCATGTAGGAAAAGGACAACTCGATATCTTGTAGTGGAAGGCCACACCTCATAGAGATTTAGATAAACAATATATAAGGTGGGATCTAGTCTAACTCCCTAATCTGGCTATTTGACACTAACTTTGAAATGGAGTCTGTGTTCAAAAACTAGGTACATAATATGAAGGAAAATGGTTTGTGCATTCTTTGTTACCAAAGGAATGTGAATTAAAATGATTTGTAACGAAGAATAATATGAATCAACATGAATTTGTAGCCACAGTTATGACAAGATAAGGAAAGTTCACCAAATACCCAAGCATGAAAAAAGGCACAATCAAATTTTAATTTTGTCTTCTAATCACTAATGTTAATGGAATAAAGAAAGCAGCAGAGGTGGCGAATCAGACAACTTTTTATAGGCGTCTTTTCGGCAAACCGAGGCTTCCTCGTAAATCGTGAAAAAAGCGTCCATTTGGCAAACTAAGGCTTCTTCGAGATGGAAAAAAATGGACGCCAACGTCGTTGTCACTCACCCCCTCTGCTGCTATGGGTTAACAATTCTTGAAATCGTAAACGGTTTCAACCGAATATTTGATCATGTCCGATACGATATCTTGATCTAGGATCACGTAAATTGATCCATGTGGGATTGACTGAGCGTGACTAAAGAAATTTTTCTAAAGAGATTATATTCCATATCACCAAAAGTCTGGTGAATATTTCGTAGTGTATGTGTATCAACTCCATTGAATACAGCAAGAATATTGCAGTTATCTCTAATCACTTTTGGTGTTTGAGTGTATCGTTGAGTGACATATATCACGTCGGTGTTTTTATGTCTGCCTCTGGAAAATATCCTAGCAGGATTCTTTTGATTGTCTAACATCACATCATCATATACGACCAAATTGTTAATACTTCCATGACTATCATTAATACTCGGTGTTTCCTCGATATCGGTTATAAATTCAATAATACCCTCGCCGGTGATTTCAGCTGCCTTTGCGTTGTAATCCTTTAACACTTCGTAACATCTCTGATCGTCTACACTCTGGGCTATTAAATACAACTTATCCCATTTCATCCATCTTGTTATTAAATTAAGTAGCAGTTGTGTCTTGCCACTTCCAGATGGTCCGATTATAATCATACGAATAGAATTTGGTAGCGCTGCATGATGCTTAACTGATTCTCTTGTTTTTGGCTCCAATATTGAGTACAATATTCAGTACTTGTTTGTAAACTTGGAGAGATCATATAGTTTTATATCTTCCAGTATTGTCTGTATTTTGGCACCTCAAATGGCATGCTTTCTAACACAGTGCCTCAGTCCTCTGTTGTTAATTCCATGTAAAATAGAGCTACCAATAAGGAGGATGTTATCTTTGCTGATAGAAGACAAAGTAGTATGTTTACTTTGCATTGATATTGGTTTGTATGGTGCGTTATTACTTCTGGCTGAATGAGTGACAGAGTTGGAAAACTGCATTGGGTTTTCTTTTGGCAATACTTCAGGTGTCTAAGCTTTTACTAAGAGACATAGATTTAGGACCAATGGTTTGTGAATGTCTGCTGATAGTCAAGGGTTTCTATTTCTGAAGTGTTTGTATAACAATCAGCAGCAGGTCAGTAATACACAAACATGTAGAGGGCTGTCTATGATCTCTAGTAGGTCCCTCTGTAGGGGTCATAGTTGGAGTGCTATTCATTGCAGGAGCCCTAGAAAGTGGGTGGTTTCTATGACTACAACTCTGATTTGAGTCCACAAGATCTAATAAACATGTGGAATATGAAACTATCCTCACTGGTAGGGGAGTCTAAAATAGATTAGTAGCCATTCTGATGAAGTTCTTATCTTTCCATTTCATTGACCCTAAACCTCTAACTTCCATAAGACTTGCAGCACAATTAAAAATAAGTACACATTTTGGGTCCATCAGCATGTGTTGTAATAGTAAACATGGACTGGAATGAATAAAAAGTTAATTCCTTTTTAATATGTCCAGAAACTGATGGAAAAATCCAGTTGTCAAAAATGTTATTGTGCAATTGGTTGAATTTAAATAATTCACATGGTATATGATACCCTCTAAATAGTCCTTAACAGGAAGGTCTTGCTCTGCATCAGAGAATCCCTCAAATCAAATGAAAAATGTTCACAGGGAGAAGAGGGTGAGAAAGTTAACATTATGGCCATAGCTGTAACTATGGCATAAGATATAGTGCATGATGTTTATATATATATATATATATATATATATATATATATATATATATATATATATATATATATATATATATATATATATATATATATATATATATATAATAGTAGCCTTTTGATCAAATTTATTTCATGGATGATGAATTAAACACACAGATATTCCTGGATTTAACTGTTGCTGCTGCAAAAAAATAATATATATATCTGTTAAATTTTTTAATTATATATATATATATATATATATATATATATATATATATATATATATATATATATATATATACTATAAATTATTGAATCTGAATGTTAGAGACATAAACGATATTGGTACTCCTTTACTCATTGAAATTTGGAATGAATACACTTCCACTGACTTGGAAAGAATACACCACCACTGATGAATAATCCTTTTCTTTGAAAAATCGATAAAACAAAGGAACCACAATCCACAATGTTGAATCTGGCTGCTGGCTGAGCAATTTTTCACATAAAGTTATTGCATTGTATTGAAAGAGAAAAAATTTAATGTCAAAACTGCTTGAAAAGACACATAATGTAGCCTTTTGGTCAAACTTATTTCATGGATGATAAATTAAACAGGCAGATATTCCTGGATTTAACTGTTGCTGATGGTTTCTATATGGCATCATGGCAGCCATCTTGATAATTCATTAGAAGAATGAGTTTAGTCTTGAATAATTTAATAAGGATTTTCAAATTAATTGCTGCTGGTCCTGCAATTTTTTCCTTTATGATATTTCGAAATCTGATATCAAATACGAGCTGTACATATTAAACATGAGTGTCTTTTATCTATCTATCTATCTATCTATCTATCTATCTATCTAGCTAGCTAGCTATCTATCTATCTATCTATCTATCTATCTATCTATCTATCTATCTGTCTGTCTGTCTGTCTGTCTGTCTGCCTGCCAGCCTGCCTATATATCTATCTATCTATCTATCTATCTATCTATCTATCTTTAGGTCCAAATGGCATTCTCTCTCTCTCTCTCTCTCTCTCTCTCTCTCTCTCTCTCCCTCTCTCTCTCTCTCTCTCTCTCTCTCTCTCTCTCTCTCTCTCTATATATATATATATATATATATATATATATATATATATATATATATATATCGCAATACTATATTTTTCTTTCATAAACATTGTAATATCTTGAATCTATGAATTATCGATTTTCTTGGTTCCATACAAATGTATACATTAATCGGTTTGTTCAATTTTTTTAATGGTGCTTATGGACTCTTAATGTGTCGATATAGTAATAATCAGCAAGGTACATATTTTTTAAAAACTTTATATCAATTTTGAATACTCAGTAGACATTACGTTTTGATGAAGGTAGTAAATCAGAAATCCCGGTCGGTATGTATTGATTCTATTCTTTTCCAGACTTAGAGTATCAATTAAGATTATAATTGATTTGCCTGATTTCTTTGTAGGACAATACATCTTCCATTCAAAAACCAAGTAAAATGTTAAATATTTAAATTCATTTACCAGTGCCAAAGGTATGTCATAGCACAAAAAATTCCAAGTTTGAACACCGACATCGACAACTGAATTTTGTTTTTAAATTGTGTTTCTTAAGACAACCTCCATGCTTTTTTGCAACAACAATTATTCAACGTATTAAGCAGCTTTTGCAAACTTTAAAGATTCTGAAAACGGTGCAGTATCATTGGCAAATATAATAATACAGTCATGTATTTCAATAGTATCATATTCATTTTTAAAAATGTCTTCCTTGCATAAAACACAATTCTAACAAAAACACACTAGTTCATATCCATACATGTTAGTCAAATGCAACATGACCCCGGATAAGTTAGGAACAAAAGTCGCCTCTGTCATGGTGTGTTCTTGATATGGTAACAGGATGTAGTCTTGGAAAGGTTCCCTATAGGTCAAGCCTCACGTGTATGTCCTTTATTCATTGGACATGATAATGTATCCTTCAATTATGTCACCTTTTCACTTGCCTGTAATTTGACACGACATTAATTTTTTGTTAGCAGTTTTGTGGTTTTCCTCTATTCCTGAGGTAATTATCTGGTTGAAGTAACTATACCGGCAATTATTTTTTTTTGTGAAATATACACTTGCGATACGAAGTATTGATAGTTCAAATACGAATATTGCATGATCCAGGTGAAACAGATTCAATACGACCAGGAAGACCTACAAATATGATCTCTGCATTTACTTTCACTATAACCCTGATAAACACCGACACCCCACCCCCCAAAGAGCCCCTTTTTGGCTGTTTCGTCTCCAATAAATTAGTCCGGACTCGTTTCGTAGGTGGACCCTATTTCCCAGAGATAAAATATCATTCATGTTAAGAGTATACAGAGGGGACGCAATGGAACACACACGCACGCACGCACGCACTTACAGACACACACACACACACACACACACACACACACACACACACACACACACATATATATATATATATATATATATATATATATATATATATATATATATATATATATATATATATATATATATATATATATATATATATATATATATATATATATATAATCTAACGGCATGTGATCTGCTCAAGGTCCTTTCTATAGTTTCAGGTTTCTCGAAATCGGCTCGACGTCTTTTCTTAAAACTTTCTCTACTCTTAGAAACGGGTCTTTGTTCGAAACAGTATTAGAGGCGTTGAAATCAAAATTCTATAAGTAAGGTTCCCATGAGGTACAAACTTTTGATATCGTTTAGTAACATTGGCACGGTTTGTCATACCCACCCCACCCACCAAGGCGCCCCTTTTATGGCTGTTTCGTCTCCACAAAATTCGTCAGGACTTCTTTCGTAGGTGGACCCTATATCCTAGAGATAAGATATCATTCATGTCAAGAGTATATAGAGGGGACGCAATGGACCACACACACATACATACATACATACATACATACATACATACATACATACATACATACATACATACATATATATATATATATATATATATATATATATATATATATATATATATATATATATATATATATATATATATATATATATATATATATATACATGTATTTAATCGAACGGCGTGTGATTTGCTATAGGTCCTTTCTTTAGTTGCAGGTTTCTCGAAATCGGCTCGACGAATTTTCTTAAAACTTTCTCTACTGTTAGAAATGGATGTTTTTCGAAACAGTGTAAGAGGCGTTGAAATCAAAATTCTCTAAGTAAGGTTTCCATGAGTACAAACTATTGATACCGTTTAGTAACATTGGCTTGGTTTTTCTTCACCATCTTCAGATTTCCTTTCCGCTAGCCGTTTATGTCATAGAAAATACACTGGTATCTCACTGTGAACTATGTTAATCCGCCATCCTAGGCCAGTTAATGCTCACTTTTACCAGCGTATTACTCTCATATAACTATTGCTATTTTCCACTATGGACACATAAACGGTATCTACCAAGTCCCTACTTATTGATTCCATTGTGTAATTTACTTCTTTTCTACTATATAGATTGCCATCTCAGCCACACTTCTATTTTACGCCACTAGATGTTAATATGGACTATGTTACACCAGGGACCGTCATTCGAATGGAACCTAAATTCAAGACTAGCGAACCATGGCATGATTCTGACTTACTAACACTCGACTCCGTGACGTTTGCTTCTAGTAATTGGTGAATTATTTCGCGCTAGGAATACCGACATCGACAACTGAATTTTGTTTTCAAATTGTGTTTCTTAACACAACCTCCATGCCTCTTTGCAACAACAATTATTCAACGTATTTAGCGATTTTTGCAAACTTTAAAGATTCTTAAAACGGTGCAGTATCATTCGCAAATATAATAGTACAGTCATGTATTTCAATAGTATAATAATCATTTTTAAAAATGTATTCCTTGCATAAAACACAATTCTTAGAAAAACACACAAGTTCATTTCCAATCATTATAGTCAAATGCAACATGACCCCGGATGAGTTAGCAACAAAAGTCGCCTCTGTCATGGTGTGTTCTTGATATAGTAACAGGATGTAGCCTTGGAAAGGTTCCCTATAGGTCAAGCCTGACGTGTATGTCCTTTGTTCATTGGACATGATAACGTTTACATGTACGCTTACGTACTAGTCTCTTTCGATCGATAGGACGATAAATAACATTTCTCAACTAAGATATTTGACTAATTACACAGGTGGCTTACACATTATTGGTTGTTAGGCTGTCCATTAGTACAACTGGACTAAATTTGATGTATATGCGCGTGCTTGGCCTTCCGCCTCGCTTCGCTTGCTACCTGCTGCAGTAACTCCACGTGCTTGCACGTCCATAAATAACTACGCAGACACAGGCGATATGAGAAAACTATTTTTCTCTCGCTTTTCTTTTCTGCCATTGCAGACTGGTAGGCAACTCCAAATGAATGATTGGGTGGGTGTGTGTAGGCTCTATTCCTACCCACCAAAACGGCCTTACAATCACACAGTGACAGTTCAATAACTGCCCCGATGTGACGGCCCAACTAAACAGTGTTCCTATGAACACATAAATGCCTGCAGGGTGCGCGGCACCATTCCCACCCTCAGGACAAATTAAATAACTGCCCTTTGGCATATAAAACAGTAGTAAGAGTCTTCGGAACGGACTACTTTAAACAAATCTTCATCATCATCATGATAACGTATCCTTCAATTATGTCACCTTTTCACTTGCCTGTAATTTGACACGACATTAATTTTTTGTTAGCAGTTTTTGTGGTTTTCCTACATTCCTGAGGTAATTATCTGGTTAAAGTAACTATACCGGTAATTAAATCTTTTTTTTGCCAACATACACTTGCGACACGAAGTGTTGATAGTTCAAAAACGAATATTGCATGATCCAGGAGAAACAGATTGAATACGACCAGGCAGAGGCGTAGCTATGATATTTTGCGCCCGGGGACGAACTATAAAATTGGCGCCCCAGCCCCGCTGCAGCGATCTTGTGACCGATTTATTACCTTTGTTTACTTATTATAATGTAACGCTGTAACCCTCATTTTGGCGCCCCTGTACCTTGGGGCCCGGGGACATATGTACCCCCTGCACCCCCCTAGCTACGCCTCTGCGTGCAGGAAGACCTACAAATATGATCTCTGCATTTATTTTCACTATAACCCTGATAAACATCGACACCCCCCACCCATCAAGGCGCCTCTTTTTGTATATAATAAAACTTCAGGTGATCTGCTGGAGGTCCTCTCTTTAGTTGCAGATTTCTCGAAATCGGCTCGACGAATTTTCTTAAAACTTTCTCTACTGTTAGAAATGGGTCTTTGTTCAAAACTGTTTAAGAGATGTTGAAATCAAAATTCTCTAAGTAAGGTTCCCATGAGTACAAACTATTGATACCGTTTAGTAACATTCGCATGGTTTTTCTTCAACATCATCAGATTTCCTTTCCGCTAGCCGTTTATGTCATAGAAAATATACTGGTATCCCCTTTCTCACTGTGAACTATGTTAATCCGCCACCCTAGACCAGTAAATGTTCACTTTTACCGACGTATTACTCTCATATAACTACTGCTATTTTCCACTATGGACACATAAACGGTATCTACCAAGTCCCTACTTATTGATTCCATTGTGCAATTTACTTCTTTATATATATTGCCATCTCAGCCACACTTCTATTTTACGCCACTAGATTTTAATATGGACTATGTTACAACAGGGACAGTCATTCGGATGGAACCTATATTCACTACTAGCGAACCATGGCATGATTCTGACTTACTAACACTCGACTCCGTGACGCTTGCCCCTAGTAATTGGTGAATTATTTCGCGCTAGGAATATTTTCATGGCGCAGAATCCCAATAATCACACAAATCTAAGATATGCTATAAATGTGGCGCTTTCCAATACGCAGAATCCAAATTTATTACATTATATTAATCTACGGATTAGAAAAAATCGGCCGCACAAACTTTTTGTTAACGTTCCCTACATTTAAGAGAAATACCTAACTGCATATTGTCCGAGAGGCGTTGAAATCTATATATTATAGTTAGGGGTTCGATAATTACAATCTATTTAATCGATCCAAATTGTGGATCTTTTTCATACCCGGTCCCCACAGGTTGCCCCTTTTATGGATGATTCCTCTCGATGACATTCATCAGGACTTCTTTACTGGGTCGACAATATCACTTAGAGATATAAAATGTCTGTGAAACGTCACTTGTCAAAACTCATAAAGAGAAGTACTAGCCCACCTGTATAAGCAAGATATTATTGTCGTGTCGTATGTGCTGTATCCACCCCCACCCCTTAATGTAGCCCCAATGTTTGGCAATCGGTTAAACAAATTTATTAAATAAATTTGGCTTACGTCGGAACAGATTCATGAATATAAAATATCCAGAAGAACTTGCAATCGAAATCGTTCAGGTACGGGTTTAATTCACACTAAGTATTATTGGATTTGACTCACACTGAGAATGTTTCATACACCTACCCGTATGCATGTTTACCCAGTTCCACGGACTTCAAGACAACAGTCGATGTCATCTGAAAGCTTTTTAAACCCGAAGATTTATCTAAGCACATTATGAACACATAAGAGAAATCTCCAATTTCACACTCGTATGGTTTCTGCGAAGAAGGACTTTTAATCTTCATTAAGTAAGTTATAACCAATTAATTATGGAACTGTGAATAAAGAATGAAAACCAACTGAATGTGAATAAGGAATAAGTAACCAAATGCATGTAGAAAAAGATGAATCTGGAATAAGTAACTGGTTACTTATTCCATATTCAATCGGTAACTAGTTACTTATTCCTTATTCAATCGGGAATAAGGAATAAGGAATAAGTAACCAACTTGATGTCAATTATATTAAGACATTTCTAAACTTAACATAACTTTAGCATTGGGTGTATCATAACTGGATTAGTGTACCGCAGTGTCTATTCTTGTACTGAAAAGAAAACTTATGGGAATTTTCTACATGCAGGAGGGTTATAATGAAGAAGTAAGGTAGACTTGCAAAGTTCACTGGTTGTGCGAAAATCCAATAGCAGTCAGTTCAGTTTCTAATTAAATATTTATTAACATCAACACAATGCCTTAAACGAAACCGTATACGACAGTACTTGCAATATGATAATGGATCGTTTCAGAATCTAAAATATTTAAAGATGAATAATTTTTATCAATTTTTCAGCAAGATTGTACTTATATTTAGTCATATCTGTATAGGAATACAATTTGAAATTTTCTCTAAATTTACGGTTATGATTACGTCACAGCTCAATGATGTTGCCTGTTTGCATTGCTTTTTCCTCAAGTGAACACATCCTAACTCAAAATATAAAAAGATAAAAGTCAATGGATGAGCTCATAAGCAATGTTCAGTCAGCAAACGACAACAGCCAGTTTAATATACTTGACTGTAGCCCTACAACATAATCATTGAAACAAAAACACCAGCTTTGTCTTACAAGTTACATAGTACATGTATAGAAATACTCCGACTGAGGCTATCCTCTATATAGCCAATACAAATTAAACAAATGGTCATCGAATCTTTTCATAGAACGAGTATTTTTGTTTTCATAATATCATATACACTCACCTGCTAATGTGTCTGAATTTTCCTGATCATTTCAAAATTAGAAAATTCACCAGTATTGACAACATTTTGTGGAGAGAAAATAACACTCCCATTGAGTGGAAACCGATACATACAGAGAGAACATGTAAATACCTGTGTATATCCGTGTGTATTTCGGTGTATTTCGTTTTTTCAGTGTATTTCGGTGTTTCTAGGAACCGCTCCCATTTGAACAGCGTCGGCTATTTCTGCAGAACACTTTAACCGAGTTGGAATCACATCACAATTAATACTTCCAGTTCAGTACCCACGAATGTTGTTCTAGTCTATTTTTAGAACAATTTTTCCTCTCTCCTTTTGGTGGTGATAGAAGAGTTATATTGATGCATCTTTGGTATGGATTTAAAGTTAATTGTTTATTCTTGAGAATAGGAGCTCTGAGAGTGGCTGTCTGTATGTATTTTGGCGACAGTGCACACTGTGTAATTAGGCCTTAGTGATGATCCGGAAGTGAAATCAGTGTTCTGTGTACATGCTGCTCTGTTTACAGTGCAGCCACTCAAAACAATGCCGGTCAACCCTTGACAAGAATTTCACTGTGAAGTCATTTTTGGGGGTATTTTAGATTTTCATATGATTTGTATTGATTGTCACACTGTGGAAAGGTCAGTGCTGAGAAATATATGTAGAGAAGATATAGTAAAATTAATTGTGGTGTATGGCCAGTTGCTCCGTAATCACCAAACTAAAAGGCATGACTAAAGTGCGAAACGTTACGTAACGTTGCAAAAAGTTACGAAAATTTTAGAAAAGTGCGGAAAGTTACGAATGTGAGAAAAGTCACAAAAACGAAATACATGTATTACAAAAAAGTAGAACAAAAATACCAAAATTTAATGTAAGCTAGGACGAGAAAAGCTGCCCAGAATAGATTATTTTAAGCCTATTTGTTCCCACAAGCTAAAATATATCTAAAATTGCATTAAAGTGTTAGCCATACAAAAGACTTCCTTTTTATGATAATGTTTCATTTTATAGACATTTTTAAAAAGTAAAACAAGTAAGTAATAGCAGAGATTTTTCGATATCTTCATTTGTATCAGTGTACATACATAGTTCGAAACAGCTATAATAATTTGATTTTGACTTAAAAATTAAAGTTGAAACGGGTTCGAAACGTGCATCTAAAATCTTAAATTTATAGATTTCTTTCAAAACGGCATACACATTTAAAATTTAAACATTAGTATTTATGTAAAATATTGTCTCTCGTTTTAATTTTGTATACTTGTTATGGGTTTGCACTTCTTTCTTCTTCGAATGTTGTTACTAATGGTAGTTATGTTTTTAAATTTACTGTTTTTTGCCACCGTCCATCAACCATATTTTGTTGATATTTGTCCGAATATTAGTTAAAATTAGTCAGAGTATCCTGTGACGACAGTCTGCACCTGGTGTGGCTATATAACTACTTTATTTAGACTGAGCTTTACAGTTTGCGTTTCGCACTTTGCTTATTTGAGGTGTTCTAGATCTTTCTACCCGCTTTCTTCGAATTTGGTTTGGCTTCCGACCTGCAGATGGAGTTCTGGTTGCAGTTCTTCTGCCATCTGTTGAGTACATCATATGTGGATGGTCTTTACCGCAGTCAGTGAGAAATCATTTTGTTTTATCCCGTTGTTCTTCTGTCATTCTGGCCAGTAATCAATGTCGACAAGGTGGAATAAATATCTTTCACTGAGGCGACGATTAGCCACGTTTCTCGGGGAACGACATCTTCTTCCTGCTCACTGGTAACTAAATGATGAAGCAGCTTGACAAACTTTAGTAATGCGGCTAGCTTCCATTTTGTGGCCGATTTTAGGATGTGATTTGCACTCTCAGAGTTGTTGTTTGTCCATGTGCTTGTCATTTTTCCGTTGCTGACTTTATCTTTCCACTTTCACTTTTATTGTCCTGGAAACCCATACACATCAAAACTCCTAGATTCCATTTATGTTCTCAACCTTAAACAGTCAGTTAACCAACCCACCCAAAATTTTGGTCACATTTTAGACTGGTTTCTTCATAGACCTGATGATAATATTCTACAATCCACACTTGTATTCCACGAACTTGCATCAGATCCCATCTGCATTACATGCCATCTCGACGTATAAGTCCCTAACCCTCCACCTAACAACTTAACTACATCCTACAGTAGAACAACTCGATAACTACATGGGTTCACTGCTTGAAAAAACATGCCCCAGCCACCAAATGAAGAATATTAATAAAAAGGTGTTCTCCATGGTATAGCAGTGTTAGGAACCAGCTTCGCACTGATAAAAGACATCGCCGAAAAGCAGAGAGGTTAAGGCGTTCCAAATTATTCCACTACAGTGCTACGATCACGGAGAGCTCCAGCTGCAAAGAGCTTTTCGAGATAACAAACAAGATAATGTCAAGTAACAAATGTACACCACTTCCAACTACTTTCTTTCCAGTAGACCTTCCGGACTTATTTGCAAATTTCTTCCGGGACAAAGTACAAACCATTACTTGCATAACAAGTGGATGGAGAACATTACAGATCAGATCCAGTACCTTTCCCCAAGACGTTTCTCATCATCAGCAGAATGAAATCGAGGGTCATGTTTGGAATAGAGTATTTGGAAGTTACGAACCTTCTCTTTTTATATAGTATGATACAGAAGGTCCTATTTCTGAAACGGGTCACGGGGTAATCTAAGGTATTTTTCTCACTGTTTATGACTTTTTTCCTTTAGATTCTTTTTACTGCACGTCAAGCTCTCGTCGAGCACCTGTGGTTGGGGCTAGAGGGATTGAAGTTGCCGGGTAAGCTAGATTAAAAAAATACAGATTAATTTTTTTGGTACACGGCCAGGGTTAAAGTATCTCGCCGCGAGGGAGTGACTTACCGCAAGATGCATGTATTGTTCAGTCACCAAAAACAAACAAAACCCCACCACCACCACCACCATCCAAACAAAGGAGAAAAATGAACTACCCAAGCTAACGCTGCATGCGTCTAACAACAACAACAACAACAATAATACTAATAATAATAATAATAATAATAATAATAATAATAATGAGGACTTTGTATAGCGCCTAATCTTACGAAGCTCTAAGCGCTTTACACCATCAATAATGATATGACAACACTACAGAACAATAAATGACCAAAACAATGAAATTGGAAAACATAAACACATGCTGAAAACATATAAGATACAAAACATGATTAGGTCGCTAAGTTTGTCCCTGCAGTCGAAACAGGTGAGTCTTGAGAGCACTCTTAAAAGGGATCACTGTGTCTTTGTGTCTAATTTCAATGGGCGATTCGCTCCACGTCGCCAGGCCCTGGTGTGCAAACGAACGTTGTCCATATGACTTTGTTTTCACCTTGGGAACAATGAGTATACGATTATCAGAAGAATAGCGTAAGAATCTAACTGGTATATACACGTGGGTGAGGCTGGATAGGTATGTTGTACTGGAGTCTGTCATTGAAATATAGCACAGAGAACAAATCAATTACCCAAATTATTATAAGGCATTAAAAAATAATTTTCTTCCCTTATTCCGTGTATGTATGTATGTATGTATGTATGTATGTATGTATGTATGTATGTATGTATGTATGTATTTATGTATGTATGTATGTATGTATGTATGTATGTATGTATGTATGTATGTATGTATGTATGTATGTATATATGAGTGTATGTGTGTATGTGTGCATGTATGTATGTATGTATGTATGTGTATGTTCCAATTCAAAATTTGGGGTACAGGTGGACGTTAGACGGCTATTCTATGACGGTTTTGATTTTTATTTTCTGCTGTTTTTATTTGTACAATAATCCATACAAAATTTGTATAGAAATATTTTAATCTCAGTTTACATTTTTATATTCTGTTTTATCTTTTGAGGAACAACTTTCCCGATAGTATAATTATATATGTATAATCCAGGCTAGAAGAAGAAGAAAAAGGGTTAAAATTTCGCCAGCAATCAAAAGATTTAATCAACCAATCGAGAAACAATTAAATATATTTACCAATATATTGTTTTTTTTTAAAAATATCCATTTCATAGAAATTGATGAATTGTATACTTTAAATGAGAAAGTTCGAAATATGAATGAAAGAAAGAATAATACACTGAATGAAAACTCTCGTGTCCCTCATATAAGACTGAACATTATGGCAAAGCTCCAAAAAGGGGTTTGGGCTTTCCGAAACCTCAGCTACCCCGGGCAACCGTCCCGTCCGCACCCCCACCCCCACCTCCCGTTAGTACGCTAATGCTCCAATCTCGTGGTAAAAATGATGCGTAGTTTGGAAAAATAATGTAATCAGATAAAATTACAGTTATGACTCCAGTCAATTTGAGTTTAATGGGTATATTTAATTAGGAAGCCACTGTTGTTGCGCAGATGGATCAATGTTTGGTATTAATTCCCAAATAAATCGCAAATCAATGAAAAACTAAAGTTTTCTCTGTTGATTTAACTATAATCAATGGGATGTGTTGTTGAGTCATTATGCACCCAGAACGGTCTCTCTAAACACCCCATGATACCCCAAGAACACTCCAATATTGCATATATTAGCACTAAATCTCGCAAAACCGACCAAGAAGCGGGAAAAAGAAAAGAAAACACACATACGGACATTGTTACTATCAACGATTTATATTATTGCTTGATGGCCATATTTCCGATAGTCTAGAGAAACTAACTCTTATATACCAAATCTCTTTATATATAATTTCCTCATTAAATGGCAATGCACCATACTTATCTCATTTATTTGAATTCTTTATGCTCCATGTAAATATTTGTCAAAATAAAGGAATGGAGAAAAAGTTAAATTGTTATTGAAATAAAAAACATTATTACGCAAAAAATTTGCCATTTTGTTTAACTTATTTAACAACTTATTTGTGGCATTGCTATTTATGTATAAATGTTGATAAATAGTCACGTTACTGTACCGGAACACCTTTTGTCAAAGCGGGAGTTATTTCCCTTAGTAACGCATGGCCTTTCTTTTTTTGTTGTTACATAAAATATCGCTAAATATTCGCAGTTTTTGTGTGTGTGTGCTCTTGCTGAAATTTAAAGTGACAATTATGTAAAATTTAAGGTGTCTTTGGAGAGTCTTGGGGTGTCTTGGGGTGTTTAGTATGAACCCCACCCAGAATGGTATATCCTTCGGATGTAATTCAGGAGTGCTATTGTAATTTAACACAGCTCTCTTCGCCGGCAGGAAAGGAAAAAACAACCAGAATGATTTCAAAGAACGTCTATCAAGAAATTACCAGATATAAAATGAACACTATGAACATTCAGCAGGTAAATATATTAAAATTAAAAAGATTTTATAGGAAGAAGCACACAGGATACACTACGTTGTGTATGTATTACATCGGTTGAACCATTTTTAGGAGTCTGAAGTTTTAGTAAGAAGATGCAACGAAAATTTGTGACAACTCGAAAAAGCCTTTAATGTAATATAATAGCATTTAAATGCTTGACCAACACGTTTGTTAGCCACCTTTTTCATTTCTGACATGACTGGTGGCTACCACCCCTCGGATAAAACAAATTGTGGAGAACAACTTGGTCTAGTTATCGTCCTAGAATGTAAGACGTATCACACGTTTAAACATCTTCAAAAGGAATATGAAGCTTTTGGTAGAGCTTCAGGATCGCAAATAAATCATGACAAAACAGAAATTCTAAAAATAGGCAACTGGAGGAGAAATCACCCTGGATTACCTCCACACCTGATAAAAAAATAGAGTAACTACTACTAAATCTACCTTGTACATGATTTACGTTACTTGTATTTTGCAAATTTTGTTTACTTCACGTTTTCCTCGTACCCTTTTATTTAATTCATTTTCCTGCACCTTTTTCGTAGTATTCTGTTCATATATTGTTAGTTTAAGAAATCCCTGTACGACTGACAGTACCAGACAGACTGGTAAAATGGAAAAAATAGATCCATATGGACACAAGATTAGCGACTTTCTTAACACTGTCTTAGAGGGAGATCTGGGCGAACAAAAACTGGTGATTTACCACAAGGAAGGATGTCACGCTGGATTTCGGCACCAGTACCATATTCCCCAGACAAAAGCAGAAGTATTGACAGAAATGGAAATACTGGGAATAAAACTAAATGAAATTGATGCTTTACAGTATGGCGGCAGGAATAAATACATCATGTACCCTAAGAGCCAAAGGCCCCAACTGAAACAATCAGAAATCAATCTAGTGGGACAAAGAGTCAAGATTTGCGACACCGAACCCATAGTGAGGGACATTGAGCCCAAGGCAATAGATGTCTTTATATCGGGTCTGCCCCATGAGATATCTACCACAGTGGTAACGGACAAACTGATGTTTGTACACAAGATCCACGTAGGCGAGGAAAAACACGCAGCTTGCTATGGACATAAAGACGTAAAGAGTGGAGAGAGGATAATCAAAGTCCCTGCTGCAGAGGCTAAACACATACCGCCCTTTTTTTACATCATGGGCTTTCTATGTCGTTCATGGTATAGGGGCTGCGACAAGGATCACCCCTGCCCAAGATGCAAGATCGTAGGCCATGGAGCGAAATACTGCACTCTGCCACAAAAACCGCGCGACCCAAATTCATACGCAGCAAAAGCGGCCGGCAATACGGATTCAGAACAACAACAACAACAACAACAACAAAACAATGTGGACCCAGATCAGCAAGGGGATCCACAAGTGGAGAGAAGGGAAGAAATAATACCTCCAGAGGATATCTTCCGTACTCAAAAAAAAAAAACATCTAAAAGGACAATCCCAGCATCTCCATTAAAAACGAGCATCTTTACGACTGCCTCCCCATAGAAGAGGAACAAGAGGAGCGAGAAATGGATATGGAACCATTAAATGCAACGGACATAAGTGGCATGACGCCACTAGCCTCCACCCCGATGCTCCCTCACAGGTGTTTATCCCGTTCTTAATCCTATTAGCTAGAATTCTACTCAGTATTTTGTAATCTGTGTTTAGGAGGGAGATGGGCCTCCAGTTTTTTTTAAGTCTGTTTTGTCACCTTTTCCTTTGTATATGATAGTAATCAAACCTTCCCGCATTGTGTATGTCATTTTGTCATTTTTTAATAAAATATTGTTATATAAACCCTCTAAAATTCGTGCCACCTCACTTTGGAATTTCTTATAGAATTTCGCTGTGAGGCCATCTCTCCCTGGTGATTTTCCTTTTGCATGTTCTTTAATTGTGTTTTGCACTTCTTCCACAGAAATGAGATTATGACACCGTTTCTTGTGTTCCGATGATATCACTTCGCATTATATTGAATTTAGATATTGTGTAATTGTGACGTTCTCTATGTTTTGAGAAGTGTACAGTGTTGTATAAAATTTTTGAACTTCACTCATTATTTCCGCTTTTGTTGTAATTTAATGTTTAATGTGTCTAATACCTTCTCCCCCCCCCCCTTTCCTTTTTTCTTCCCGTTTATATAATTCCTTAGCCTGTTTGTATATATGGTGAAATTTACCCGCCCTTATTTCCGTTCCCTTTGTTTTACATTCTTTTAGCTTTTCCAATTGTTCGGAGTAGCTCTCCTTATCCCTTAAAGGTGTTGTGTCGTCATTTATTAATCTTTTTAGTGCTAATTTCTGCATTTTTTGTATCCGTTTACGTTTAGTTGAGTGATATATGGCTATTTGTTTAACTTTTTCTTTAAATTTATCCCAATCGTTTGCAATATCTGATTTATTTTGTCCCTCTTCATTTGTAAGTATTTTAGGGATTTCCTGTTTTATTTCTTTAACTAATTGCTCATCATCCAAAATTGAGTTGTTTAACTTCCATTCTCCAGTTCTCCATCGGCTATTTTTTATCACTATTTCTAGAGTTATTTGTTTATGATCAGAAATTTGATAATCTAGTATTTTTGCTTGTTTATGTTTTATGTCCAAAATCTGATAGGTAAAATTTATCTATCCTACTTGATCCCTTTATTCCTAGTCTTACATATTCATGTGTATATTCAGTTCTTAGTAGGTTCAATTTTCTATACACATCAGTTAATTTGTTTAATTTTATCAAATTACCCATAACTTCAAATGATGATTGGTTTTTGGTTGTAAGTTTTCCGGTGCGGTCTATATTATCTCCAACCCAATTAAAATCCCCCCTATAATCAGGTATTCCGCTGTGAAGCTATTTAGATATGTATTTAAATTTATTATAAAGTCATAGTGACTTTCCCTATGTGCTGGGGCGTATATATTCAAAATATGTAGTTTATTTAGTTTTATATGTATTACCCTTCCCTTTAAGCTGATATCCTCTGTTAGTCTTTCCCTATTTCTAATTATCGTTGCAACTCCCGCTTTAATATCATTGTGTTTGGCTTCGTTTATTACAACTGTTGCATTCATTTGAGATTCAAGTTCTGCTATCATTATGTTTGTGAGTTTGTTGTGTGTTTCTTGAATTAGTATTATATCCTGTTTTAATTTTATCAGTTGTGCAATTTTTTCCCTATCTATTCCGTTAGTGTTTATTGATGTAATATGAAAGTTTAAGTCCTCCATTTTTGGTTCCCATGTGGCATAAATTATATTGTTTACTAATTATTTGTAAATATATATATATATATATATATATATATATATATATATATATATATATATATATATATATATATATATATATATATATATATATATTTATATATATATATTTCAAATTTTCTTATAATTTTGTAATTGTTGGAATGAGGGACATTGGCCCCTCGTCTGTCAGTTCCCTGTTGTCTTTTGTTTCCATAGTGTTTGTAGTCCGTATCTCCGTTGTTTGGTTTATGTCGGTCGTTTCAGTTTGTTCGTCAGTTTTTTCCGTTGGTTCGTTTGTTCAGTTAAATCAATTTCCAGTTTATTTGTTTCTCCCGAAGTGCTAGATAGGTCCAATTCAGTGATGATTTTTCCCTTCGTTTCCTGTTCGGTTTCCTGTGTATGGGCTGCATTTGTACTGGCTGCTCTGTTTGGGTTAGTGGCTCGTCACTTGTGGATGATTCCGAGAGGGTATTGTTTTTCCTTTTGCGCTTTAATGGAATAGGGGTGGAGGCAAAGTGTTTGAATCCGCTTAACTCTGTTTCGTTAAGGGTATTCTCTAGTTCTTCCAAGCCTTCCTCTATAGGCAATATCTCATATCTATTCTGCGTCTTTAGCGGCTTGTTTGGAACAATTCCCTTTGTTGTTTCTTTTTGGTGTGTTTGATAGCCGTCTGCGTCTATCACCGGAGCCACTCGTTCCTCCTTCCTTCCTTCGTTTCTTCCTCGTTTTCTGCTTCTGGTTGTACCTCTTCCCCTACTACTTTAGCCGCATATGTATTTTGGTCTCTGGGCCTTTGTGGGGCTGTGCATTGCTTCACTCCATGCGCTATGATCCTACACCTGGGGCAGGGTCTGTCTTTTTCGCAGCCCCTGTACCAGGTTCTACACAGGAATCCCAATGTGTAAAAGTATGCAGAGACTTTTTTTGTTTCTTCGGCCGGTACTTTTATAATCCTCTCGCCGTTTTTAACGTGGTTGTATCCATAACAGTTACCGTTTTTTTTCATCCGTTATCCTGATCTTGTTTGCAATCATTCGTATCACGGTTGAACTTATTTCCAGGGGTAGCCCCGAAATGAAAACATCCACATTTCTAGGTTTGATTTCTCTCACTATGGATTCTGTATCTATTATTCTCACCCTCTGTCCCAAAATTTTGCAATTCGGATTGTTTCAATAGCGGTCTTTGGCTTTTGGGGTAGAGAATATACTTATTCTTGCCCCAATATTGTAGCCCGTCTATTTCATCTAGATCGATCCCAAGTACACTCATTTCAGTAAGTACCTCTGTCTGTCTTGGGAGCTGGTTTGCATTTCCGAAGTCTAGGGTTTGACACCCTTCCCTGTGATAAATGACGAGTTTTTGATCACCTATCTCACCTTCAACCACCGTGTTGAAAAAATCTGATATTTTAAACTAGTACGGTTCCATTTTGTCGCACACTACCGTCCAGTCTGTCATGCAAATCACGTGCTGATACTTTTTGTTTAACCACACTGTGCATTGTCTTGTGAGTAAATGAAAACACGGTCTTACAAAAGAATCAGTTTTGTATTTGTTTGCTCAGCATGGAAGAAAAACCAAGCCATCCACCATTCTACAAATGAATATTTAAGAATTGTACAATGTACACAGAATGACACTGACACAGACAGGTGCACTGATATTGAATATGAATTATGGCCTAAACAGTAGGTACTGAATTCAACTGATAATATTGTTTTCATGTGAAGCTTTTACTTTTTCTTCATATTTTATTACCTTAATATTGTATCAACAGTATCAGTTGTCTGTGTTTTGACATTATTGCCCATTCATGTTTATTCATTCACTGTCCTTTTTCTTTGACCAGGTTAAATTCCCCTGCTCTTAGGTGTAGTTGTTCCATCAGACAGTCTACAGTTTTGGGTATTTTTGTTTGAACTGGTGAAATTATGCATAATGTTTTTCACCTTCAGCATTTGTTTTAGATGCCCATGCTTCTTTAGATATCAGGAAATGTATGCGACTTGTCTATTAATCTATATTGTCCGGTACTTACGAGAGCCCTTTGTAGACCTTCAAAGGTAGCATCTACCATTTCTTTCATCATATATCAAGTCCAGTAAAGTCTAGATTTCCAATGTCCTCTATTTTAATATTTTGAGTGGCATATTCATTTAGTGTTCGATTATACATTTTTCAATACGTCCCACTCGACAGGTTTTATTTTGCTTCAAGTTTCTGTTTTACATTTTGTCATAAATGTGCACAAAATTTGAAAGGGGGTTGCATTTAGTTTCTTCATTAAATACGTTACCCAATTATATTACCTTGGGAGAGTAGTTAAGAGGTGGAGGGAAGTTCACCCTCTTACCCTGTCTGAGATACCGTATCCAGTACAGAATGAGAAGTCCCTTCTATGCAGATATTTGTAACACATATTTGAACTCTAAGAACAAATGGTGAATGTGTGCCAGCAGAAACTGAGTGAGGATATCAACCTAAAAGTGTTAGATAATTGGGAAACTCACTTGGAATTCACTACCAGTCGTGATGCAGTGCTGGATCAGATCCAAGATTTCCAAAGGACCCTGACTTTCCGCACAATGTAACCAATGCAAACGTCTGTGTCACTTCATTCAGAATATGCATAATACCCATGAATAAAATGATTGACAAAATTTAAGTGACATGTTACTATATGTTTGTATGTGTGTACATTTTTTTTAGTCTGGTGGAGTTTTCTGGAGCCCTGATGATCCAGCCAATTATGGTATGGATGCATGTCCTTTATTATAAATCTGCACACCTTGTCAGTTATATGTAAAGCACGAGAAGAATGCGAGGGGTATTTCGCACCAATGAGCCCTGGTAAGGAACTCAGGATTGGCTGCGACGTTTTAACTTTAGAAAGATCAGAAGTATCTTCACATGACGAACTCACATTAGCAGGGATCGATGATCTATCTGTTGCCTGTCATCTTGTAGTTACCACATTTCCCATGATGTTGCCTGTTCATGTGGTACGCTAGATAAGCGGTTCCACCAGAAAACTTAACATGAGCCTGACATAGTCGGCATACGGCAATTGCCGCATCAATTTTCCCATCCATTTTACTCTTTCTTAATGCAAAATGAGTCCATCTTGCAGACCGCGCTATTGAATTTTGCACCAGTTCGTACTTAGCCATGCTTGAAATGTAACTCAAGGTCAATGTCAGTTAGTCATCAATGTCAGCAAGGTGCTTATTTGTTGACAAAGAGAAATTAAATCTTCAAAAGGATGAAGATTCACAGACATGTAACTTCCGATTACCCATGCTGCAACTGCTCAGGTAACGAAAAAGAAATGTTACTGAAGCTGATTACCAGAGGTAAAGGTATGGAATTCAAAAGGTCCTTGTTAATCAGAAACTATTATAAGTAGTGAAATATGGCTAATATTAATTTATAACAATAATAGAGTTCATTTGCTACTTGTTATAAAAATTTACGTCAATAAAGATAAACAGTGCTCTCTATTAGTGCACAAATCTACAATACACTTGTTAATATTTCCAATGTTTTCTTTTATTTTACCTTAAAAAAATAATTGTTACAACATACACATATGACATCAGTACTGTTATGGATAGACTGTTGGCTCTAGTGATATGGCCATACCATTTCAGCTTTACCTTTTTCGCGGTAGTGAGGAGGTCTTCATAATGGCCTGCATTGTCCATGATGGTGTTAAGCACTTCATTTGTGATGTGTTCCATTAAGAGATACCAAGGATGGTTATATAGCATCTCATTTCAAAATGCCTGGATTCTCCATTGCAATTCTGCTGTCAGGGTCCAGGCCTCGCATGAATACAAAAAAATTGAGATGACTAATGCTCTCAATAATCTGATTTTAGCTTTAGACATATTCTTGTCTCTCCAAATGGATGTTAGTTTTGACATAGCTAAGATATTCATTAAAGATCAATAAAACTGAGTTACAGTCATGTAGTGTGTGAAATGTCAAAAAAATTCTGGTGACTTTATTGGGATTAGGTTGTGCCACGGTTAGATTTTAGAGATTAAAGACACATGGTGATACAAAGAGATTAAGACACATGGTGATACAAAGAGATTAAGACACATGGTGATACAAAGAGATTAAGACACATGGTGATACAAAGAGATTAAGACACATGGTGACATGCTAATTGATTGTCAATGCCTAAAAATCATTTTTTTTCAAAAGATTAATAGCATCTGTGTTCTTTGACATGTCTCTTTGATCAACATTTCTCAACTCAGTTTTAATCTATCATATGAAAAACATCAATAATAATAATAATAATAATAATAATGAGGACTTTGTATAGCGCCTAATCTTTAGAATCTGTAAGCGCTTTACAGCAGACCAATGACCAACAATGAATGATGGGCCATACCATAAGCTCATTGGCCATGCAGCCAGGTCAGCTAAAAAAAAAAATTAAAAAATGTGCTTAATGTTTCAAAGATAATCAGAATACTTTCATGAATGACTTTTTATACATTTTTACGTACTGAAGCAACTACACACCTTCCTTGATAAGGTCTTCTAGAACCCTGGTATCTGGCCTTGGAGAATTCAACACACCAAATGTGGCCAGGTAAAGTGCAGAGTCTCCCTCTTGCATCAGCTCCTATGTTAACATATGGCGAAAACAAAAAAGGTGTAATTTGTAATGTCATGAAGTAGAAATTTTTAAATGTTTCTATTATACAATAGTTTTCAAACAAATATTGTGATCAATATTTTCCAAGCTAAGCTCATGTAAGAAACATAATTAGTTTACAATTAAACTCTGTTTATCAGTGCAGTTAAAACCACTCTGTGGATATTTTTGCCTTCAAAAAGACTTTAATTATTTTCAAGTCAACATTTTATCATAAAAAAGGGGAAAATAAAGATATTAGTCATTAAAATCAAATCGATTACTGAAATTTACAACAAAGTGTTTACTTGTCAGCACAGACCTCCTCACCTACATGAGCCAATACTTCTAATATGAAACCGGGATCCAAATCAAACACAGATGAACAAGTTTTCTGGATTTTTTGGCAATTATCATTTTTTCATTATTTTGCTTTTATGGTGTAAGTCCATATTTTAAGGATAATTTTCGTAAGACTTACGGCAAAATCGTAAGAGCTGACAGGTCTGCATGATATTGATTCCAATGATGGATTAATACTGGCTGCCATGTATAGCCTATCATGTGCTGAAAAATGGTGTTAAACCCTACAACAACAAACTTTAAAACAGGCACAGACTGCAAATGATATGGAATTAGATGATGCTGTGTACAAATGGTTCACACAGCAATGTGAACAAGGTGTTCCTATCTCTAGAACTATTCTGAAGGTAAAGAAATGGCAAAAGATTGGAATATGACTCGGATTTCATGGCAAGCCATGGATCAATGACTTTAGAGATTCCACTGCCGACATGTACTAAAACAAAATTCATTGTCAGGAAAAATACACTCAATGAATCTGGTCATGAAATGTGAAGTGATATTTGTCAAAGAGTGTCACAAACTGCAAATATAATCATGTTCTCATTTGCATCTTTTGTATACCATTTTTTGATCCAATAAATTCTTGTTTGGTTATGATTAATCTTTCAGGATTGTTTGGCATTCTACTGTAAACTAAATCTTCTTATCTTTTTGTCTACGAAAAGAAGAATAAAAAAAGCAACTCGGGTTTCAGCCATGTTTCTCTAAGTGAAAATTGATCCTTTTGAAAACAAGAAATTTTGTTTAGTTTTGAAAGAACAATAAAATTAGAATGTATCGAATTCAACACAAAAAAAAAGCAGTAACATGATACACAATTTGTTTAGCAGTACATATTTTAAAAGCATGGGAAACCACGTGGAATAATGTTTATCAAGATCTGTTCAATATAGTTTATCATGAAATTAAAGGTAATTTATGAAGAAAAACAAACTACACCATTACAAAGACCTATTTATTCACAGAAATGTCAACAGCGATTATAAATATGTATTCAAAAATGTAAACTGTCATTCCCCACCCACCCCTTTACCTTCGCCTCTTACCATCAATTTCATCTCTATATTAGCTTTTTTTTAAAATAGGTCCCTTGGTTAAATCAAGCCTTCACTTAAAGTACAGTCTATGTGCTTTGGGTCCCATTGTAGGCAAGTTATCAAGTGAGCAGTGTACTGGTTGGTATTCAACTGATGTTGATGAGTAAAGGTTAAATTGTGTTCCAGATATGAAGGGTGTAATAAATGCATAGTTGAAAATAAAAAAGGTCATTAAGTGTGAAAACTAGAATATGGTTTTGATATGACAGATTTACTTTTCATGAGATGCATCTTCAAACTATGTTTCATTTATGAAGGAAAAATAGGGTTTAAAATATTGAGGGCATGCTAACAAACACATAAACCAACAGACAAAATGCTTAGTATCTCCTCCAAACTTCCTTGGTGAAAAGATAAGAGTTACATTACAAAAAGATAGTTAGCAAAAGGTCATCAAAACCATCAGTCCTCACTGATGAAGTTAAGATCAGATGTGTATTTTGATTTTAGTTTATTCTCCACAAAAAAGAGAAAACTACTGCTAATGGTAGATCAGTTTTGTAATTTTGTGATCCTACTATTGATATTTTGTGTGAAAGTTGTGTATTTCTATCAGAAAGAATAAAATACTTGCATGCTAATGTAGCCCACCTCTAATAATCAAAACAATAATGAGTCAATTTGTAAGAGTTGTTATCAAAATATGATGTGCTGATAAAATTCTATAAATTGGACATGAGGAAATAGTCCACCTTTTGCACAAATAAATACACCATGAAAACCCTATTTATTCTGAAATACATATCTGCTTTGATTTTAAAGTCAATATTTCAAGTCTAGACAAAATTTATTTTCCTACCTTTTTTCAGCAGATAATTTATTAGATCTCTTTTTCCACTGAGACAAGAACACTGAAATAGAAAACATAATTAGTGTTATAGTTTTTAATAATAATAACAACAAAATTATTCAAGTATTAAAAGCTAAATTGTCAAAAAAAGATAATTTCCTTTTCCATAATCCATGTAAAATGCATTTAGTTGAAGGTCTTAACATAGCCATACAAATTCTTATATCCACAGAGTCTCTGCATAAGTAGAAATCTTTGGTATTTAAATTTTATATAGGTTATAGAGTTTGTGACTGAGCTTCAGAGTAGTTGCTGTAGTGGTGGCAGAGGTAGTGGTCAGGTTTCTGTAAATTGTCAAATTATTTCCAATAACAGCAATGGTGATACCATAAATAGCGTGAGTCCATTTGAAGGCATGGCAAAGTTCACATCATAATGCAGTTTTTTTCCACCAAATGCATCACAGCTTCTGTGTGTCCTGATTCATAAGCTGTCTGTAAAGTAAAAATGCCGTATTAAAGGCAGATAATCTCAACTTTAAGAAAATTAAATTTGAAAAGGGTTTTAAAATGTATAAAATTATCATACAAGGTGTAGACTACTACAAGGTTACTACTACCCTGTAATAGGGTTGATGCCATAATGATGGAAGCCCCCCCCCCCCCCACCAAAAAAAAGTATGTGTATATCTAATCACTGCAAACAAACTGTATGACAGTGATCGGCTGCATAACCACAATTCGGGAAAAATCGAACTCTTTACCAATGCTAAAAGGAAAATCAATAAAGGCATGCATCTTCAAAGTACATATTAATATCACTTCAAAATAGCTTTATGCATCAAAGCATGCTGGTAATTCTAAATAGCTCCCTAGAAACCATCTGGCATGTGTGATAATGTCAAAAACAAGCTTTTCACTCAGGCATTTTAAGCAATGTAAAATTTTATGAGTGATGTTTAAAGCTTAGATGTATGTTAGATAAGGATGTCAGAAAATTGTCTTGTCAAGGCAACACCTCGTGCAGTGATCTAAAAAGACCATTTTATATCTAGGAATCAGATAGTGTAAGTATAATTCACACCAACCTGTATATTTTGCAATAAATTAAACTGACATACTCTCTATCAACAATGTAAATAAAATAAACACATGCATATTCTTGGTAATTGTTCAAAATGTCATTGTAATGTCCACTGAATTAACACAAGAATTATATTTGGGTAACAAGTCCTTGCAAATGCTAAAGATTATGCCTTCGCGTGTTATAGCCAATATATAAACAGGCAGAATTTATAACAATGACATTAACCTTGATTTAACACAGTAATTTCTATGTCGCATGTAGCAAGTTGGTTAAACCGTGTGGCTACTACGTGTCAAAGTAAACGAATAGACTGTTCATTCAATGTTGGTGATAAGCACAACTATAGTCAGAATGTCATGACTATTAAAGTATTATGTGCAAATGACAATGATATATTGAATAAGCCAACAAAAACTGATGGCATATAACAATTACAGCATTTCCAAACCCAAGAATCTTTCATTTCAAAACTATAACAGTAACTTAACGGATAACACATAAAAAACAAGCATTATTCCACATCCTGTATATACACAGTTAAATGTCCATCAGCCAAAATACATATTGTGATGTAGGTGAAACTAGTAGGTAATTCTTCAGCTATATGCATTTGCCTCTCTCTCTCTCTCTCTCTCTCTCTCTCTCTCTCTCTCTCTCTCTCTCTCTCTCTCTCACACACACACACACATGTATATATGATAATGCAAACTATTGCTAGTTCAGGAAAACATTATATAATATTCATCTTTGCTAGAAAAGTACTCACAAAGTGATGACAGTACTATGCTTTGCTAGATCAATAATCACTATGTAGTACCCACCTTTGCTAGATCAGCACTCAGTATGTATTGACAGCACATTATTTTGCTTGATCAGTGCTCATTATGTAATGATATTAATCACTTTTGCTAGATTTAAGCTCATTTTGTAGTATTCACCTATTTTAGATCGGTATTCACTAGGTACTGACTCTACTCACCTTTGCAAGATCAAATATACTGTAATCAACAGCTATTTTTTCATCCCGAGCCTTTTTTGCTCTGCCTATAATTCAGAAAAACAAATGTGACTAAACAAGTGTTATTATTAAAGTTATACTTTTTTTTAAAAAAGTTAAAAAATAATCTGAGCAAATATCAAGGCCACAAATGCTACTCCATACTAAAACATATTAATCACATTGACAAATGCAGCCTTCTGATTGGTTAGAATATCTTTTTAGTAAGATTTGCAGGTGATTGCATTTTAATGCAAGAGGGTTCAGTATGTTTAACACATTAACCCCTGGCACCGCTTTTACGGGGCAGGAGGTAGTAACCTGCTGCCAAGCTCTGTAGTGTCAAGGTCATGTATGATACACTAAAGTGGGTGGTATTATAGAAAATAAAATGGATGTTTTAGTTTCACTACATAACACAGAGATAAAAACCTAATTTTTAGGACCCATATTTTTATCACTAAAAAATTTGCCTGTGGTCAGAATCCAATGTTGTGTCTGGATTTTATACTTTTTGGCCTCAGATCTAAGGCAGACTGATCTGAACTGCAGCACACAAACAGGTGAACCTGTGCTAAACTGTAAGATAAGGTGGACATTTTTAATAAATTATGGTATCCATATGAAAATGATGGGTTTGTTAAGAAAGAGAGAAAAGAAGAAAAAATCCAACCTTTCATCTTCTGCTCATGCGCGAGCAAAAAAAAACTAGGCATTAGGCTAATGGTAAATTGCATGGAAGTTGATGTATTAGGATGCATTCAGAACTAGCCTCCAAAATGTGTTTCCTACTTGCATTTCATATGAAAACAGCAAAACCTCCAGGGGTCAATGTGTTAGTAAGTGTATTTTCATGAAATCACCAAATTTGAATATTCCTTGCGCATTTAATCACTTGTGCATCAACAATCACATAAAAATCTCAAAATATTTTTAAAATTCTTGAACATGTTTACAGGGCAGGAGGTAGTAGCCTACTGCCAAACTCTGTAGCGTCACGGTCATGTAAGATACACTAGAGTGGTATTATAGAAAGGTAGACAGATTTAGCTCTACAATGATACCAAATATTCTGGACATGTTAGTTGTACTTCAAAATACAAAACGAAAACGTAATTTTTTGGACTTGTTATTTTTCTTTCTTTCATCCAAAATTTGCCCATGGTCCCTAACTGATTTTGTGTCTAGATTTTAGACTTTTTGGCTTCAGATCCAAGGCAGACCAGTCTGAAATGCACACAGACAGGTTAACCAATGCAAAAAGTAGGATAAGGTGGGCATTTTTAATAAAGAGTGGTCTCCATATGAAAATGGTGGGTTCGTTGAGCAGAAATATTTTTTAAAAAAAAAGATCTTTAACTTTTCACCTTTTGCTCATGCACAAGCAAAATAACCAATAGAAAACATTGTTTTTAAAACAACTAGGCATTAGGCTGATGGAAAATCGCTTAAAAGTCGATGTACATTGTAGCGTTCTGCAAAGGTTGGGGTGGGGTACTTCCAAGGTATTAATTAAAATATTATGAAAGTTCCACCTGGCTCGTGAATTTAAATTTAAATTAAAGACCAAATAGGTATACGGCTCTGAGCCCCCAGTCAGCACTGCTAACGGTTAAATTATATACATATATATATAACACGAAGATGAAATTCAACAATAACAATTTAATGAAGCCTATAAATTTAAATGTCACACAATCACTCGTCCTTTAAGTGATAGCCTATTTCATCTTATGATTTTCAGTGTGAGTTCGATTTTCCACCTGGCCTTTGGTTGTACTCATCTATTTATTCGATCCTCTCACTCCTCCTGGATTCCACCTCTCCCGACTCCTCTCCTCCCTTCACTTTCCTTCCGTTCTTTATCACTACTATTGGGACCACTTTCCCTGGTCTGTTCCCCGAACTTCCTCTCCAGATTTCCCTCTTTCCTTCTCTTCCTTCCGTCTATAACGGAAACACTGAGACCACTCACTAGTCTGTCCCTCGAAGCTTCCTGTGAAAATCACAAGGCGTTAACATAGGGTTTATCACATCTCACCTCATACTAAATCATCAATTAACCATCAGATAAGGCTAATACCTTTTTGGACACGCATACATACACATCGAAATTCCCATACACTCTTACAGGGAAACAATGGCGTAATAGCACGATATCATATATCCATACATCATATCACATAAGTATATCTAATATATATATATATATATATATATATATATATATATATATATATATATATACATCAAAACAGTGCTAGCTATATGGTGCCAACTGATAGTAAAGTTGCTAAATGTATTACAAAGAATGGCATCCAAAAGACCTACAAAGAATACGCTCTCTAAAAAGTATCAATAGTCAGTACTAAATAATCAAATATATGAGGTAAAGATGTTAATGTTCTTTAAATGGATTTTTTTAAAAATATTTAAAATCCTTAAAACACATTTAACAAATATTTGTACAGTATATATAATCCACACAAATTTTGTCAATGATAACCTATTTTATCTCTAATAGTATAATCTGAACAACCTTTCGTGTAGATGTAAAATGGGATGAAGATGAGTGCTAAAACTGGAATGCTACAGTACAGCAGGATATCAACTAGTCCATTCCAGCTCCTGGAGTTTTCACTTTGCTGCTTCCACTGCAACAGAGTAAAAGCCATTTTGTTGTTTTTATTAATGTACTGGTAACTCAAAATTAGTCATTAATTTGTGTTGTAAATGTCACAAAAATATATAGAATTGAGTATGATACATTGATCTCAATCAAAGCTAACAAATGATGAAAATGTTAATATTTTAAAATATTTTGCATTTAACATACAGGAAAACTCCCTATAAAATGCTATGTTATAAGAAAACTTCACATATGAAACAGTCATACTGTTACTGTTATAGATTCAACAAGATTGGTTGGTGAGTACTTCTGTTTTAATGTAACTATTATTGCAATTTAGTTGCCAATCTTTTATGCATGCAGGTTACATTCATTTGTTCTCTTCAGAACATTAAATATCAAGTATTTAAGCACTGTGTTTTTACTATTTTTTTTGTTTAATTTGCATCAGTTTAAGTTAGTAACTATGTCAGTGAAGGCAAACGTTTTGACCCGCCACCCACCTCTAATCACCTTGAGTGTATGCAGCAATTGTATTCAGTTAACTGACTTTTCTTTATATTGCATGATATATTACATAACACAATGGCACTCTGTGAACTATTACTATTATAGTGAGATTTCCTGTATATTTCCAATATTTCAGACTGGAAAATACATTGACGCTGGGTATATCAAGCTTATAACTTGATAAAAATGCTTAAGAATTTACTATTCTGGCAACTATTTGTGTGCATAATACCATATAGCCAATTCAATAGTGTACTGAAGCTCATTTAGTAGGTCATACAGCTCTGCAACCTTTAAAATAAACTTCATTTGTTATGAAATTTATTTGGTAAAAAACGTGATATTATCATTCACATAATTGTATACACATAATTTTATGTAAAGTTCAGGAAATGAATGAAACCTATTGTGTCTTGTTATTTTAACACCAAAGTAAATCCAAACTGTTCATCATGAAAAGCAATATGCTTTATTAATAAAATATTCAGAGATAATAAAATATTATTTTGAAACTCTTCTAATACATATTTCATCAAGAAAACTCATAATGAAAAATCTAGAGTTAAATGTGCTTCAGTACCCATTTTAAAAAGTGACATGGTTCCATTTTCTAGGCTCATGAGTAGAGACATGAAAGTTTCTTCTGATGCTTTCAGTATTGTGACCCACACTGACATCTTGAAAGCTCAGCTCATCTGCTAATCTGAATTCCAAATAAAATATCTGGAAAATAAATGAGGATTGTTAAAAATTTAACAAACCCAAATTAACTTCATTCTATTGCATATTTTTTTTTATATTTTATATTTCATGTAAAAAGGTCGTGTAAATATTTATTGTGCATGTAAAAAGAACATAAATTTGAATTATGTTTTTAAAGTTTAAAAGCTGAAGATATGTGTTTAGTTAGTTTCAATAATTTGATATTTTGAAGAAAACTGAATCTAAAGAGGGACAGTTTCTAACATTTGTATGGTCTCATCCATTGACATCAAGTTGGTTACTTATTCGTTATTCCTTATTCCCGATAGAATAAGGAATAAGTAACCAGTTACTTATTCCCGATTCAACTTTTTCTACATGCATTTGGTTACTTATTCCTTATTCACATCCAGTTGGTTTTCATTCTTTATTCATAGTTCCATAATTAATTGGTATTAACTTACTTATTGAAGATTAAAAGTCCTGCATCGCATGCATTGGTATAGAAATATAATAAATAATATGAATTTATATTGTATCTGATGCAGAGCATCCACCACTACAAATGGATTAATAATAATAATAACAAAAAATATAAAGCGTTCACTTACAAGCCATTCTATGAAATGTGGTATACAAATATAAATTTATCTTCCTGACAGGTGAAATACAAAGAGGCAGTGATTTCGCTATTTCATTAGGAAAATTATCAGCAGATACTCATGGGGCTAAATACACAGCTTAAACATATTTCTGCATATAATTATTGTGTTCCTGGAATCCGACTTGATCTCCAACTTCACAAGCGAGATCAACCAAGAAATGGAGAATATCCAATAAAAGATATTGATCAAGCATGCAACGTTCAAAATGAGCGTTTAAAAAATTACAACAACGACATGTTGCAGATAACAAGTTGATTCACACATTGAATTCCATTATTTATTTTTTAAAAATATCTCAGAAAAAACTATATGAAAGGTAATCTAGCATTATTGGCTGGTAATTAATCAACCGATTACTATTGTTATTATAGCCTAAGATCTGAGTTTTAGAACAGGGGCGGATTAAAAAATTCGCTGATGCAGCAAAATTTCA
The DNA here is from genome assembly GCA_029339505.1 of Unio delphinus. Classification (NCBI taxonomy): domain Eukaryota; kingdom Metazoa; phylum Mollusca; class Bivalvia; order Unionida; family Unionidae; genus Unio; species Unio delphinus. The sequence continues at coordinate 7,196,370 of JAQISU010000177.1, read as the reverse complement.
CGTTATGTTGCTACAAATTGGTTATCACGAGGGGCAATACAGCAAATGTATATACTACCAACTAAACAAGCACGCACATTGTGAATTAAGCATTCCTAATGACGTTCATCAGTTGAATATTTTGTTTTACGTCATGATAACATTCAAGTTTGGAAGACGTCAATATGCATACACATACGCGTTAACTGATGTTGACGTTGCAATTAGATATTAAAGTTTTAAATTCTTTTTGAATGAATTGATAAACGACGCCCGTTGTGATGGCCTCAACTACTACACGTTGATCCTGGTGGGTGGCAAAGAATTTCTTTATCTATCGTGAAAGAACATGGCGTCAAAATCAGACGAGGACATACCGCAATGTATCGTGATCAGGCAATTGTTGAGCGATTTAATAAAACACTCGCTGAACAGTTATTTTGGATGTCAAAATGTAAAGGAATAATCCACGAACAATGATCAAAAAGATATGAGATCTAGTGAATCGGTTACAATAATATCAAGTGTGATAGCTACATTAGCTAGAGAATGAAGTTACTAGTGAAATTTGAATGAAACCTTATATTGCAATCCAAAAAAAAAAAACAAAACAGATACCAATAGAACGACATGATATTTTATTTTAAGAAATCCAGTTATTTAGGTAATTTCAGATACTTAAATGAACGCGGTTAACTAGAAGGCGGTAAAGAAAGAACAACTGGTCCTATTTGGAGCGTAACTACGAATAAAATTTCAAGTGTGGCAAGATCGACAGGTTGAATTGAAATCGATATATTAGATAGATTCAATTTCTCGTCAACGAGGATTTGTACGTGAACAATTAGTAATTCCTGAAGATGTACAATTATTATCCGCTGCACTTAACTAGCGCATAGACTTTGACTATACTCAAGACAGGTCAGCATCTCATTTTCACGCGTAAGAACAAGACTATTATCAATTGTCTTGAATTATTATATGAATATTGCCACACCATTACTGTAATAAAGCTCGCACAATGATTATTTTGTCGTTGTATTAATGTCATTATAAAATAAACATTGAGATTAAATTCGCGTTTAGTTTTTGTATCACACTGCTTGCAACTAATTTATGTTTCTTGCTTTATCTTCGACAACAACTTCGCTGTTGTTGTCATTAGTTTAGGGGTCGGCAACCTTTTGATAATAGTGTGCCATGGTAGGAATTCTAATTCATCCAGCGTGCCAACAATCTATATTTCTATAAGTCTACCTACTCTACCATATATTTACATATTATATAAATCCTCGTATATATTAAACTACTATTATAACAAATAAATTTAATATTGAATTTATTTTTTTAATGTTTAATTAAAGAAATTAACCATGAAAACTTCAACTGAATGTAATTAATCTGTATCAATTAATGTGTGCCTTGTCGTGGAATTCTCTTGTTTAATTGCTCAATATCAGGTACATATTTGGTCACTCTCAGCTTCACACAGGCTTCTGAGTGCCCCAGTGTTAGGCGACTTCTTTGTGGACTTTAAACAGCTGTCATGTAAGAAAAAATCTGTTTACAAGTATAAGTTGAAAAAAGCTGAGAGTATAGCAAATGCAACTTTCTTCAAAACAGATGAATGCTTCAGGAGGGAAGTCCAACAGTTAAAAATAGCAACTGACTTTTCTAAGCATTTTCTTTCCAGAGATTTCGCAATTCGGCAAATTATGATGTCCATAATTCAGATGTCTTAATTTCAACATGCTGCATTTCACAATTGTCAATATCCATCCACCTAAAAAGATTCAGATCTAATTGGCTAGCAGTCAGATCAAGCAAGTCAGGCTTGATGGGGTATCAAAATATGGGTCCATGAATTCGAAAGTCTTGACTTCCGTTTAGCAATCCACTTTAAGTGTTCGAATGTACTTCTGAAGCTCATCTGTAATCACTGTAAATCGATTTTATTGAGCCTTCACATTTTGGAAGTACTTTAATGTTTTGTCGCTAATATCACGGCAAAATATGTTCAGTTTCAACGCAAATCCTTAAGAGTACACCAAAACCTTTAAGTAAAGTTTGACCTTGTCCTTGTAAATGTACGAAATACTCATTTAAATGTATCGTTATGTCTGTAAGAAACATCAGTTTCGACAGCCATCCCATATCTGTCAATTCTGGAAAATGTTCTTTTTCATCAAGAAACACCTTATTTGCTTCCAGACAAGAAGTGATCTTTTCAAGACTTTACCTCGACTAAGTCAACGAACATTGCTGTACAATAGAAGACCTACAAATTCACTCTCAGTTTCTTGTAGAAGAGACTTGAATTGCCTGTGAATCAATGAAGAGCGGGAAACTATAAAGTTAACATCCGTTGTCATCACCGAGTGCAAGTTCAATGGTAAGATCTTTACACACAAACTCTCCTGGTGTATAAGAAGTTTAATAGTCGACGTCCAACGTATTCTCAAGACGTTTGACAAATCCTTTCCTTTTGCCAAGCACTGCAGCATCATCATCAATTGCTACACATAATAATTTCTTAAACCCGATGTTCTGATTTTTAACATAGTTTACGAATGCAGTCAGAATGTCATCTGCTTTGGTTGTATCATGAAGAGCTAACAAGCATTATTTTCACAATATCGTGCGACTACAGCTAGGCGTGACAAGTCATTGAAGTCAACGCTTTCATCACAAACGACACTAAATGCAATAGCTTGATTTAATCCAGTCGTTTGTTTAACTGTTAGATTTTAAGACAAATCAGTTATGCGTCTCTCAATTGATCTTTCAGAAGTTGGCATTTCTCTCATCGAGTTGGAATAGTTTCTTTATTTAGTAAATCACTAAACCGACTTTCAGCACTGCGCAAAAACGTTTCTTTGATGTACTCTCCATCTGTAAAGGTTTGCCTTTAGAAGCCACACAATTTTATAACAACATTCAGTAGCTTTATTCATCATTCCAACTGCTTGACTCAAAAAACTAGTTTGTTTCTTGAAAACAGATATAACCCTTTTAAAGGCTTAACATTTCTCTTCAGAGGTTCTTAATTGGATTGATGTTTAGTTTCATAGTGTCTTTGTACACTGGACGTGCGACACACAACACTTTCACAACAGAAAGCACAAACAGAACGATCCTTTTGTTGTATAGATTCATATTCTTTTATCCAAATTTTTTATGGTCGTTGATCAATTTTTTGCTTTTTTATTCGGCCATTTTAAGGGCACTGTATTACTGATATTATCGTTTGGATAATATCACGTTTTGTGCACCTGTAAAAAGTTGTAAAAATATACAAATATGTTGAAATTATAGTAAATATAAGAAAATCATCAGTTTAGCTAATTCTGAAAGATAACATTTAATAATGCTAATTGCAAGAACATAACAAATAGCAATGAAACTATAAACGTTTAACACATTGGCCGCGTCCGTCAGTAGTGGCAGTATATAGTGATTGGTGTAGCAGCTTCGGCTCCACATTAATATAACCTTCTACTGGCCAGTGAAAGCGGATGTGTGGCGAGACCTAGATAATGAAATAAAATATTAAGAAAATGATAAGGCGCCATCATGAGCACGCATCATCCATCATGCTGGCGTACGTTGTTTTGACTTGCATTGAAAACAATATTTTCCCCACATATTACCTTTGGGGGGAGGGGTCTTTTGCGTGCCGTAGGTTCCAGACCCCTGGAACTTCGATTATTTTCTGTGTAGTCTATGATAATCCTCCGCAACTTTGAGATTCTTCTCACTCGAGACACTGTTAGATAAATTAAGTTAGCCCATTAGATACGATAATCAACAATCAAAACAACTCAATCAGAAATAGTTAATCCTAATTGTCATTGAATATTCTAGCGTCCATGAAGTGTTTGCCACGAGGTGAGCCCAGGTTACCGAAGAAATCTCCACTTGAGCTGCTTCAGCATCTATGGTGGTAGGTTAATGGAGTCATGAATGGTTATGAACATTACAATTATCAGCAGTTACCAGAGGTTGCAATATTGAGTGCAGGCAGACTACCTCTAGAATGTCTACTAGCAATGTCTTGTGTAGAGCTCCTAAACTGTATCCAGTTAAGGAAGCAATAAGAGATCAGATGATGAATTCGTCCCACAAAGTTGTTCCAATTGGGTACAAGTTTAGAGTCACCTTAACCTGATGTTGGGCTACAGTCATTGGGTAAGAGGTCGTGATTGACAAATCAGGTATATTCTTGCTCTATTGTATAACAAATGGTTGAGACAAGGCAGGGATACCACCTCAAACTGTTCTGTATCAATCTCATAGGCAGCGATGCATTCAGAAAGGGCTTCTATCAGGCAGGACATGGAGAAACATTAGTTTAAACCAGTTACTCCTTTAGGGTATCTGATGGACTGTTATTAGCAGTAGACTCAGAAGGCAGTAGATGGCTATCCACCACCATAGAGAGCTTGGAAAATATCCATTCCTGTCCTATTGATTTATAAAATATCAATATACTATGTATGTCCACAGCCCACACCAATGACCTCACTACCATATGGTCATGGTCCATCCAGAAATCCAAGGCATGTAGGAAAGGACAACTCGATATCTTGTAGTGGAAGGCCACATCTCATAGAGATTTAGATAAATAATATATAAGGTGGGATCTAGTCTAACTCCCTAATCTGGCTATTTGACACTAACATTGAAATGGAGTCTGTGTTCAAAAACAGGGTACATAATATGAAGGAAAATGGTTTGTGCATTCTTTGTTACCAAAGGAATGTGAATTAAAATGATTTGTAATGAAGAATAATATGAATCAACATGAATTTGTAGCCACAGTTATGACAAGATAAGGAAAGTTCACCAAATACGCAAGCATGAAAAAAGGCACAATCAAATTTTATTTTTGTCTTTTAATCACTAATGTTAATGGAATAAAGAAGGATAAAAGCAAATATCATACAACATTCAAGTATTTTCAAATTCAAATAATTCACTAGCAAGTGGGAGCTTAATAAACTGATTTAAAAACAATTTTATCATGGTATTATTGAAAACCAATGTGAACTAATATGTATTAATGTTGTTGTAGGATTTTACGCCATGTTTCAGCAAAAGATAGGCTAAATAAACATCGCTGCCAGTATTAATGGTGGAGTAAGAACTCAGGAAACCCACAGAAAGAACCACCAACCCACGAGAAGCTACTGGCAAGCTTTCTCACATACCCATATTAGTTGAATCTGTGATACGAAACGACGCATAGGGGATATGGCAGTTATCCATAAAGGAGATTGCTTTAGACTCCCCCCCCCCCGTCACTCGGGGCCCCCTGTATTAATGTTTACTACAGTGTATTAATGTGTATTGATGTGTACTTATATATATTGATTTGTACTAATGCGTATTAATGTGTAATAATATGTTTGTTTGTTTGTTTACTTGAATTTTAACGGCGCACCAGCACTTTTAGGCTATTTAGCGCCATACAATACGTTACATGTTCAAAAACAAGAAAGGTTTAACATCGACCAGCGATATATATAAAAAAACAATAGTTAAATATAAAATGGTAAGATGTTGGTAACAGGAAAATATGAAGCTTCCCAATCAACGGGAGATGTAAATGGTGTTATGTTGATGATAAGATGTTGTAAATAAAAGGTGATATTTGCATTAGATAAAAATATTCTACGTGATGGTATACAAGTTATAGTTTAAAATAGAGATTTACTTCCTTTAGGAAATCTAAAATACAAGTGATTTGTATTGTATCAAAAAGTTCCTTCATGTCATGAACATTATAGTATTTAACACGCGTAGGTTGCAGGTCGGAACACTCGGTCATAAAGTGTTTAACAGTGAATGGCTCATTGCAAGAAAAGCACTCTGGTGGATCTTCACCTTTTAGTATGTGGGAGTGGGTAATGTATGTATGACCGATTCTGATTCTTGCAATGACAACCTCCTCCCTGCGGATAGTTCTATAGGAAGGAGTCCATTCTCCCAGGGTTGGTTTGATGGCATGAAGTTTGTTATTGACTGCATCATCCCATGACGTCTGCCACTTCTGACGTAGGTACTTTTTGATACAAGGTTTAAAATCAGTAAAAGGTAATTTAAAATCCGATGGTTCTTGGGATAGAGCCATCTTAGCAGCCCGGTCTGCTTCTTCATTACCTTTAATACCAATATGGCTAGGTAGCCAACAGTATACTATGTTGTAGGACTTACTAAGCTCAGAGTTTTTGACGAGAATATCGACTAGTAATGGATTATCCAGTTTTCTATGGTGTAGCGACTGAAGTACTGACAGAGAGTCACAGAAAATAATGCTATTTAAAATGCGCTTTTGTTCAATAAATTTCAGAGCAAGATCTATTGCTCTGATTTCCGCTGAAAATATGGACGCATCGTTTGGCAAGCGCACTTTGGTTATGTGCTTGCCACTAACAAAGGCTGCAGCAGCCTTGTCATCAACTTTTGATCCATCAGTAAAAAATTTTGTGTAGTTTTTAAAATCGTTGAGGAGTTCATGATAAGAGTTCTGGAAAACGGCAGGATTCGTCTCAGATTTTCTCCCATCGTGCAACGTAAAAATCACTTTGGGTTGCTTAAGGAGCCAAGGTGGTGTTTCCGAGACAAACGTATTCTGAACTGTAGGGAGATTAATTTTGATAGTGTCAAAACTGGATGATATTCTGATGCCAAATGAAGGTATGGCATTTGGTTTGTTTTCGTACAAAGTTTTGTATTTTGGTTGAAAAACAGCCGAAAAAGCAGGGTTCAGAGGATTTGATCTTAACCTAAGAGCGTACTGTATAGAAAGCATTTCTCTGCGGTGCGATAAGGGTGGTTCATTCGCTTCCGCGAGAAGGCTTTCGCATGGAGATGTCTTGAATGCTCCTAGAGCAAGTCTTATTCCCTGATGATGAATTGGGTCAAGCATTTTCAAATAAGACTTCCTAGCTGAACCATAAACAATGCATCCATAGTCTAGTATAGAACGGATAAATGTTCTATACAAATTGAGGAGGACTTTTTTATCAGCACCCCAGTCAGTGTGCGCAATTACTTTTAGTAAATTTAAAGCTTTTAAGCATTTAGCTTTTAAATTCTTGATGTGTGGTATAAAAGTCAGTTTTCTGTCGAAGATAATACCCAAAAACTTCGTTTCCTCAACAACTGGAATAAGTGTTCCGTCCAGCGTGAGTTTAGGGTCATCATGATGTCTTCGCAATTGACAGAAATGCATGCATACTGTTTTCGATTTAGAGAATTTAAAACCATTATTACTGGCCCAATGGTGGATCTTATTGATATTTTGTTGAAGTTGCCTTTCAATTGTATGCATGTGCTTTGATCGATAACAAATTAAAAAATCGTCTACATATAAAGAGCAGTCCACACCGGGAGTTAAGCACTTAGTGATGCTATTGATTTTGATATTAAATAGTGTCACAGATAAAATACTGCCCTGGGGCACACCCATCTCTTGCTGGTGCATATCGGAGAGGGTAGCGCCCACGCGTACTTTGAATTCTCTGTCGGAGAGAAAACTGGAGATGAAAGCGGGCAGACGGCCTTTTAGACCTAGATCGTGCAGGTCATTTAGTATCCCGTACTTCCATGTTGTATCATAGGCCTTTTCTAAATCAAAGAAGACCGCTACTAAATGTTCCTTCTTGATAAATGCATCGCGAATAAATGTTTCCAGTCTAACCAGATGATCGTTAGTACTACGACCAGAACGGAAGCCACTTTGGAAAGGAGAAATTAAATTATTACTTTCCAAGTACCATACAAGCCGAGAATTAATCATTCGTTCCATTGTTTTGCATATGCAGCTTGTCAATGCAATAGGCCGATAGCTGTTAGGATCTTCGTTATCTTTGTCTGGTTTGGGAATCGGTATCACTGTTGCTTCTTTCCAGCTCTTAGGTACATTACCAGCAATACATAAATCATTAAAGATTTTAAGAAGCAATGTCAGAGAAGATTCTGGGAGGTGTTTCAAGAACTGGTAATGTACTTCGTCAGGCCCAGCGGATGTATCATGGGCCTTGTCTAATGCCTCCCTAAGCTCCAATAAAGAAAACAGCTGGTTATAATTTTCAGTGTTGTTCGATGTAAATTTTAAACGCGACTTTTCTTTTTGAGATTTTAATCTTCTAAAGGCATCTGAATAATTAGATGATGATGAGTTTTTCGAAAAACTATCGGCAAGAATATTTGTTATGTCACGTTTCGAACTGAAATTGATATTGTTTATTTTTAGGTGTCGAATAGAATTGTGTTTCCTTTTTCCATTTATTTTCCGAATAGTATCCCAAACTTGTTTCATTGAGGAACGAGAGTTTAAAGAAGAAATATATTTCTTCCAGGATGCACGCTTACATTCTTTGATTGTGCGTCGAGTTTTAGCCCGGGCAATACGATATTTATTTAAATTTTCGGGCGTTGGACGAGTGTTGAATGTTTTTAATGCTTCTCGGCGTTGTCTAATGGCTTCTTTGCATTCCTTGGTTACCCAAGGTTTTTGCGATCTCTTACTGTTCGTCGAGGACTTGGGAATGGATTCATCTGCAATTGAAATTAGAACGGAGGTAAAATGCTGTATAGGATTAACAGCGTTGAATACTGTATCATTATTTAGTCTAGTTTTACATAATGCTTCAAACATAGCCCAATCGGCCTTCTTTATATTCCATTGTGGAATTGTATCATCAATTTTAGTGTTATTTTCAAGAGTGATTGGAAAGTGATCACTGCTGTGAAGGTCATCAGCGACCTTCCATTCATAGTCCAAAAGCAGTGAGGGAGAGCAAATTGTCAAATCTATGCATGTGTACGTACCCGTTCCTGGGTGTAAATATGTTGATGAATTAGTGTTATATAGACACAGATCGTGTCTAGAAATGAAATCTTCTATTTTATGGCCTCTGTCGTTTATGTGATTTGATCCCCATAAAATGTTATGGGCATTAAAATCCCCGAGTAAAACGAAGGGCGCGGGAAGTTGTTCAACAAGATTGTCTAATTCCTTTTGTACTAGGTTGGTGTTTGGTGGTAAGTAAATGGAACAAAAAGTAATCACTCGATGTAGAGTGACACTTACAGCAATGGCTTGTACATTTGTGTTTAAAGGAACGACTCTGTGAGGGGCTCTATTGTTCACAGCAATAGAGACTCCTCCTGAGGCCCTGTCTGCGTTTTGAAAGTACGCATTAAACAGGGAAAAGTTTTTAAAAGTAATTTTATCTGTCTCTTTCAGGAATGTTTCCTGTAAACATAGTACAGCAGGATCGTGTTCATTTAAAAGCAGAAGAATATCATTGTAGTTTGTTTTTAAGTCCTCGACAATTCCATTGTATGATGGTGTTCTTCATTCTAATGTTATGCTGGAGATTCTGGAACTAGGTTAGACTATTCGCGGTAGAAGCATGTGTTGTTATTTGTCTGGAGGAAGTACGGGAGTATATTTAGTTTTATTAGGTTTGGAGCTACTTTGAGTACACGGAGCAGTTTCTTCTGCATCCATGCTCTCAAAGTCTCCAAACCTGTTGTACAGTTTAATGGGGTCATCTGACCCCTTTTGCTGTTTATTTGTTTGTGCTTTGTGTTTCTGTCTTGGTGATTTTGGTGGTGGATTGTTATTAGTTGTTGTCTGAGTTGATGTTGTGCTTTTCTGTGGCTTATAATTAGGGATGTTGGCACATGTGGTTGAATCGGGCTGATCCGTCTGTGTTTGGGCGTCCTTCGTGCTTTTTGGATTGTGCTTTACGACTGTGGAGAAGGATGGGCCAGGAAGGGATGTTTTTGCCTGGACAAGCTTTCTGGCTGTAATAATATGTATTAATGTCTACTAATGTGAACTGGTGTGCATAAATATGTATTAATGTGCACCAATGTGCACTTAAAAGATATTGCTAACATTGTTGGCATCCTTTAGACTCGACAGATAATGGATATGCGCCCATGACAGATGTCCCGGTTAGTGGCTGTGCAGCATCTGCAGTGGCTATGTAGCCCGACACGGCTGTGGCAGTACTTGCTGCATTTTGAAAGATGAGTCTGGTTTGTGTTGGAGCTGGTTCTTCTTTCTCAAAGATCGCTTTTAATCAGCTAGAAAGCGTAGCTTGTCCTCACCAGTTTTTAAACCAGTGATCAGAGATAGTTGCCACCCGGGTCTGTCTAGAGCAAACTCTACCCACCCCGATGTTGACTTCGATGTCAAAGGCTTTTATGTCATGCTTGCAGCAGACATCCTTGAAGTGGAGATGTGGCCATCCGATTGATCTTTTGCCAGAAGCAAGTTCCGAATAAAGAAGTTCTGAATAAAGAAGGTCTTTATGGATTTCTCCATCATTCATCTGACGTACATGGCCCAGTCAGAAGACGCAACATTGGCAGAGGAGAGTGACCATGTTGGGAATCTTAGCACGTTCAAACACCTCGTAGTTTGTTACTCGATCACTCCAAGTGATCCCGAGTTTGAGTCAAAGACATCACATGTGTAAGGCGATCAATCTTTTCTCTTGTGAGCTTTACAGAGTCAGATTTCACTGGTATACAGAAGAGTGCTACACAGGCACATTACATGGATAACCTAGTGTTCAGGGTCTGCATACTGTTGTTCCAAACTCTTTGCAACAACGTGAAAGAAATGGATCATGCTTGGCAGCATAGGAGGGCATCCTATATTTACCTTGATGGTAAAGAATCCATCTCTGCTGACAATATCGAACACCTTGGTGAGGTCTATCAATGCCAGGAAGAGGGGTTTGTGTTGTTCTCTGTATTTCTCCTGCAGCTTCCTGATCGAGACGATCATGTTGATAGTGGACCTCTCAGAGTCACACTGTGACTCTGGATATATTTTGTCAGCAAGCATCTGCAGCCTGCTCAGGATGTCGCATGCGAAGACTTTGCCCACGAAGCTAAGAAGGGGTATGCCCCTGTAGTTGTGCAGTCACTTCTGTCGCCTTTGTTCTTGTACAAGGTTACGATGTTTTCATCTCTCATGTCCTGATGCACTGCACCCTCATCCCATCACTGGCAAAGGAGGTTGTGTAGGTTTGTGAGCAGCACAATGCAACCACATTTGATGACTTCTGCTGGGATGCCACCCTTCTCTGGGGCTTTACCTAAGGTCTTCTTTAGTTGGTAATAGATACATAAACATTAATTTGCTTATCTTCATAAGGGATGATAATCTTCTCCACAAGGAAATGGAAGATGACATCAAACATATAAGGTATCTTAAGGGGTGATGAAGTGTTCTGGAATGATCTGTTTCATACTAATGGGAGGACAAATATAGCTGATAGGTATGGTACTGTTGATATTAAATTGATGAATTGCCCAACGAAAATGTAAGTTTCTAAGTGCATTTTTCACTTGTCTAAAAGGTGAAAGGTTTGTATATAGCATATCCATTGTTTTGTCTTAGCATCAAAAAGGTATTATTAAAAGAGTATGCAGAGGACACATTTTTACATTTTCTCAACGATATACATTATATAGCTGAGAAACCCAATACGAAAACGGAAATTGAGGAAAATGACATTTCATACTTTATCTGAAATCTAATCAAAGCTGCGATATTACTTATAGATCTTGAAAATTCATGGATAATTTAGTAAAAAATCTAAAATAATTTATATTCATGAAATATACTATTTTAGCTTAATTTTTTGGCTTATTTTGAAACTAATTTTCATTAGGTCGGTTCCTGTAAACTGCATCATATTAGGGTTGTGAAAAAAATGCCAATATTGACGATCAATGTTCACAATTTTAGTGTCCATTTCTAACCTTAAAACAATGCCTTGTGACCTTGATAATATGGCCAAGGTTACTAGATTTAATCAAGTCTTAATAAACTCCTAGGAATATAAACATTGTTAGACTTTGTTTTACGATAATACTGCTGTCATCTTATATAAATATTATCATGCTTTTCTGAAAGAGCCTCATGCCATCTCCTTTTAATGTTGCCTGGTTTTGTTATAAGACACCATGTCATCTTATAGAAACATTGTCATGCTTTGTTGTAAGATACTAGTGTCATATATAAACAATGACAGGCTTTCAACTGCCAAATTTTTCGTCAGTGAAATCCATTAATTAATTCTTAGTCTAGCCGACAATTAACTGTCTTGGAGTAGAGTTTGGACGAAGGAATGTTTACCTAACTGGGTCACATTGGTACTATGTTTATAGTAGAAACGAACTAGGTGTAGGACAGGCTTAAAAAGAGGAAAATTCTCACGTATAGCTGTCAAAGTGATTGAGAGAAATGGTAGGGTGTTATTTCGACCCCACGTGGCATTTTTTGGCATCTTGATAGGCAGTTTTCCAAATGTCTGTAGGAATAGCATTTATTCCGATTGGTCAAATGTAGAAGGAGGGGTGTGTCGAACCCTGAAGTTTGAAGGAAATATATTCTCTGAGCAAATGAATTTGAATTAGTCTAGGAATTACCTCTGCAAGAGAGGGTCAGGAGTATTAATTCCGAAAAATACGCAGTAGAAGACTCCGAGCAGACTTTAGGAAAAGAGACGCTCGTAAAATTGGGTTCCAGGGGAAAACTGAATTTGGAACGATTGTACGCCAAAAACACAAGGTATTTAACTCAAATTCGCATTTATCATGATGTAATTGATATGATGTATTGATACTATGATACGAATAGTTCGGTATTACATTGATTTAATAACGTACTTTGATATGATGTTTCTTCGTTACAGATGCATGATGTGTTCATATTTTTGTACGAATAGTTCGGTATTACATTGATTTAGTAAGGTACTTCTGAATCATTAGTTAGAATTTTCAATTTATATACGTAGAGAGGTTAATGGATGGTGTAGAAAACCCGCTGTGTACATTTATGAGTGGAAAGTGCTACATTAATTTTGAATTGATCATATTAGGGAATATGGATTGTGTGCTATGATATATTGTCTCACTTTACGTAATGATTTACGGGAATATATGACTTTCCCAAATTCTGATGTCGATAATTTGCGGTATAACTGTATTGATCTGAAGACTTGTGTAGTTTTGCTAGCCGTATAAAAGTTAACACTGATAGTAAGATCTAATTGTTCGAACCAGAAAGACGGATGGACAGTCTCAACTCTTAAAGCATAACAAGATACTTAGGGCGTTTTATCCTTTTCTTTTCAAAGGAAAATAGTTTGTTTGAAGAGTGAGAAATAGCGAGGGAGTCGGGATTCAAAAGGAGGCAAAGAAGTCAGAAGTCAGAGTTGTGGAATCCCACGTTCAACCAAAGGGCAAGCTAAAGTCGTGACGAAAGCAGAGGGAAAAACCAGTCGAGCAGGTCATTGTGAATTTACCAAGCAGTCCAGTGTTAATGAACACTCGATTTCGTGATGAAATTTGCTATCAGCTATTAACGGCTCAATTCATCTATTTTATTAGTGTTTTGAATTTTAATTAATGTATCCATTATTTTAAAGCTTCGGTTAAAGTACTTCTGAACTAAGAATATTCAGAAGGAAGAAAATTGCAATTTACTGTGTCATGCTTCTCTTGATTGTATTTTAATTAAATTCTTAATTTATCTTTACGGGGGCTCGTGTGTTGTCTTTGTTTAAGATACCGTCTCAGATTACCATATCCAATCTAACCGGGCAAATCACACCGTAGAGGTCATTCCTTAGATAAACGAGTATTAGCGGTAGGCGGTTTCGAGTGTTGTTTTCCAAGTTGCGCAATACCTCTGACCAGGGACTTGTGCAATATTGTACTAATAGCGCTTGATACCGAACGCCTCGTTACACAGGCTTTGTTGTAAGATACTAGTGTCAGATATAAACATTGCCAGGCTTTGTTGTAAGATACTAGTTTAATCCTACATACACTTAAACAGGCTTGGTTGTAAATATAATAGTGTCATATATAAACATTGTCAGGGATTTTTGTAAGATACTACAATAATATATAAACATTGTCAGGCTTTGTTGTAAGATACAAGGGTCATATATAGACATTGTCAGACTTTGTTGTAAGATACTAGTGAGACCTGAGGTTTCTCCACATCTGACTGGAGGATTTTCTTCTTTCGGCTTCAGAGTGACGTATGCTCAGTGATATTCTTATTTAAACACTAAGTCATTTTTGCACACTATTGTTTCTATCCAGATATACAAATACTAAAGTCATGTCCACCTCTACACAACAGTTTAGTTGTATGGTTCCCTGACATAGTTGTCTGCTCTAATAATATATCTCTCCCTTTATATACATCTATAACTATTATGTCTCAGTCCCTTTATGAAGTGTCTCTTTTATATTCCTTTTTCATATCCTGTTTTTTATATTATGTACATTATGTTATACAGGATAATGCCACCTAAACCAGCAAGAGGGAGCAAAGGTCCCATGATCTGGAGATAGGATGCGCAAGAAGAAAAGGCGATGAGACCATGAGGATATAACATATTGTATGGTAAAAGAAAAATAGCATTGCGAAGGAAAGAACATACAAAGGAGATAAGGCACATTCAACAGTTTTCCAAGGTCAAAATTGTTGAACACGAGGACAAAGGATATTTACACTACATGTACAAAGAAGGAGCGCAGTTCTTAAATGCATCGAGAATACGCAGGGAAAACTTTCAAAGTTCAACAGAGATAATGATAGCTATTAAAGTCACAAATCCAGGATATATCAACAAGCTTGACTCAGTAAACCCAATGGGATATGTAGGGTATATAATTATACCGAAAGGGAAATAACCCATACTGTCATTAGGGGAATTTCGGATAAGCAAAAGGCCCCATAACGTGGAAGAACCAGAACCATTTCAAATTAAGATTTTTAAAAAAAAAAGAGAACAGGAGAACTTTTTATTTCCGATATTCCTTTAGAGATAACATTAGAAGCAGTGGTCCCAGAAAATGTACGATGGAAGTAACGAGAGATGAAACCAAAAATGTAGAACAAACAACAAAAGAAAAGAGGAACATTGAGGAAACAAGACCAATCCTGAACAAACAAACAACAAATCTCTCAAGTAATGAACAACAGGACATTAAAAGAAATGGATAAAGATCACATGAAATCCCAAATGCCTAGGGCAAATGACAATACCACAAAAGAAACAGAACAACAAGAAAAACAAAAACAAGAGACTCAAAAGAAAGAACAACCAAAACAACAAGTAACATTACAACTGGATAAAGAAGAAATACAACAACAAACAACGAAACAGCTGAAAAAGAGACGGAAACTGAACAGAAAAAACAGAGAAGAAAACACTAATAAACCACTATAACTAGAGGAACAACAAATAGCAAAAACGGCTGCAATAGAACAACCTTTAAGAGTCATAGGACATATAGAAGAATTACAGAATTATGATGAGCAAATGGACGAAAACACATTGGAGAACAAGTCAGCAGAGGAAATATATCTAGAAGGAAGAAAGCAAAGAAGGGCAGAAAAGAGAAGAAGAGAAAGGAAAGAACAATTGGAAAGAAAAAAGGAAATGTATTTTGATGAATGCCTGATGTAAATTTTGAATTGAACAACAAAAAAAAAAAAATATATATATATATATATATATATATATATATATATATATATATATATATATATATATATATATATATATATATTTGATTACAAAAATAAAATGAATAAAAACAAACACTATAGAAAACACTTAGAAAAAAATGAAGAGCCTTTCCCTTAAATGGTCTGCGAAGATCAGAGGAAATAGACCTCTCCAAAAAAAAATATAGCAAACACCAAATATCAGGGAAGGCGGGCCTCCACAACTGGTCTGAGAAGATCAAAATGGGAGAGAGTGCCCCTCCCCCAAAAAGTATATAAATTGGGTATATGATCTAGGATATATATTCAGTATATGTGCTCTAGTAAATATATTGGGTATATGATCCAGTATATATATATATATATATATATATATATATATATATATATATATATATATATATATATGCGATGAAGATAACCAATAACATTCGATCTTACTGCTTGTTCAACACGATTTAGAGGGAAAGCGGCAGTTCTGCTTTTGTTACTGTTAGCGACGCAAATCCATTGGACAATGAGTCATAAGGAATTCACACCGCTGCACGTTGAAGATGTTTTATTGCATTAAGTGTTCACATTACCCCGTTTTGTGTTGCATGTAGAGGTGTAGGTGGGAATGGGGGGGGGGGGGCAGATGGGCCAGATTAGTGGGTCGCCAAAATGGGCTATGAATTTGTGGGTTGGGGGCGTAAAAATAAATCTTGTTACTGGGCTCTAAACACCCTTGCTACGCCTCTGCCTGCATGCAAATTTCAGATTAAGAAAAAGATTCGTTGAGGCCATGTTTCTGATCTGATTTTAATCAAATTTTGAATGAGGGCTTATATCATCAAAGTTTCTGATGAAATCGATAAAAAAAATGAGATTGACACATACTTATGAGGTAACTGTGTCTGATTTGCTGAGCTGGTTATTATTCTGGAAGCCACATTCTCTGATTCGATTTTGATCAAACTTGGAATGTGGGCTTATATCATCAAGGTTGGAATGGCTTTAGGAATGAGCAACCTTCCTGCCAAGAAGAAAGCCATGATTGTAGTGATTTTCCTCTTTCATCTGAATCTCTTTATCGTATTTTTGTAAAAGAAAAAAAATTTTCCAACAGTATGAAAAAAGCTTTGGTTTTTTTTGTTTAATGGACCCATAATTTTTGCATGGAGAAGACTCGCTATTCAAAATGCCCAACATATCCTACTGTTTTGCACAGGTTCACCAGTCTGTGTAAACTTCACACCGGTTTGCCTTAGAATTGGGGCCATAAAGTCTAAAATTTGGACACAAAATCGGATTCTGACCACAAGTGAATTTTGGGTGAAGAAAAAAAAAAAATAGGTCCAAAACAATTAGGTTTTTCCCTTTGTATATTTTAGTGCAACCAAAATGTCCAGATTAGTTGGTATCTTTGTAGAGCTAAATCTGTCTCCATTTCTATAATACCACCCACATTAGTGTATCATGCATGACCTTGACGTTACAGACCTTGGATGTAGGCTACTACCTCATGCACTGTAAACTCTGCGCTAGGGGTTAATGTGTTTAATCAGTATTTATAGGCCCAAACAATACTTTTATTAAATTCAGCTTCCAAACCTGAATACCTTTAGTTCTGAAAAATCCCATTGTTCTTTATTACATCAAATTTTTACTCATAGTAGTAGTTGGCTGTAATGCATTTTTTTAGTGAATAAATCAGTAGATTTCACTGTGATACCTTTCTATAATTGTGACCCGACCTCAAGTAAAGAGTGAATTAAGTAGAATACACCTAGATAAATGAGGACAAATGTAATGAATCAATATGAAAGTTTATATTTATTTTGAAATATGGTTTTAACAAAATTATTGTTACAGCTTCAAACAAACCACTCTAAACATAGTACAAGTATTCTGAAACTTAAAAACCAGAAAGCTTGGTGCAAAATGTATTTCAGAAACATTCTATTGTCTTCCATTATATAAACATTCCAATGTCTTATTACAACCTCTCTATAATACAATTCTATTGATATCTTCCAGAGGAGAATGGACATCTTTCATTGTGCTTTTATATTGTGGTAGAGATTAAGCAAGGACTTAGCAATAATTTTACTATTCATACTGTTGGATACTGTGGGCATGACCAAAGTACAATGTGCAAGCTGCATGTACTTTGAGTGAGAATAATCTCTCTAACAGATAAATTATCATCTACCCTTTTCCTCAATAATCCTAGAGATAATCCTTGAGACTAATGATATGGGTTTGAAAATAATGGTACAGTGGAAATATTTGGATCCTTTGATCTAAAATTGAATTAAATAAACCAAAATCCTTCTACAATTAACTTTATGAACAATTATATAGATTGCTTTATGTTATCTGTATTCAACTAACATACTTAAGCGTTACTGCACTGCAACTGCTCACATTTTTGTCAATGATTAAATCATGCTTAAAACAAGGATACAATGTGATTATCTTCAATTTGCAAGTTGAAATATCCAGTGAAATAGAGACAATGAATTTTAAATCTTGAGTTACCATGTCTCAAAAAAACAGAAATTATGACATGGAAGTTGCAAGGAAGATGTGTAAAAACTGCCACTTCTCATCTGTGATGAAGATCACAAACACATCGTAATCAAGGCATTGGACCTTTAAATCCACTGGTTTTCATATGTCCATCTTCTACACAAAGTCAGATGATGGCCTGGTCCTGGTTTCACTATAATTCTCAGTATTTCTCCTCAAACTGTGATGACATACCTTTTATATAATAATATCAGCAGCTCCAAATTTTGTCTTATAATCGAGGTTGTCAAAAAGATGCAAAGTCACTTTGTAGTTTTAAAATTTAATACTTAGAAAACTTGCAATAAAGAAAACACTTGAAAAGTTCCTTTGATGAAAGGAAATCCACAAAATTTCCTTAATAATGTGCTTCTTTTTGAAAAATTCAAAATTTTATTACTTATGTTGTTGTTTTTGTAGGGTTTAATGCCATTTTTCAGCACACGATAGGCTATACATGGTGACCAGTATTAATGGTGGAGGTAAACCACCAAAAGGAACCACCAACCCATGAGAAGCTACTAGCAAACTTTCTCACATATCCACATTGGTCGAAGCTGAGACTCGAACCCATGCAGACAAATGGCAGTGATCCGTAATTTAGAGCACTTTTGACAACTCAGCTACTCAAGGCCCCTATGATTTAAGTAATCACTAATGACTGCTGATTATATTGATCTATGAAAAAAAATCATCTTTATTAGCATAGCATCAAAATCTCAAAATGAGGAAGAAGATCTGAAATGTTTAGTGAACCTTGGTCCAGTCTCCTGTCATAAATCTTGAATTAAATCGTACTTTAAACTAATGTGACCAATCAGAAACCTACATTTGTTGATTTTTAGTAAGTTTTCCAAATTTTATACAATACTGCTTGTAATGTAGAGCAAAAGATTTCATCATGGAAGGGTCAGATTCCTTGTGATATTCCATGAAAGATTTTTCTAAGAAATATTTGGCTGAAGTTCAATATGGACAGACAAAGATGACTCGGACAACATATGGCACATATAGCAACTGAAAACGATGTACAAGACTAAAAATCGGGTATCAATGTTTGCAATATTTATCACAAGTTGAATCAGATTTATGTGGAATAAAGAAATATCATGCAAGATATCAGAATTTAAGAGTTTGTTTCCGATTTCAATTTCTGACACCATGGGTGGGGTTCTAATTTCACACACATGTACACATTACTTGTTTTTCATCATACTAAGAAATACTGGTTGGAACAATAACATAACTTTAGATATAACCTAAAATGCAATATTTTTCAAAGTTATGCATGTTGTTCAATAAAAGCATTAAAAGCTTATTTTGTAGCAAAATGTTTCTTTAACTGCTATTTTAAAGTAGTCACTTTCCATTTTTATTTTGAAACCACTAAATACATAAAAATCATTGTTGCGCCATATGTTAAATTACATCATACAGTTTTGTACAAAATAAAGTTTGTACAAAATAAAGTGTACTTGGGCATATCTCAAATCATTTTCTCTACTGGCAAACTGTGTCAAATATACAGGACTGAAGAAAAATAACCACCCTACAATAAGCAACTTCTCTGTTTTAAATTTCAAAGATAGTGTATCAATAGATTTTAATCTTTACAGGAGATAAACTGCAATAACATTTAAAATGTATATAGGGAATATGTTGATTGTAAACAAATCATTGAAATGAATCTCTATTAGTTAAAACTTTTATTTTTGCTGTGGTGTAGTGATCAAAACAAACAGGTTTGGTGTCTTAAGTCTTAATCTCCAATTATACAGATCTTTGTCTATGCAGTTAGTTGAGGGTAAACAGTAGAAAAACAACATAGACCCATATCTGCTATTGCATTATATAACAGATCAGGGTCAATCTTGTTAAGAGTTCTACCCGACTTAAGCGAGTATATAGTATACAGAAAAAAGTAAATGATTCTGCTGGTTATTTGGAGTAATTTTAATATACTTATGCCAAACCGAAACAGAAACTAGAAACTGACAAAAGGTGGCAAAGATTTTATGCTGTACAAATGTGAAGATAAAAAGCTTAATATTCACAAATCCTTACCAGACAAAATAGTTGTATGCAATCTGATCCCACTTATATTGTAGCTTTTCAATTTTGTAAACCTATATAATATCTGATTATTCAGAAACAAAGGTGACAATCATACACATGCAATTAAATTATATAATAAGTGGTCTGATAGACAAACAAGAAGACCAAAGTAAATTGCTATATTAACCTTTGAAAGAAACGACCATGAAAATTAAAATGAATCATCTTTAAGATACAAATTATTTGCTATGCAATTACAGACAAAATTAGGGATGACGGATAGCATCAACTTTTAAACTCTGGTTACAAATATATGAATGTTATCAAAGTATGACAAATTAGCTGAAATGTTTGTTTTAAATTTTTACAAAAAAGCATAACAAAATCAATGACAATAAATTTATACAGATGGCAGAGATGCTCTTGATCATCCTGCCTGACAAAACGCTAGGAGACAATTTTTCAAAGGTTTCATAAAAGGGAATTATTATTTATAAATTGTACAGGAATATGATATGTATTAGAAAGTTTGTTCTGGAAACAAAAATGTCATGATGGATGGATGAGCAGAAAAGCTGACAAAACATTAAACCTCTTGAAACTGAAAACTTATGAACAGAAAAAGCCACATCAACAAAACTAGTCAAATATATGTACCAAATTTCAAACAGATATCTTAATGGTTTCAAAGCTTTGCCCCCACCCCACCCCACAAAAAATTGTGAACAGCAAAATTCATGCGAATACATTAAAATGCATGCTGAGAAACAATATAAACATTCCCATAAAACATGTGACCTTGACTCAAATGTGAAATATTTAGATGTGAATGTTAAGAGAATTTTAGTCTTAAATTCTTAATGATTCATCTAATCTATGAACAAAATCAATCAAGGATTTTGGAGAAATATTAACCAAATTAAAAACTTTCACCAAAACCATATTGCAAATTATATATGTCTGTGACCTTGAATCCAAAGTCAAAGGGGCCAGTGTGCATATCAACAAATGAATAGCAATTGCTGCTGGATTAAAACTGTCATACATTAACCTCTCTTAGCTTTACAGCCATGTGAGCTAAAATCCTTAACCATACACAGCTACAAAGTCAACCTAAGCTAGTCCTAGAAGTGAAGGAATATGAAGCACCAAAAGCAGACTTTTGAAATTACTTTTAAGTCTACTTGCTCATAAGAACATAGATTTCTGATATTATTTAAAAGTATTTTACATAAATGGCAAATAATTCCCTTTCAATATCATAATATTTTCTCTCCATTTATCATAATATCATTACATTACTTTCCGCAAATTTTAAGTTATCTAAAATAGTGGTACGAGATTCAACTTTTCTGATGGGCTTAGGATATTTACTTGCCCATGTGAAAATTAAACTTTCCTGATGGCTTTAGGATATTTACTTGCCCATGTGAAAATTAAACTTTCCTGTTGGGTTTAGGATTTTTACTTGCCCATGTGAAAATTAAACTTTCCTGATGGATTTAGGATATTTACTTGCCCATGTGAAAATTAAACTTTCCTGTTGGGTTTAGGATTTTTACTTGCCCATGTGAAAATTAAACTTTCCTGATGGATTTAGGATATTTACTTGCCCTTGTGAAAATTAAACTTTCCTGATAGGTTTTGGAAATTTGCTTGCCCAGCTGAAAATTCACTAGGGAAACAGACAGTGTATATTTGAAGGCCAAGCAAGAAACTGATGGCAGTGAATGAGAAATTTGATCTGGAATCAAATCCAGAACCTTTGAGATTGATACAAGGCAAGTACATTAAAGAAAGCCATCCCAACCCCACTCACTCATTGCTGACTCAACAGAATTTATCTACTGCAAGAGGAAAAAGACTCCCTTTTGTGATGTATTTTTCTGGGAGGCTAACTGTCATACAACAAATCAAATTAAGGATTTGTGAATTTCTTCATGCACGAAGAATTTGGATTCCAAACATTCTTGTCTTGTTGACATTGAACCTCCTACATATTTTATGTGCTCACAACCAGCATTAGAAAACCATGGTACCTAATTGGTTACTTTCCAAAGCACTGAATTTCTATGACACATAAAACCAAACACCAACCAAACAACCAATTGTATCCTATTTTGTTCATTTCATCATAATCTTTGGAAATGACAAATATTTTGAATTAAAAAAATATTTACCTTATTCATTTTTAATGGGACATTCTTATGGATAAATTTAAAATGTTTATGGAAAAATTCAAGAATTTTTTTTTTTATTAACTCACTAAATTTTAAGGATAAAAAACAAAATTTAAAAATTTACATTAACAAGCAAACTGTAAAATTAATGGTGTTTTAAGGTAATATATACCTTATTTGCACAAGAATAATATAGAATATATACTTAACAAATGTTACATAATAATTGAGCCTTTAATGGTACATCATACCATCAAAAAGCAAGATCAAAACATTAAAAGCAGCAATGGCTCAGGTCTGAATTGATATTTACATAAGATCAGGTAGAGAAAGATACCTTGCTTTTCAGGGTTATTTTAAAGGGAGATAACTACATTAATGTCTCATCATTTAAACTGAAGATGAACCTATACATTCCTAATACTTTATAGAAGTTTGCTTCTAGGATTGACACTATATCAGTGATATGGAGCGATTGAAAATCCAAAGCTAATAAAAACACCATTTTTCATACTACAAATGAAATACAATTAAAAAATATGATGATAAAGGACATTTATTAAAATTTTACACAAAAATTGGCATAAGGAACATTTATTAAAATTTTACACAAAAATTGGCATACCGAAGTGGTCACTAAGTTGACCAACCACACATGCTGTATATAAATACCAACACAGAAACTGCATCTAAATACCAACAAAAGTCATTTTCAAACCCTGAACAAAACACTGTTTTTACCAGCATATGAAGCCCATCTCAGAGCTTTCACTAAACTGATGAATTAGGATATTTGCATGCCCATGTGAAAATTAACTTGCCCAGGGCAAGAGGCAGTGCAGATTGGAAGGTCCCAGTGAGGAACTGATGGCCTTGGATAAGAAACCAGTTGCCTTTGTACATGCCCGAACCAGGAATCAAATCCAGAATAGTAAAGTACATGAACTGCTGACTATAAAGAGACAGAATAAAATGGTGTTGTACACATCAAGATGTATCCCAATACCACATGTCTCTGTGGCCAACTGGACTGCAGAAACTGACCACACAAAAAACTTCAGTATTAATATTGGGTGTGGATGGATGCATGGACATATGAACAGATATGCACATGCATATCAAAGTGATCACAAAATTGATCTTCCACCAAGGTGGATTAGCAAAATACTATACTGAAGCATGGAAACAGAGGGGAAAAAAATACTCTGAGAATTTCTTTGTTACCTTATAATAAAGCCCTAAAAAATCTTTAATGTTATACATATTATTTCAAAGAATTTAAAGGACAAGGTGTATGGTCAATGACAGTATACATGTACCACATGAAAAAAGCATAGCAAACATGGTAAATGAGGTATTCGTCAGCAAAGTAAAATTGCATGCATACATATAAACTTAAATCACGTAAATTTCCTTACATCTTAACAAGATAAAATAAAACAATAATATCACAGTGGTTACAACACTATGTATCACTATATTAATTAGCAATATTAACATGGGTACATCTGTTTGGACAACTTGAAGCAAAGTATGGAGTTCTTTCTACACACGAGTAGTACATAAAAGTTACAAATAAACCAAGACCACAAATAAATGGGCGTTACAAATTGTAATATTCTATTGGAAGATATGTGCAGGGGGAGGGATGTCAATAAACTCCAGTGATGGCTTTTGTGACCAGATTATCACTGTCGTGACCAACTACATAAACCTGGGCATGAATGATGCCTAAGTAAATATCTATGCTTGTGTCTTATTATTTCTCATTTCCTTACTCTATTTTGTCTTTCATTAATGTCATTTTGTTATGTTCCCAGCAAGCAAAAGGTCTATATTTGTGAATATGACTCACAATTAGACAATTACTAAGTTTGTCACTATAAATTCACTGCCTTCTTATCTACATCCATCTTACTTATTCTTGGCCATTGGGTATGTGAATCGAAATTGTGTCCCTAACTTTGAAATGCAATCATATTATTATGTTCTAATATTTTATTCGGCAAACCCAACATTACTGTTCTGACAGTCGAATCAAATGCTTGCTTGTTTAACAAAACCAATTACATATCAATGAATAGGACTTGTTTTTCTCTATATGGCCTGATTTGAGTTCCCTCCCTCCTCTTTATCAACTTCCACAATGTGCTCCTCCTGTATATTTGGCATTAATGCAGTAGCTGCTGTTGAGGGTGTTCCAGGGCTTGTCTCGTGTCTCTGCCATACAGCTCGAGCACGAATATTGTCCAAACTGTCATATCCTCTACGAGACCTTGTGTCATGCATGAATAATGCACTGTAACTCATATCATTGGACATGAGCTCCAAAGTACCCTCATCATACTGTTTGTTTCCAATAGAATGGGGTCCAAAACTGCCATGAATACTGTTTATATTTCCCACTGATTGCATACCTGGCCCATCATACTGAGATACTGCCCCTCGTAGGCGAGATGCCCCAGAGGGTGCCATAGATAAGTTGATAGAAGGTGACATGGCACTTTGTCCTGCTATACTGGATACCATACTAGCGTACTGAAATTAAAATAGTAAATTAATGTGGCTCAAAGTATTGGCAAGCATAACAAAATTAAAAAAATTTACAGGAATGCTGTGTCTTGCTTCGATATACCTAGAAATGTAACTGCAGCATGAAAAGGTCCCTGTGACCTATTTTGTTGCATGGTGTGCTGTATGGCTCAATTTTCATGACAGTACATTCAACTGAAAGAATGAGAGCTCAATTGAAAAACTGAATGATGATGATGATGCAATGATAAAAATGGCATAAGTCTGTGACACATATTTCTCGCCAATGTTTTGCAATGCAGGCAAGAAAAAATGGCATATTAAAAATGAGCATCTTATATTTTTATACAACATCATATGCACACAAAAAAACTGATCAATAAAACGGGCACATCACTTCAAATATTTAAATACTCAAAAGAGAAAGTAGCTAAAAATTCAGGATTCTCAACTTTGGAAATTAAAAATCATTTAGAATTTTAAGATTATAAAGTAACATTATGCTGACACCATCAAGGCCAAATATTGTATATAAAATGTTTGTTTTGTTTTCATTGGTTTTTAATGTCACGTTTAACATATTCATTCAATGAAATGGAAGCTAAGGTCATTCCTCAAAGACACATTGAAACATTCATCCCTGGCTTACCTGGGCAGGTACTGAATCCAGAACCTTTAGGTACTGTACCTCCCAAAAAGGGAATGCCTGTGACTAAAGTTTACATAATACAATCTATTCATAACTGTTCAATTTTCTAAATCTTTTAAGCAAAAATGTATAAAATTTTTGTAAGAGATGTGTTTTTATGGTGTCATTTAAATGTAATTATTTTCCATACTGAAAATGACATCTATTAATACAAGAAACAGTTTTGAGACTATTAAGCTGTGTCAATTACATGACCATGTCTTAAATGGCACAGAATATTAGTCTTGATTAATAGCAAGAGTGTATTCATCACAAAAACATGGGAGAAAACAAGTATCTAGCACTGTGTAAATGTTTTCAATGGTAAATTGGTAAATTTACAACTGAAGACAAAAGCAGTGATGAAAATAACTGTCACTGAGTAAAAAATTTACAAGGTAAAATCATTATGGTAGATTAGGAAACCCTTAACCAGAACATAGAAGGAAACATCTATCAGTCAATGAGTAAATGTTTTATAAGGTAAATTTACAGATTAAATCCCATTACAAAAATGTAGGCGAAAACAACAAAGTACTCAGTAACTGTTTTAAAAGGTATGTGGTGACTAACAACCTTAAACTGCAACATTGAAGAAAACATCTATCAGTCACTGAGTAAGTGTTTTAGAAAGTAAATTGGTAGATTACAAAAGCTGTGCACACAAAAAACCTTGAGTGCTTTAAAATTCTGTAAACATAGTACAGTGAATGATACAAGAAATGTGATTTAAAGACATTTTTAATGATTGTAATTGTTGTTGTAGTGTTTAATGCCATTGTTCTGCACAAAATAGGCTATACATGGCAGCCAGTATAAATAGTGGAGGAAGAACACTGGGAAAACCCCAGAAAGAACTACTGACCCAATAGAAGCTACTGGCATGCTTTCTCATGTAATCATTTTAGCCAAGCTGAGACTGGAACCTATGCAGATTGAGGTGATATGGCAGTGATCCATAATGGTGAGTCCTTTAGATCACAAAGATACTCAATGACCCTCAATTTTAATGAATATATTTCAAGAATGGCACTGCTAGCTACTTGTTATCTTCCATGATGTGGAAATATTCATTTTAATTCTAAAAAAACATATTCTTGTTCATTTAGTAATAATGAAGGCATTGAATATTAATGTTTTAATTTCAAATGATACAAATCTTGATTATGAGATTTAACAATACTTTGTCCAGTTTAAAAATTATTCTATTATATATATATATATATATATATATATATATATATATATATATATATATATATATATATATATATATTACTTTATATGTATATACAAGTCCAATGCTAAATTTCATATCTGTTACTAAGGTAAACACAACCAATGCTGCAGAGCATTAAGTACAATTGTGTCATTTGATATGAATATCATGAACTGTAAAATTTGAATTGCCCAAAAATATGTATATTTTCATAGTATTATGCATAATAATGGACCTTTCCAAAACAAATTCCAATGCTTTTAAAACATGGTACACTCCAACCCTTCTGGATTGTGACCCAGGATTATAACTCCTGAACAATTAGATGCACTGCATGATGTGTCATCCTGCTACAAATGCATGCAACAGACAGACATGTGGACATATTAATAGAAGATAAAAGCATAGAGATAAATATCACTGTCATGTACCATGAATGACATTCTTTGTCATTCAGATGCTTGATAGCATAATTATGATTTGAGCAAAATCATTTAGGTGATGTCACTATTTACATTTTGCCATTTATCTTAATAACAACTATTTTGGATATGATCTTTTATAAAGATCTTTTATAAATAGGCACATGCTTACCCCTATTCCCAGTCCTGTGGCCCCACTCGGCACCAGACTTTGATAATGGGAGTAGCCCATTCCAGTACCGTCCTGCTGCATGGAGCTGAGAGATGTTAGATCTCTGTGAACTGTATAAAAAAAAATTAATCTTTTAAGAACAGAAACTTGAATGGCATAAAATCAAGTAACTTCAGTGTACTAATATCATGGTATTCTTATTACTAATGATGCTAGAAAAACAAAAAGTATTTTATTAAAATCTTGTTTTCTACTAGTCTTGTGATTTGCAAAGAAAACAAAACATGAACTAGTGTTTAATCAGGTCTCGGAAACACTTAATCACACACATTTGGTTGTTTATTTTTTTTATCATTCATACAGGAGTCCTCTGTATGCACCAATTTGCTGGATGGCAAATTCAAGGGCTTGCTAGTTCTGCTTAAACCACCTGTTTGGTGGTAAAATGTGTTAAATCAATTGATCATTTTTGCTGTGCTGATATTTACAATCAGAAAATTCAGTGGCTGAAATACCAATTGATGTACATGTTGTCATTGTAAGAGTACATCTGAAGAACTAGACCCACAAGCTTGGCAGCAATTTTAAAGACTTGACTAGCTGCAGAGTGGTGAGAAAATATGTTGAAATTTACAATGACTGATTTCAGAGACAGAATGACCCATATATGTACTTGTGTACAAGAGTACATCAAATGAACAACTGTAGCTATCATTAATGTGTTTGTTTCCAAGAATAGCCAAACAAGTATTGTATGTGACCTCAAAATCAAGACATGCTGAGTCAGACAAAATGTTATTTGCAAATATGAATAAGATATTTGTGGTCAAATGATAAATTGACAATGTTTGTACTGAAATTGAACAGAGTTCTAGAAGTTGCTAGAACTGACATTTTATGTGGAATGTGATATCTAACTTAGTGCTTGGAGTAAGAGATTTCCTTGGCCTGACATAATTCACTCTCACTCTAATGGACAAACAAGGGCTACATGACAGTGTTGTAAAGAAGTTGGAAAATTAACTCAAAGGCAATTGCTGTTTCTATTCATCTGGATATATAGCAATTTCAGGTATGCCCAATTTGCTTCTGGTAGGGGACTGCAACTTTTGCTGGTGGGACTCCCGTTTTTCTCAAAAAAATGTCCTGAACTGCTAGTTTTAAAGACCTCTGTTAATAGTTCTTTCTGTTGGCATGGAGGACTCCTAATATTGACCAAATGACCTGAATATTTGGTCAAAGGATGTGGTCATGAACAAATTATACCATGATTGTGACCTCAGATCTTTAAACCTCAGAATCAAAATGTTTTCTTTAATATCCAAAGTCTATATTTTGTAGTGCAACTAAAAAG
Organism: Unio delphinus; assembly: GCA_029339505.1. Classification (NCBI taxonomy): domain Eukaryota; kingdom Metazoa; phylum Mollusca; class Bivalvia; order Unionida; family Unionidae; genus Unio; species Unio delphinus. The sequence continues at coordinate 7,167,645 of JAQISU010000177.1, read as the reverse complement.
TCCAGATTATTTGGAATCATTGTAGAGCTAAATCTGTCCACCTTTCTATATTTCCACCCACTATAGTGTATCATACATGACCGTAATTCTACAGGGCTTGGCAGTAGGCTACTACCTCCTGTCCTGTAAACACAGTGCCTGGGGTTAATGTGTTAATGTGTTAAGTAGATGTCTTCAACAAACCCTGGTCTAGGGTAGGTGTCTAGAATTAATGTTTTTCTGCAAATACATAATCAAAAACAATTTTCCTTTTTCTGTTACACTGATCTGGATCAATGACTTTTTTATCCAAAACTAAGAATGATTCTTTCTTACTCTGTGTATAAGTCATCCGTGTACTCTTTGTGAAGGTGCATGGCTAAGAACTAACACTTTTGTGCATGCAGAAACAATTCTTTCTCCAGTCAGTGATGTTTGATTAATAATTTTACCTTGAAATAATAACCTTCTTCCTTACTTCAATATGTAGACATCAAAAACAATGGTAAGTGTCAGTGTTGTAGAACTAAAATAACTGTCTAAAAATAATTTATTAATTTTTCATTCTGAGTGACCTTAATCTTTAGACCCCAAAATCTTATTTACCCCCAAAAAGTAATGTTTTTCTTTACCCCCAATTATAAACCCTCCACAAAGTTTGGTACAAGCCTGTAATCTACAACTAATGTTGTTGTGCAGGCAGAATAGATACTTTTTCTCCAGCCAGTAACTTGAAACTTCAGCCCTTTGGTCTCAATAATTAAAGAGTTTCTTCATAATCTCAAGCACAAGCCAGCCATAATGTTTGGTCCAGGCCTATGATGTAGAACTAATTTAATTGTGTTGAAACCATTTTACTTCTTTTAGTCACAGTGATACTGACCTTTGACCCCCCCCCCCCCCCTTACATACTTACACCAAATGAAAGCCATAAACATGGTTCCCACGCTTTTCTAAAGATAAATTTCCAGGTCATTTCCAGGTTGAAATAAAAAAAATTAAGGTTCACTTATGCTCACTACTGAATGGAATTAAAGAACATTTTAGATTATAAAACATGCATTTTCTAAATCTAAAGATGTTCCTCTTTCAAGACTCTCCAAAACTAAGTCAGAAAAGATGATCATGTACAAAACCACAAAATTTATCACACGAAACAAGTGTGATTACATTCCAATAAATTGGCATGTAAAGTCACTACAATGTACAGAATAAAAATTCTAACTATTTGCTAACCTGCATTATGTTGTTATGTGGGAACAATGTAATGAACATGAATTAGTTTTGTTCCATTTAAAGCCTTTAATTCTAAAGAATTATATTGCAATATAAACATGAATCTTATAGACAGTAAATATTTCCTATTACAGTATATATAAAAAAACAATAAACACAAATAATTATGTTGTTTTGTTCAGAAAAGAATTTAACCCTGAATTTATCTGTGCCAAAAAAGTCCCAAACAAGATTTTTCAAACAACCTAATCTCCTTAAGATGATCTGAATAAAAATTCCATCATTTAAAAAACATTTTCAAAAGGGTTGATTTAAATCAGGGGTTCACAAACTCAGACCACATTAAGAGCCACATGAGGACCTTTTCAATGGTCCAAGGGCTGAATCAGTTTTGTCATCTCTCATGACACCTTGTGATGCCAATCATTTTGTGGGTCACAGGATACGGCTTGGGGGGCTGAGTGTGTGAGAACCCCCGATTTAAATTGTGACAAAAGACCTTCAAAATAATATACTGTTGTATAAATAAGGAATGAATATTCTGTAAAATCAACTTGTCTTCTTGTAATTCGTTACACCAGTCCCCAAACCAGTCTTGATACAGGGACCTGTATCGTATTAAATATATAATACAAGGGATGACAATTTCTCATTTCAGCTCTGAGATTCAACAATTTGGACTACAAACTTGGCTTAAAACAAGTAGCAGTCTGTTCTCTAACCCGGGTTTCCTCTGAATATTTTCACCCCATTTTTCATATTTAGACATTTAGGCTGGGGTGTGGGGCCATTGCAACTGCATATAGAAAATTTGGAATTTGCCACCACCACACAGTAGCGACATATGGTGGCCTAGAAAATTGAAACTTATGTTATTTCGGCTTATACCTGCATGTAATCGATAGGAAAATGATTTTTTCTCTCATAAATGGCAAGTATTATAATAAATATGTCTTTAATTTGATAGACTAGACAAGACTATTGCATAGATGAAACCTGACCCAGAAGATGTTCTCGGAACATATAAATATGGAAAATTGTGTTCTTTTGGTTTTGTATTTTTATTACAACCAGGATACAATTTTCATTTAATATTTTTTTTGGTTTATTTTCTCTACAACATTTGAAAATGTGGGTTGTTAGATTTGTGTACTTATGTGACTAGCAATGCAATTCTTGAGTACCAGGTCACATTTCATCAAAGCCGTAGTTTTGTCTTGCCCTTCAGCAGATAAAAGACACAACAATTATAATAGTCAAAATTTCTGAGAAAATAAGTAATTTTCATATCGATTACATGCATGTATCACTCAATCTCACAATGTTTAAAGTTTACTAAGCTATCCAATAAGTGGCTATGCTGTGCCAACACCATATTGACCTCTTGTGACGCTAGACTGGTTTTCATGTAAAACAAAATATGGATATCAAGGTGACTTCGAAAAAAAGTCTACTAGACAAATCTAATCCACTGAACATTTGCATTTACTCAGCATATATGTTTATTGCATGCACCCAAATGATCCATACTGCACCCTCAAAATATTCTGGTTAGAGCTTGATAAATTTAACTCATTACCAGTTTAGTTGTGACTCAACTGCATTAATGTTTCAGGCATCAAGTGCTGGTGAAATATTCCTTGGCTTTTTCTGACTTTCATCAATATTTGCAAAATTTAAGGACTTTTTACAGTCAAGAAAAAAATGATCATTTCTCCTGACTTTTTCCTGATTTCCCAGTAGCATGGGAACCCTGCATAAAGTTTAGTCCAGATCTGTGATGCAGAACTAATGATACTGTGTGGAAACCATTTTTCTTCCTTCAGTCACTATAACCTTGATTATTTCCCCCAAAATTGATTTTCCTTTCAGTCACAGTGACTTTGACCTTTCGACCACAACCTCTTAACCACAGAATTGATTGGGTTCTCACTTACCCCATATGCAAGCTATCAACAAAGTTTGGCAACTGTAGATGGTAGAAAACTTAAAGTTATTGTCCGGAAACAAAATAAACTGATGGACAGATAACATCACAAGATAATATGCTCTGCCCTATGGAGAGCATATAAAAGGGACTTCTATACATAAAAATCGTCATGGCTGTTATCAATAATAATAATAATAATCAATAGGATTTTTTAAATAAGAAAAGAATTATCCATCTACTTCTTTGCATACTTTACAAGCTTAGCTACTTAAAAGTTGTGAAAAGAAAATATAACAGACCCCATCGATATAAATAAATAAATATATTTTGCTTGAAATTAGTTTTAATAAAAGATTCAAGAGAAAAGTTCACACACTTCACATACTGACTGATTCAAAGTTATGTTGTTGTAGGGTTTAACACCATTTTCAGCACATGATATGCAATAAATGGCGGCTAGTATTAAAGGTGGAGGAAGAACCCAGGAAAAACCCAGGAAAGAACATCCGACCCACAAGAAGCTACTGGCAAGCTTTCTCACATATCTGCATTGGCCTAATCTGAGACTCGAACCCACGCAGATAGAGGTGAGATAGCAGTGATCCGTAACTAAGAATGCTTTAGACTACTCGGGGCCCAGATTCAAAGTTTTCACTTAAACACTACAGAAAAACACCAACTAATAAAAATGGAAAGACAATGCAAATATCAGGTGAAAGAGATGAAATGGCTGGAACCATGAAACTTATATTCAATGTGATTTCAAATTTACCAAAATTGATGCAGTCATAGGAGTGATGAGATATTTCTATAAGGTGCGATGTAAATACGGTTTAGAACTGATAACAATACTGGTATTTTATCCCTAATCTAATGTCAAATTGTGCTGGAAGAAATCTGAACATTTGTACTTGCCTTGCTCTTTGATATTATTGATAAACATGCTGCAGTTTTCTGGAGGTTTCCATTCTGGATTGGTCAGCTAAAGGAAAGAAAGAAAAAATCTGAAAAGATGCACAAAATTTCTCTGGTTCTAAATTGTCATTTTAAAAAAATCTGAAAAAGATGTTCACTGAACTGAATTTATCATCCTATAATAATATTTATGGAGCAAAGAAGAATATTAATGGAAAAGTGAAAAACGAAACCTGAAATAAATGCAATAATACTGGTCTTTTAACAAAACTGTCTTTCAGATTACTCAAATTTGAATAAAAAATTAACTTTTATAAATTAATTCACACTGTTACTTATTCCTAATCATCAACATCAAAAGAAAATTGCTAACAATGTATTTAGTACAGTCTAAATCTGCATTTGAAAGTAACTGATTGCAAATATGAACAATGAACTGAAACAGATATTTAAGACACATTCAAATTTAATGGTGTTTCGCAAGTTTTACGAACTTTTCAAACTCAAAGCTTTTAACTATTTTATTGTTGTGCACTACAAAGGTAGAACTATTTTCCAAATACATTATGGGATACACAAAGTGGTGAGTTGCCAAGAACAACAATAACTTACATGGAAATGCATGAGAGATAATTCTATCTTTCCATCTTCACCCTGGTTGTATTGGTTAGCATCCGTGTCCGCTTCACTAACCCACTACAAAACAGCACATATTTACAGTAAGGTGAGTGTTGCCAGCCATGCTATGTGATACATAAATGAACTGTCAAGAATACAAGAACATCCAAGCAGGAATTTAGAAATTTAGTACCTGGGTCATAACTTTCTCATTCAAAACTGTGAAAAAGTTTCTACCTTCAAAAATTGAGACCCTAACCATCATTAATTCAATTAATTAAAAATACATTACACTATGTGCCTTCAGTGACCCTGTACTGAAACTCAAAAGTCAACTTAACATATCATTGTTTAGATTGCCAACTATGTCGCTTTAATTGCACTGAATTGCCATCTGTACAATCTGATCACCTGTGCAAATTTGGTTATTGCTGGTGCCAATATTTTACGTAACTTAAACTTTATATATTTTCACATAAATGCACCAAAGAAAATTTTTAAGTAGATTTTGTACTTTATCTATATAAAAATTTTGTGTGAAAACAGCAATCCATTGCTAAAAATGCAATCCTATGACAAGCTAGATAAAGCAATGGTTATCAAAGTACCTGAATCTCAATATTTTTGTCAATTTTTTAAGCTGTTTAAAGTGTTGCAAGTCAATGATAATATAAGGCTTTATGCAGGGAGATAGCCTCTGTCTGACTAGCAAGTTTTCTCACATTACACAGTGTCCGAGTCCAAGATATGCACCAATGTGGACAGCGGTGAGATGGCAGCAATCTGTAAAGGCATATTAATTTGCTCATAACAAATCATTTAAAATTGAGTTTCAGTTTATAAATAAACTGAGATGTTCTGTGGTTTGTGCATGGGTCTTGATTTTCCCTACCAAAGCCTACCTGTGGATTTCCATGTTTTCTTATGTCCATTTGAGCAAACGAGCAGACATCCCCCACCCCTACCACCTCCACAGTGAAGTAATGAAAGAAATCCACAATTTCAGAAGCCTTCCTCCTAAAGCAGAATATCAGGATGAATGGGGTGATGATGGGGCTGAATAACTCCTCTAGCAGGTACACCTGGGGAAAACAATAAACATATATAAAAGTATAATGGCAACAAATCATATTGATAATGTCACAATCATATCATTTCTAACTGCAGCACACTATTTTACAACAAAAGTAAATATTCTTAACACAATAAAAACAAGAATTCTCTTTGATACTATGTGTAAACCATAAATTGTGACAAGATCTAACCTTTCCCCCAAAAACATCTGATAAACAGTATCATACTATTCATAATACTGATAACCAAATGGACATTGAAGTCATCACCAGAAAAAATACTTCACCAATCTCATTTATGGCTTTCTAGCGAGACCAATGAAATTCTTATTCATGACACTATGGAAATCCATACATGCCAACACCTGATGATCAAAACGCGTAATCCAAGTGGTCAAAAAGAGGAATCCAGGCAGAAAAAACGTAATCCACATAGGACATGCTAAAATTTAAATGAACAATGATTTATTTGCCCCTCCAGTCTTTTAACATCTTTTACTGCTTAAAGTTTTCATATGTAGCACTTTTCGTTTTACACACACATCGGCTAGAATCCATCAGAAGACTTTTAGCGCCAAATTTTAAAACTATTCTCACACAGAAAACAAATAATTTATATTTTTTTGGGAAGGTGGAATTTCCAAAAAAAGCATAATCTATATACGTTTATGAGTACGGCGTAATTTAGTGAAAAAAGCATAATGATTACGCCAAAAGCGTAATGGTTGGCATGTATGGAAATCCCACATGGGAGTCCAATTTCAAAACAGGAACACCGGAATGAGTTCCTGCTGACAAAACCTTAACTCAAGGGTGGGAATTCCCTCTCCCATACCCAATGCACATAATAGATTTTGTTTTGTTCCAAGCAGTATCATATGTACTTCCTTATAAGATGAGTCCAACAGCAAACTGCACATACACATATCTGTCATTGTATAATGCACCAACAGATCTGGATCTGTGTACTTTCTTAAGAGTAATCAGTCGAACAAATAACATAGATCCTGAAAACAAGATGGGAGATCAGGGACTTAAATGCTGCCTACAAATAATATGAAATTTGCCTAAAAATTTGGATTCTTTAATAAAAATTTCATAAATAGCTTAGTATAAAAATATTTTGGGCAGAACTGAATTTGCTATTTATTCAGCAATTAAACTTCCCTTCCAAACTAAATTCAGCATGAATGCTTAAGACATCAATGAATGTCATTACCATGATCATGCCATCTAGAGACATTGAGTTTACTGATGTGAGATAGTTATCCAAAACATGGCTTTTTCATCAGGATAAATTAACACATATATTAGAATGTAAGAAAATAATAACATATTGCAAAAATGTTAAGAAAAACCAGATAGGAAAGGAATCTATTTGAAAAAGAAAACTCACAGCTTTGTATTGGAAGAGCAGTGAGAACTCATCTCTGACATGATAGGTATGGGCATTACCCTTCCAATTATCAGGGATGTAGTGAATGTGGGCCAGGATGTTCCGCATCAGGATCTCAGGAGAGTGGACAGTGTTCTGTACAAAGAAAAAAATATACTGGGATTTTCACAAAAGCATCAATGAACAAATGGTATGTAATAAAATAATAGTTAACAATAATCATGAAATGTATCCTGACAAAACATTTTTAAAATTATTAAAATGTTATATTTTTAAAAAACAGCATTACCTATTTCAGTGATTTATCTTGGATTTTCCCACTCTAGCACTTTCATTAGTGTGTATTTTACATTTATAGGGGAAGTTTTGATACAAGAACAGCAACAATCAATACACCTATTCTGTTGTGTCAACTGAATTGTTTGTTATTTATAACATTTAAAGAATAAGGATAACCTTAAGTTCTTTATTTTCATTACTGACACAGCAATAATGTGCAATTACAATGGTACTATGTAAAATGCAGTCAACACAGAGACATTACCACTGAATACCAAAAACTACATGTAACAGCAGAGACATTACCACTGAATACCAAAAACTACATGTAACAGCAGAGACATTACCACTGAATACCAAAAACTACATGTAACAGCAGAGACATTACCAATAAATACCAAGAACTACATGTAACAGCAGAGACATTACCACTGAATACCAAGAACTACATGTAACAGCAGAGACATTACTAATGAATACCAAGAACTACATGTAACAGCAGAGATATTACCACTGAATACCAAGAACTACATGTAATAGCAAAGACATTACCACTGAATACCATGAACTACATGTAACAGCAGAGACATTACCACTGAATACCAAGAACTACATGTAACAGCAGAGACATTACCACTGAATACCAAGAACTACATGTAACAGCAGAGACATTACCAATGAATATCCAAAACTACATATAACAGATATGGGGTAATTATCTCTGAGCTGTAATCGACAAAACATTCTGTATCCATGAGAAAATTGCTGACAAAATCTAAGAATAAGAAGAAGAATAGGAATATGCAGTTAAACAGAGCCAATAGTTTTACTGCCATCATTACAAATGTTACAATATGCAGTTAAACAGTGGCAAGTTTTGAATGGTTGTCTTTACAAATGAAGCCCTTGTGTCTTTATTGAGGTTTCCTTGTGTTATTGTAAGATGCCCTTGCATGTTATTGTGAGGTTTCCATGTGGTATGAAGAGCTTTCCTTCTGTGTTACGATGTGGTGCCATTGTGTATTATTGCAAGGTTCCCTTGTGTTGTTATTGTTTCCTTGTGTGATATTGCAAGGTCTCCTTGTGTGGTACTGAGGTGCCCTTGTTTTTTGTAGTATGGTTTCCTTATTGAAGATATAGTGTTGTGAGGTTTCCTTGTTCTTGATGTTTTCACATTTGTTATATAAATTATAATTATAATTATAATTGAACATAAAAATCATAATCATCTATATTTACAGGTGGGAGTGTAGATTCTCCACTGATGTGAAAAGTCTACAATATAATTTTCATCTGGGAGTGAAAAATATTTGGAAGCATAAAAACTGTATGACAACATCATTGTTCCTCAGTTCTGGTATTTTGTCAATCCATTCATGGTATGTGGTGTGGTTTTATTTCTCCAACTTCCTCCACCTTGACAATCTCTCAAGACAAACTGAGCAGTAATGTGTACATTATTAAAATTTATTTAATAAGATAAATATAAGTTTCATAAATGCAAAATCTTACCTCCTGTGGGATTAATACTCTGCATGATGTCACAACCACACCTGGGGGAAAAAAGCAATGACTTACTGTTTCTTACACAAATAAGTGAATTTTATACAAAGTGATTAACTACTTTACAATTCAAATTTATTAAAATTAAGCAATCACTTATACATTAAAGACACATTATTTGAGTGTATTATGTAAGTAGCTATTGTATTCTCAATATTACTGTTATCCAAGATGAACATGGTTCAATTTTCCAGTCAGCTTATACATAAAAATTTGAATATCGCTCAGGATCCTTTCAATTTGGGGGACATGAGGGAGGGCTTTTACAAACTGTAGTTCTTGGATAAATATAATTTACAAAATAAATTTCTTTTGCCAAATACATTACCGGACTACAATTAGATCAGGAGAGTATCGCAGCTTCAGCAAAATTGTGGATAACAAAACAACTTACAAGAGCGAGGCGAGGTCACAACCCATGCAAGATTCCATTTCAGAAACAATTTAATTGATTGGGGCTAACTAGGATTTTTTTTAAAAACTGGGCAAGAAATCAGAGAGAATCCTCTAAGGACTATAGCAACTATCCCATGGTCTCTGAAAGTGCTCCACATTATAAAGTTGTTGTTGTTGTAGGGTTTAACACCATTATTCAACACAGGATAGGCTATACATGGCGGCCAGTATTAATGGTGGAGGAAGAACCTGGGAAAACCCGCGGAAAGAACCACCAACCCACGAGAAGCTACTGGCAAGCTTTCTCACTTACCCACATTGGCCAAATCCGAGACTTGAACCCATGCAGACAAAGGTGAGATGGCAGTGATCTGTAACTGAAAGAGCTTTAGACCACTCGGGGCCCCTCCACATTATAAAGTAGTAACAGTTAATAGCAACTGGGTCAACTCATCTCAAAAGGGAAGAGAAAGAAATCAGCAAGTGGCAGGATGGAAGCCTATAAAAGGACATTATTTATTGTCTTGGAAAGGCATGAAAACATAAACAACCTACCTTAACATGCCTTCAGGCATAGATAATATTTTTCAAATTAGAACTGATGAAAGTTAAAATTTATAGAAGATATTAATTACTTATTGTTAACTTCATATGACATCCATCAATTAAATGCGATAATACAATAATATCAAATGTTTTTATGTTTCTATTTTCTCATTTGTATAACTTGTGTACTTTGGGAAACATATTAATGGCAGGATTTATGTAGATAATAGCATGCTGCTCTAATCCTTTTGTTGTGCAATATTTCAAACACATAACCATTATTTTTAAAAAATTGATATTTTTATCTTTTATCTTAACAGCCTATATATTTAGATTCTACTTAAGACAATCATTTACACTTTCAAGAGTACAAGACCTGACGACCTTTATGTAAAGTAAGAGGCAATAATAGTAGCTCATTAATATTAGATATTTGAATCAACTAACTATATTGCAAAAATGCATGGCTATTATAAATTGGAAAAAGTTGGTTGAGAAAAATAATGAAGGTGTTTGTAGGAAGACTAGGAAATCATAGTAGCAAGGTTACATTACTTGTCTCCCCACTCAGCATAGCCTTGTGGGAAGACAAATAATATAACTCCTAATCCCCAACATAGATTCTATTAATAATGATTTAAACAAATGGAGATAGAACACATTTATAAGGTGTACATGAAGAACCAACACTGATGTCTGCACTAAGGAGTACAGAAACTCTCACAGAAATTCAAGTCTTCTCGAAGACCAACACTCACTGATGCCTTGATATGGTATGCCTGACCTGAAGATAGTTGGGAAAGACATTCATTTGGAGATAACAACCTGTAAATCTCTTCAAGCTCTTTATATGCATGCAAAGAACCATGAATTGTGAACCCACCAACTGTAGTTGTGAATGGAAAACCAAGCAGCAAAGTCAACAGTGGGCTGGCTATGCTGAGTGTCAGACCAAACATGTCTCTGCAGTAGCTCATTTACGAGAAAACAACCAAGTCCAGTTCAATGCAGCAACCAAACCCAGATCATACAAAGTGAAAAATACCACCTGGCTGACAGATGAACAACTGATAAAATTTGGATCAGTGTATGTGGCTTAACATACTGAGGGGATAAAATAATAAGGAAGGAAATTGGGGAGGAGGAGAGCAGATTCCAAACCATGTGAATTAGTCACCTTGTGTTAATTTGTAGAAGGCAAGAGAGTGTTAAACTCATCAATGAGTGCCTATGCCTGTCAAAGCTGTCTCAGATGAATTCTCAATTCCAAGAATAAAAAGACAAACAAGTAAAATGTATTCAATACTGCTGAAGATTAAAGTAACTTATATAGGTAAATATCATTCTGTATCGATTCTCCACCTCTTGTATCAATATTGATATCAATATTGAAAAAGTACAGATACATCTATATACTGACTAATCATTTCACCCCAAGCATATAATGAAATGAAAACAAGGTAGTTGAGTTTAAGTTATCAATAAGGAGATTTAGTATGAAAATTTAAAGATTAAGAATCAGTTGCTAAAAGAAGTTCAAGAACAATAAAACAAAAGTCTTTGCAATGAGACTTTTGGTTTTTCTGAGTTCAGGATGTGGCAGATACAACTTTATCTGAACAAAGTGATTCAAGTGATAAACATCTGATAGGTAGCCACTAGGGCTGTCAAAAACCATGGAAAACTTACCCGGGTACCCGTTGCGCAGTTTCACGGGTACCCGGGAACTCATTAGAACATGAAAGACGTACAACCCTTGTGCAACAAATTTTTTCAAACTAAATTACATGTAAACGTATATGGATTACGCTTTTTCAGTGTATCCACCTTCCAAAAATCTTGTTTATATTAACATCACATTAATCCCACAGATCGTATTTTAGAAAAGACCACTTTACGTAACTACAATATACAAGTACTCTTGTCCGTGGACTTGTACTTTCCTACAGTAACATGTTATATTGTTCTACTTTCCCACGAATTCTATTTAAGGCATCTATATGGCATAGTGAGAACAGACTATATTTATTTATGTGGCTACTGTATAATATGTCCAATTTATATATGTACAACAACTTTTGGAAATTTGCTTATTGTCGATATCACGTGACTGTATGACCTAGGTTGCGAGATTTGTGTAGTCATGTGACTAGAAATGCAAATAGCCAGATTCGGGACAAATTTCAGCAGATTAAAGGCATAAAAAATTGCTATGCTCACATTTTTTGAGAAAATAAGTCATATTCTTATCGATTTCATGCTGGTATATCTCGATAAAAGATCGTTCAAGTTTGCTGGGCCGGCATGTAAGCTGCTACCCATGCCGACATCAAATGGTGTCGGCGAATTCCAACTTTTTTTTATAGGAAATGCGCTTTGACCATAAACTCCAACAAGAATGTCCAAATATCAAAAATGGGGTGGCAAGGGTCAGAGGAAACTCTGACTACTCATACCAGTGTGCTGTTGATGATATATGATATTTTGATAGTGTTCTCGACAACTTATTTTTGTGAACGGGTACTCGTCATTAATGTCAATACCTGGGTCTTTCACTATGGTCGGGTACCCGAGTACCTGGGTACCCGTTGACAGCCCTAGTAGCCACCCAAATGAAACTGGGGAAGTTATAAAATGGCACCTCCTAAAAGTTTCCGCCTGGTACTATTGTATAAATATATTAAAGACAATGGAAAAGGGGTGCCTTTGAATGGGCTAAATTTGGATGGCTGCAGAACTTAAAATCCCTAATGTAAAATGTGGTTGGGTAATCTATCCAAAAGAGAAATACTATGAAAGCCATGTACGGGTGGTATGGGCAGGATTTGAACCTGTTCACAACTTGTTCTGAGTCTAAGCTAGTGTCAGAATCACCATGCAGATGAAGAAAGAAAATTTACTATAATATACAGGGCCTGAAGTTAACACAAATTTCTTGGTAGCCAGAAGGACTAGTGTACTGAGAAATTTACGAGTCCTGCCAAACATTTACTAGTCCTGTCCACAAAACAATGTCACACACTTGTATTGAGATTAACAACAATTTTCTTTCATAAATAGCATTATCATATGAAATGCCGAGGTACATAAGTATGAATTCTACTTCAAATCATCAATCAGTCAATTAACATTTCTTGTTTTTCAAGATAATCTGGATCCATTTCCAGAAAGGGATCCAGGTGTCATTTCTTGTCCTCTACTTGCACTCTTTGTCCATATGGGGTTTGTTCTGGTCTCCTTACCTGTCTCTCTGAAACATTCCACAAACGTATTGCTAGTGATGGATCATATGTTGGAATGTCATTTGTATGGAAGATTATAAAGAGTAGGTCGGACAGAGCCCAACGTCTCAAACAAGATCTCCAGTCACTCTTCACCATTTTCATCTCTGATTCAATTTTAAAGTTCGAACAACCCTCAACAAAACTGGATGTTTTCTTTGTGTTTGTTTTTGCGAATTCCATACACCAGTTACACCGCATAACATTATTGTCCTCGTAACTCAGTCATTCCCTGTCATTTGTCCATGTCTTCCAAAACGTCCGATTACGATTTTCCATATCATATGAATTATTCTCCTTTTTTTATTTCATTTTCATTCAAATTTTGCTTTTTCCTGAAGCTGAACACCTTCTTTAAAACGCCACATTTTGCCTGTCTTATAAGGCAGGAATTGTGCCTCTTTTTGAAATATGAGATGTTACAGTATAGCTAACGCGATTTATTTAAAGCAAGAAAAGGAATGGCAGTGTCCTTTATATAAGAAAGTCCGAGCAAGAAATGCATTTCAAAACACGTGCCTTTGCCCTCCCCCCCAAGTAAATGTCCTCTCCCTAATAAAGTCTTGACTTCTACAGGATCAAAGCAGTAGCTATTGTAAACACTGTTATAAAATATTAACATCAAAAGATAATGCTAATTTCACCTTGGAAAATGTGTGTTCCCATCAATCGAAGACATCTGAGTTGGCGCATTGCATTCAACAGCTCCAATTAAAGTCTCATTAATAGAATAAGTTTAGTAAGTGTTCCTAATTAATCGGACCTCAATGTATTGTTGAAATTAATAATAAGCAGAAAATTTTCAAATCTTAGATGCCCATGCTGAGAGATTTTAATTCCCAACAAATGTACGGCATTCTGCTTCGATGTCTCCACCCACGTGTATTCAATTATTTGCACAGTCTTGTATGGGAAAAATATTTTAGAAAACAATTTTTATTGTCATAGAAAAAATAGTTGTATGGAAATGATGTGTCAGTAATGTGATCATAATAACTTGATCTAATTCTTGTAATTATTTTGATGCAAACGTAAATTATGCAGTTCCCCATTTGTGACTGTTAGCGCGTTTGGCTAGCAAGCAAAAAAAGAAAAAGAAAACAAACAAGCGAGCGTGCAAACTAGTTTCTAGTTTAGTTGATGCCATGTGTTGTAGTTTTGTAGTTTGTTAATGTGGTCATGTAAATAAAGTGTGATACTGGGTTAATTTTCATTTAATTCTCTGTCAGATTAATTAGGATATCAATTACCAAACTTCCATTGTTTGTTAATGACGGGACCGTGATTGGCGCTGTTAAGCGAAAATACACAACATCAGATGACTTCTTGTAATAGAAACACATTTCTGAGGCATAAATTTACTTCATCTTCTCATGCTAATATATTATGATTGAGTTTTACAACAGTCACTGCGCTGATTCCACAGAATATATGCTGAAATCACGTCTTTATTAGGGTATTGAGTAAACAAACGCTGACTGTTGATAAACAAAACATACTAGCCCATCGGACTGATAACATTATGATAGTTACCAGTCTGACAGGAAATCTACTAGCCTCAGGCTAGCAGACTACTGCTAATTTTGAGCCCTGATATACAATGATCCCTTGTCATAATGAACTTTGTTATTAAAAAATCTCATATAAAATGAACCCTAAATTTGGTCAAAAAAAGATGAAATGTACTGACATTACTTCAGAATACTTCAGCTGTTTTCCTTCTACAATGTTGCAAAGTGCTGAAGACATAATGCATTTAATAACTATATAATTAATGAAAGCATCAATAGCACAATTGCACAAATTCACTAATAATACCTACCAGATTATGGCACCTGATCATGAAGTCAGGTGATTGATTAAGCTTAATACCTAAATTTACAGACTTTTTGGTCCAAGTTCAAATTTTGTGATCAAAAAGCTTTGAGACTATGTGCTTGGATGAAATGACATGCAGTGTGATTTTACCAGCTACTGTTAGGGTTTCTATGATGTAATTACATGCAGTGTGATTTTACCAGCAACAGTTATGGTTGCTAGGATGTAATTACATGCAGTGTGACCTTTCCAGTCACAGTTATGGTTGCTAGGATTAACTACATGCAGTTACTACATGACCTACAGTAACTATATGATCTTACCAGCCACTGTTACAGATGCTATGATGTAATTACATGCAGTGTGATCTTACCAACTACTGTTATGGTTGCTAGGACATAAATATATAATATGATCTTACCAACCACTGTTATGGTTGCTAGGACGTAAATACATATGTGATCTTCCCAACCACTGTTATGGCTGCTAGGATGTAAATACATGTGATCTTACCAGCCACTGGTACAGTTGCTAGGATGTAATTGCATACAGTGTGATCTTACCAACCACTGTTATGGCTGCTAGGATGTAAATACATGTGATCTTACCAGCCACTGTTACCATTGCTAGGATGTAATTGCATGCAGTGTGACCTTACCAACCACTGTTAAGGTTGCTGGGATGTAAATACATTTAATGTGATCTTACCAGCAACTGTTATGGTTGCTAGTATGTAAATACATATAATGTGATCTTACCAGCCACTGTTACAGTTGCTAAGATGTAATTACATCAGTGTGGTCTTACCAACCATTGTTATGGTTGCTAGGACATAAATACATATAATGTGATCTTACCAGCCACTGTTATGGTTGCAAGAACATGCTCTACAGTAAGAACATCTTCATCAATCACAGTTAGAACAACCAGCACTGCTAGGATTGAGCCAGCAAAGAAGGCAATATTCCTGGGGAAAATAGTGAATCAAAACTTTGAAAATCTTTGAAGAAATAAAAACAAAACAATAATAGTCATACAATTACTATTCTTCAGACTTACACAATCGACCTGAGAAATATTTTATTAAGAAGGCATAAAAAAATGTAATTTTTGGGGGGTATATGTACTTAATAGAAATAAATATTTCTGCCTTTGTTGCATAAAGAGAACAAATCAACATCAGATTTATCAAACAACTCATAATTATAAAATATCAAACTGATGTATCCAATTAAGTACTTTAATAAAATAGGAAAAGCACATGTGGATTTTATGTAATAGTCACTCATTATTGCTTGGCCAAATCCTCACATGATGTCATAGATTATAAGGAAAATCACTCCAACATATGAAAAATACATATTATAAAATACTGGCAATCATTACTGTACGATACTTCCACCATGACTTGGATTAATTAGACACACAAAAAGAAAGTTTGCAAATGTTCATTTCTACTTAAAAAAACAAATGTTATACATGCCAAAACCGCAATTTTTGGAGTAAAATATGTCTTTTTAACAATCAAGCAAACAAGATCTTAATCATGTTTTTTGGTATGTTTTAGTATTATCAATGCTAAAGTCATATGCTTTTTAAGACAAAAATCGGAAGAGAGTGGTCTTCCCTTTGAATAGAGGGATGGTGCAAAATCTTGCAGGATGTAATTGATGTGCATGTTTGTTACAGACCTGCCAACCCAAATGAGTCTGTCTCAGTAAGGCAGTTATTTTTTTTCCGTAAGACTGACCAGTTTTCTGTAAGGTGTAACAAAATATCAATAACTGATATTGTAAAGCTGGAAAACATAATTAAAAGTTTGATACATCAACAAAAAACATTATGTTACACCAAAACGTTTGTGAAGTATGCAAAGACTTATTTATCATTAGTACAGTTGCACAAACTCTAGTTCCAAACCCTATGCAGCTCAATAGCTCATTGCTATCTCTCAACTGGACATAATTCTTGGAAATTCTTTTCCATTTCACATGACGACAATCATAACTTCTGCTACGAGACACTCAAATTGACATGTGATATCCAATAAACATAATAGTGTCCTTTCCAGCTTTTATTCACAAGAATCTGCATACACTTTTGTGTTGAATATTAACTCTTTTCTAGAAGCTTATTTTCCCTTTCGTCTTAAACATGTATCACTTTCTAGAAACCATTGTTACAAATTCTTAATCAAAAGTTTGATCATGTTGATGATTCACATTAACAAATAGGTTTTGTTTAAAGCATCGGGGTACTGCTGTAAAGTTAGTCTGGTTCCCTGACTAATTTCACTAATTCTAGGATTAAATTTTTTGGCAATGAATATTTATTCTGTAGATCTTGCTAGTATGCCATAAGTTCATATTTTAAGGGTATAATTTTCATAAGAATTACAGCAAAATTGTAAGAGTTGGCAGGTCTATTGGTAGGTTGTACCCTTATCATAATTTAATATTGTTAATGAAACATATTTTACTTATTTTAAATTAATCTCTTTGTCAAATATTTTACCGAATATGTTACAAGAAATATAAAGGTATGGAGGGAGTTACATTCCCTTAATCTGGAATTGGTCCTGGCTCTATTTTCCAATGCATGAAAAGCAGCTGCTAGTCTTGTCTGAGAAACAGACTAAAGTTATCACAGGTCAATGAATGTTGTTGTTGTTGTTGTTGTTGTAGGGTTTAATACCATTTTTCAGCACACGATAGGCTATACATGGCGGCCAGTATTATTGGAGGAGGAACCCAGGAGAACCGCTGGAAAGAACCACCGACGAGAAGCTACTGGCAAGCTTTCTCACATAACTACATTTGCTCAATCTTAGACTCGAACCCACGCAGACATAAATGAGATGGCAGTGATCCGTAACAGAGAGCGCTTTAGACCACTTGGCCACTCTGGGCTCCTGTCAATGACTGAAGATGGTCTAAGAAAAATTAATTTTCAATCACACAGATCCAGTAGAAGTATGAAGCTATAAATGTACTAGGGAAGGTAGCTTGTTGTGCTGCTGCAATAGGTCCCACCAGGTTAATTTGAGCTCTCTGAATGAAAGGTCTCAGAGGTAAAAAACCTAGGAACCAATTTGAATAAGAAATTAACTTGATCTTGGGTTAGTTCCTTGTACACTGAAAGGATAACCAAACTTCCTGGGCAAACTATCATCCATTCCTTCTTTGAGTGGTGAGAAGTGACATCTCTGTTCAGATCATTTCATTATAGGTAGAATTTCAGAACCCTAATAGGTGCCTGTGGATGCTCTTTGGGAATAAAGTTCTGATGAAGACAGTATCTTCAAAACCAAAGACTGATTTCCAATGTGCAGGAGGCCATTCTTAGCTACAAAACCAGATGCAGACATGATAGAAACTAAGGATGAGAAATTGTACACTGTTTGGATCAAAAGACATGAATTTCACTGAGGCTGTCTGCTGAGGCTATAGTGACTAGGAAGCAGGTCTTGTATGAAAGCTGGGTCACCAAGGCTCTAGATATAACATCAGATCGAATCCCTAATTATGGTCACATTATAGTCTTCAGTAGGGTTGTGAAAGGTCAACAATACAAAATTCCTTGTTACTGTTTTTTAATTCTGAAAAGTGTCAGAGGGTTAGGATGTCCTGTTTTTGTCCAATTCAGGGTTACAGCCCAAAAAGAATGGTTGGGAACCACTGGTCAAGCCTGTAGTTTCAAGGATGCCTTATTCAAGGAAGTCAGAACCCATGATGGTTTCATTTTAGACAAAGGGCTACGGCTGCCGATCAAGTAGAAAATAACTGAAAGGTTACAGAGGTCTTTGTTCTGGCTAATATCTTTCCTTTTTTAATAACAAAATGTGTCTAAAGGACCAAATTCAGACTAAATGGAGTGCCCTGAATTGGTACAGGGTCTTTGTACTTTTAATGTGGGGTACACACCCATAGATGCAATTTAGATTTTCTTAACATATTAATACTAACTATGTGAAATCAAAGCACCATGGCTTATATGTTTTTCGAACTGATTTCCCTGGGTACCATGTATGTTTAAATGGAACAGCAGTGAATGCAAACAAAATGCAGAATGAAAATAAGGAAATGCAGTAAAAGAAAATGATATGAAAACAGAAATACAGAATGTAAATGACAAACAAACACAAAACACACAAATGTCTTTCATAAGTTGATTTTGAAATTTTTCAATATTTCCCTTAATTTAATCATTCTGCATTATAACCCAGGAACAAATATTCTTTACAATGACAGTTTTTCACCCTTACAAGTTTTGACTTTGTTCTCATAAAAGCAGATATAACCAAACAACTCCCACTGAAGTAATGACATTATCAGTAAAACAGTCTTTATTTGAATTAACAAAAGAAAAGAAAATTTTTTGAAAAATACTCAATAGCCATATTTCTATACTTACATGCAAATACCGTTTTATTTTATTTTACTGTAAATTCAATGCTACCTTATACATTTACTATCCATTTAACTCATTAACCCCATGTGCCACATTTATGCATCATGAGGTTGTACTCTACTTCTGAGCTCTGTAAGGTCATTTAAGATACAACCAGTGTCAATGGTATTTAGAAACATTGATAGATCTAGCTCTAAATTGGTATCATATAATCAGGACTTTCTACAAAATACAGAAGAGAAAAACTTCATTTTTGAGACCATATCTTTTGACACCAAAGATTTATTGGTTGTCTGAGACATATTTCGTGTCTGGATTTTTTGGACTTTTTGGGCAAGATTTACTTCAGACCGATCCAACTCCACATGAACATGTGAATGTATGCAAAAGTAAATGTTTGAGATTTGGAGTGAAAAGTGGCCTGGACACTTAAATGATGGGTCCACAGCTCAAAGACAGACTAGTCTGAACTGCACATTACACGTAAACTTTGGCCATGGCACTAAAATGATAGATCCGATTAGCAAAAAGAAAAAAAATCAAATTTTTACCCTATAGAACATGTGCAATTAAAATAGACAATGAACAAAATCAAGTTTTTAATACAACTAGAAATTTATCTAAATGAAATTCTCAAGAGGTTAATGAGTTAATGGGTGAACTTTGATGAGGTTACATGATTGAATATTATCTGTGTATTTCATCATTTTTGCATCAATATTGCACATAATTACAAAAATTGCCATTCCTTGACAATTTGGTAGAAAGTTCCAAAAACCTTATTAACTTATTAACCTCATGTCGCACATTTATGCACCACAAGGAAGTATCCTAGACCTATGTCTACTTGGGTTAGAGTCTCAGGTTCAGCCAATGTTGATATGTGAGAAAGCTTGCCAGTAGCTTCCCCAGGTTCTTCCTACACCATTTATACTGGCTGCCATATATAGCCCATCATATGCTGAAAAATGGCAATAAATCCTACAACAACAACTTTCAAACTCTGTAGCATCAAAGTCATTTAAGATAATGCAAAGTGGACAGTATTTCAGAATTCAGAAAAGTTGATAGGTGTATCTCTATAATGATACAAAAAAAAATCTGCACTTTCTACTGGCATTACAAAATAGAGAACAAAAACTGTAATTTTGAGACCCAATTTTTTAAAAACCAAAAATATGTCAGTTGTTGGAGCCGGATTTTGTGTCCAAATTTTATACTTTTTGGCCACAGCACACCGACAGGTGAACATAGGCCAGGACACTAAAATGATGCATCTGATAAGCAAAAGAACGCCAAATGAACTCAAATTTTTACCCTTCTGCACATGCACGAGCAAAACTGCTAATAAATAACATTTTTAACATAACTAGGCATCCTGCTAAAAGGAAATCTCTTGGAAGCAGATGTATTTGGATGAATTCAGAAGTCTCCCCCTAAATGTGTTTCCTACTGCCATTTCAGATGAAAATAACAAAAATCACCAGGGGTTGTTAATAAGTAAAGCATATTGTCCAAAAATAATAATTTGACTTTAGTTTTCATTTCATTTTTAAAAAGCAAACAAAAAATAAAAAAATGAAACCATGAATGGAAATGATCAATGCAACACCTAAATGTAAAATGACAATAGTTCATGTAAAATGTAAAACGGAATGAAAATGAAATTAATTCAAAAAGTATTTCTAATACAAATAAAATGAAATGCAAACAAAATGCAGATTTGGTCACATGACCTGCTTCAGAGTCACATGACCTTACAAGTGCAGTAATGAACTGCAAGTACCAGTGAACATTACGGCATGCAAATAAGACGGTGCCAATCAAGAAAAGTGCAACGTGTTGTCCACGATGATCACAGCACAAAATACAGCATGAACATATATGGTATTTGCAAAGACTCTCGTGACAGCATGCTGACCAGACGTAATAAGGGAAAACAGTAAATGATTTGCAGCAATGACATCAGACATACTTTTCAGCTAGCAGATGACTTTTAAGATTGATTATTGCTACAAGACAAAAAGGCTTGGTTAACATCTTATTAGCTTGGTAATGAGATTTGTGTGGAAGCAAATGTTCGCTTAAAATAATGTGCGTTTCTAATTTAATGCATAACAAGAAAAAATTATTGATGATAAATATAGGGAATAAATACAATTTATTTTGTAGGTAACTGTACTCACTTTGCTATGATGGTTAGGAAAGGAGATGTGAAGATGCTGACATATATGCTTGCTGTGCGGTAGCCTTTACTCATCCTGAAAAATTAATTGAACAAGACATTTACCAAAAATATGTCATATAATCACCAAATGAAACTAAAAAAATTCTTGAATGTACATCCATCAAATGCTGCAGAAAAGAAAACAATCAGCTGTTGAAGGGTTGCATATAAACCAAAATGTCTCAATTTCATTAATGCCCTTGTTAGAACAATCATACTACTGAAAATATACTGCTCTAAATAATCTTTATAATCTTTTGCTTACTTTTTTATGTCGTTAGATTTTTTTAATTAAGATCTGAAACATTATTAAATGCATTACTGTTGTGACCTCCATTTAAATACATAATCTACTGTTGTTGGAGAAAAAAATAAATAAGTGTAATATCCAAGGGAGACAACTAAGGCAAAGTATAAACATGTAACCTTAATTTGAGTTACATCCCTTGAAATATAAAATCGACCAGCAATACTACTAATTTTAGTAAGATCATAAAGTATGTTTTTTTACAATTATTAGTAATAAAAACTAACAGCTGGCAAAAGAAAATGAGCACTATTTAAGAGAAAAAGCCAAAGTCTATGGAAAAAGACATCCATCCATGGATTCAGGACAAATTTAAATATCTTTAAACTTTAGCCATTACCATATTGAGAAATTTTTTTAAATAGTCAGTTTAATGTCCTTTTTCACAGGTTTTTTTTAATTATTCAACTGGTTCCTTTAATTTTTTTCATATAACCAGTCATGTGATAGCACCAGTCTAGTGAAAGGAAAAATTAATAAAATAAGTTTCATGGTAGATATTGAATACCACAAAAAGGATCTAGATGACTTTTTAAAAAGTATGTATTGATTATTTTTTAATGCATTTTTGGAAGAAAAAAAAAAAAAGGTTTCGTTATAATGATAGATCTATTAGCTACACAATGGTGTAACCCCTCTCTATGTGTGAATAAACATAATTTCAGCTAAAACATTTTTATCTGATGATGAATTTAAGTCATCACCATATATTCAAACAATGACTAAATTGATTCCAGCTTTATCTGACCTGGCATCAAACTCATGATCAAGCTCATTGTAATGTCGCAGGTACTGTCTGGCATAGTTACTCCTGAAATTAAACAAAAAGTTTAAGAAATAAAAGGAATTGGGGCAAGCAAGAATGTCAATGAATGAATAGTCTTTAGTCTGATAATGATCAAATTCTATGAAAGGGTTAAGAAAACATTAGCAAATGAAAACACTGGCACTAAAACATTTGCATAACTGTTCTCTGACGGTGACTTTGTTTCCATAGTCAAATGAATGGTCTTAGCTTCACAATAATTCTGTACAAATATAATGAAAAGCCATCAGAGGTTTAAAATGAACAAACTGGAACCAAAAATCATTTACATTTTCTATAACATTGACCTTGACCCCAAAGTGTGAGCATATAAATCATCAAATCAATTATTTTCGCTTCATAACAACTCGTCCCAAGTCTGAACAAAATCCTTCAAGGGATTCCAGAAATACAAGCCAATGAAAATAGTTGAATCAAAACCTCAGTGCATATTATCTATGACTGTGACATTGACCTCCAGGTCAAAGGGGAGAGTGAATATATTGTACATGAATTGTCTTAGCATCAATATGCTTAATGCCAAGTAAGATAAAAATCTGTGAAGGGGTTTAGAAAAAAAAACTGCCAATTAAGTTTTGAAACCAAACCTTAATAAACTGTTAGTGCTGCCACTGCTGCTGGAAAGGTACTATATTTCATTTCCATGAACACAGTCTACAAAAATGAATGGCCCACTTCAGTCACTCAAAATCACAGCTTGACCACACGAGTGGACTGATAATGGCAACAATATGTGACCCTACCCATAATGATGGTGTGGCATAAAAACATACTTCTTACGACGCTCTTATCTACAAAAGCAGTTATTGTCAGTCAACAAATATTTTACACAAATTTACTTCTTATATAAATCAAATTATATCAAAAAAGGTTTTCAAATGCACACACAGAGCCACAAATAACTACATTTTAAAAGTATTGCCTCACAAAAGTTGGTGTAGCTCTTACTATCCCATCATATGTATGTGACAGTGGTATATTATTAGAACAAAGAACTTGCTAATATGAAGAGAATTTGTGACAGATCATGAAATAAATGGTAATCCTGGTGAAATTTTGAAAAGTAATAATAATAATAATAATAATAATAATAATAATAATACTGAGGACTTTGTATAGCGCCTTATCTTTAAAAGCTCTAAGTGCTTTACAACATCTATAATGATATGACTATTAAAAAAAACCACCATGAAATTAGAAAACAAAAAATGATGAAAATATTTAAGGTAGGAAACATTATTAGGTCTTTAGGCTTGTTCTTGCAGTTGGAAAAGATGAGTTTTAAGAGCACTCTTGACAGGAATCACTGTGTCTTTGTATCAAACTTTAATGTGCAATTCATTCCATGTTGTCAAGCCCTGGTATGCAAAGAACATTGTCCATATGACTTCATTCTCATAGTGGGAATAATGAGTGCATGATTGTCAGAAAAGGAGCCTAAGCATCTTGCTGGTGTGTAAACATGTTGGACTGGAGTCCATAAGTGAAACGTAGCAGAGAACAAATTTTGTGTTTGATTCTGGATCAAATGGATTGCCAGTGAAGGGTACAGAGCAGTGTGGAGGTGTGCTCTGATTGTGATACTCTAAAGATGATATGAGCAGCTGTGTTTTGAACCTTTTGAACTTTCTGGAGTTGATATTGAGATGAACCAGACATAATTTAGTTACAGTAGTCCAGTCTTGAAAGCACTAATGAACAAAAGACAACAGATCATAAAAAAAGGAAAACAAATTATGACAATGGCAAAACTATGGAAAATACTATACATTCAAAGATAGCAGAACAGTTTTGGCATGTTTTCTAACTTAAAATTACAAAGGCCACACTGAGAAAATAAAAAAAAATCATATTCATATTGTTTGCTAAAAATTATCTACAAAATAGCTCTTTAAAAGTAGACTCATTTTTCCTGACATAATATTTTGCCATTTATTTTTTATATTTGCTACTCTTTTTTTTTCTCCATCATAAATCCATTAGGCAAATATTTAATAAAAATATGAGTATGTGGGTAAAATTTCTCTACCCCTGTTAAAGAGACTTTTTTCAACTTGTATTCTCTCTCTATCTTGCTTGGTTGCACTCCAATTTCTCTTGATGATTGCAAAATTAATATCCATGTTTCATGCATCTCTCCATTTAGAAATGGAACAAAAAAGAAAACAAGACTATCTTTGTTTTTATCATGATTTGTGGCTGCATACTGTAGAGCCATGAGATCTATTTACTTCTATATTACTGGCTGGTTGGATTGTTCTACACATTGTCACACATAACAGCCAGATGTGCCCAGAGAATGGAGGAAACTCAACTGGTAATTTTGGAACTCTTCAAATTTTTAAAAATAATTACAGATTTTGGTTGGAGAATTTTTTTAAAACAAGGAATCAGATTTTTAATCTTAACATAATGTCCTACAAAAAGTAGGAAAAATTTAGATTTTGGATGTTTTCTCCATATTTGACCTTTAAGTATTGTTTCAAATGTGAATCTTACCATCTTCTTGTTCCAAGAACTGCTGGTTTATTTTTCACTAACTGGAATGACAGTAAATAATGTTGAAATCATAAAAGCTTTCAATTATATGGCATAAAAAGAACAAGAGTAAAGATGTGTCAGTCCATTGTTATTTTGCCTGAAGGTGTGTGAAGGAAGCAAGTTAATAAGCTCCAACTGAAATGACTGGAAATAATGAGGGGACACTGGGATGGTGGTGGCAGTGGTGGTGAAGGGGAATAAAGAGGATCAAATATGCAATCAACTTTCGTTAATTATTATTATGAACATATTTGCAGAAAATGGTAATGACAATAAATTAATAAGGTTTGATCATTTAGATGTTACTGAACCCACTAGCATTAACAATAACTTAATTATTAATTAATAACTCATTATTGAAAATGTTGTATCTTGCTTTAGAAATGGAAGTCTAATGTAGTGCATGTTTTTGTTTCTTTTTTTTTGGGAGGGGGGGTTGCCTTTTTCTAATTTATCTGGGAAATTTTTTAAAGGAGATATTTTTGCTCACATAAATGCATATACTAAAATAAAATATACTTTTTAGCGGAATCTGCGCGTAAAGATTAAATTGAGAAAACCAGTCTGCTCTCTCCTCATTAAGCATACAGATGCTATAAATAGAATTTGAGGTCAACAGTAGAACCAGGTTAGCTATAAATAGAACATAATACTGTTAAGAAAGTCCACGGTCAAGCTTACTCTTATATTTTAGTTACGTAAAAGCCGTCTTTTCTAAAATACGGTCTGTGGGATCAATAGTATGATGATAATAACGAGAAAACAAATAATTTATTTTTTTGGGAGGTGGATATACTGAAAAAACGTAATCCATATACATTTAAGTGTAACATGTAATTTAGTGAAAAAAGCATAATGATTATGCCAAAAGCATGTATGAATTTACTCAGTAATACTTATTTTTAAATCATAAAGTCAAATCTATTTCAAAGATTCTGCCATCATATAACCTATTTTGTCATCTGCACTGTGAGCATCATTCTTGACGGACAGTTACAAAAGTGCAGCAGAAATATTATCAAGTGCTCAAGAAACTATTGAGTATTCATGAATTTAACCCTTGGCTACAGAAGTTACCAAATGACTGGGTTTTCTTTGTTTTAAAGACTATTCAAATTAGACTCCTTGCTAAAATCACAAACTCTCACAGCAAAACAACATGCTGACTATTATATCTGCTAACGACAATAAAGTGCCATAACATCAGTTGATTAAAATACTTATTAAAAACAATGATAAAGTAATAAACAAGCCACTCCCATTATCATTCAATACATCTAACATGGATAAGGTAATAAATAGGCCACTCCTACTGACATCATTTAATACTTCCTAAAAAATGATAAAGTAATAAACAGGCCACTCAAATCATCATTAAATACTGCCTCATATGGATAAGGTAATAAATAGGCCACTCCTACTGTCATCATTCAATAGTTCCTAAAAAATGATAAAGTAATAAACAGGCCACTCCCATCATCATTAAATACTGCCTTAGATGGATAAGGTAATAAATAGGCCATGCCTACTGACATCATTCAATACTTCCTAAAAAAATGATAAAGTAATAAACAGGCCACTCCCATCATCATTAAATACTGCCTCATATGGATAAGGTAATAAATAGGCCACTCCTACTGTCATCATTCAATACTTCCTAAAAAATGATAAAGTAATAAACAGGCCACTCCCATCATCATTAAATACTGCCTCATATGGATAAGGTAATAAATAGGCCACTCCTACTGTCGTCATTCAATACTTCCTAAAAAATGATAAAGCAATAAACAGGCCACTCCCATCATCATTAAATACTGCCTCATACGGATAAGGTAATAAATAGGTCACTCCTACTGTCGTCATTCAATACTTCCTAAACAAGATAAGGTAATAGACAGACCACTTAATCATCATTTAATACTACCTAAGAAGGATAAGGTAATACACAGACCACTCCTATAGTCATTCATATTCATCTGTGCTATTAAAGTTGGCATTTACAAGTTTCAGAATTATGTATCATATATTGTTATAACAGACATGCACCAAGAGGATTAATTAATTACTCCCTAAAAAAAAGAGTGTACCCATCAAGTGTCAAGATTTGGGAGATGCAAGACACAAAAGTTTGGAAAATCCACAATGCAGCACTCATGGTGCAACATTTTTTTAAATAAGGTGTTGAATCTCAATAATCAAATGTTTGTATAGCTCATATAAACAAATGTTTGTATAGTTCATATAAACAATTACAAAAAAAAATAAAGCCATGATTTCAACATTTCATCCATTGTAAAGAAGAATCAAAATATTTCATTAGGATAAAATTAAAAAACACTTTAATAACACAATGTAATGAACTTCGTATTACCTCAGTATATCGGAAGAAGCAGTACAGTATCTGCCACAAAAATATCAGTGGGCTGAGAGCTAGATTTGCTAATCCAAGCCATAGCATTTTCTGAGCGAGACTGAAAAGAAACAAAATGTGCAATACATTTCTTATGTCATTTCAGAATTAATCACAACTGCTATTAAAACTGACTTCAACAGATTTTCAACTGACCATCTGAAACACCCATAATTAATATATTACTTGTTTTATGACTGATCATGAGATAATCATGTTTTCTTACTATGTGACTAACATGTGATACTCAAAAGTCAATTACTTCATGTTTTACAACTAAGTGAAAAAGATCCACTGGTCAGGAGCTAATTGTGTTATACAACTATGCAACTAAAATCTGCTGCTCAAAAGTTAATTTGTGTTTTAGGACTCTGTGACTAAGATTCACTGGTCAAAAGCTAAATGCATTTTACAACTATGTCACTAACATCCCATGGTCAAGTGCTAATGAGTTCATCTTGACAAAGTATTCATAAGACTAGAGGAGTCAATGCATTTTAAGGAACAATAAGAGTGGTTTTCCTTTTGGAAACTGAGTAATTTCACAGCCATTAAAACGGAAATCTGAGACAATAAAATGCAATAAGAAATTTCTACAATTTTCAAGGTTTGTCCTCTTTCCAACACAGTACAAAAAACTGCATTTTTCCATGGTCCAAAATTACTGTTACTGTTAGATCCATAATCTCTCAAATCCAGGAATTGTATAAAAGATTACAGTTTAATCTTTAATGTCCATCATACATATAGACAAAGAGAAGAAACTCTTAAACATTAGGTGTCTACAGTTGTTTACTTAGTTTTAGCTTGAATTCACAAGGATGCTCGCATTTGTGGGATGGTGTAAATGGGTTTAATATTAAATGTAATCAGGCAAGTATTCCTCTATAACATACTTAAGTAACATATTTTCCCTAGTCACATTAATGTTAGGAGATTAGTGCCGAATACCTTAACCACATCATGGTTATCATATGAGGCCCCATTGCAAAACATCACCATAAACTGCCACACTGCAGACATTTAACAATATCACCAGAAAAAAAATTGTTAAAGCTACATTAAAAATCCAATCCACACACATACAGACTCAAGGACTGCCCTTATTGAGCAAAGATTCCAGACAAATCCAGCAAAAGCACAATTTTGTAACTGAAGTGCCTGCCAGCCAAATGCCTTCTATTATGTCTCAGATTGCAACATTCTATTTGCACATTAGGCTCTGATGTTCATGATGCATCCCAGATTTCTTAAGTACAGTGAATGTACAATTCAGCCATGATGCATCCCAGATCTCTTAAATACACTGAATGTACACTTAAGCCATGATGCATCCCAGATCTCTTAAGTACACTGAATGTACACTTCAGCCATGATGCATCCCAGATCTCTTAAATACACTGAATGTACACTTAAGTCATGATGCATCCCAGATCTCTTAAATACACTAAATGTACACTTCAGCCATGATGCATCCCAGATCTCTTAAAGACACTGAATGTACACTTAAGTCATGATGCATCCCATATCTCTTAAATACACTGAATGTACACTTAAGCCATGATGCATCCCAGATCTCTTAAATACACTAAATGTACACTTCAGCCATGATGCATCCCAGATCTCTTAAAGACACTGAATGTACACTTCAGCCATGATGCATCCCAGATCTCTTAAATACACTGAATGTACACTTAAGTCATAATGCATCCCAGATCTCTTAAATACACTGAATGTACACTTCAGCCATGATGCATCCCAGATCTCTTAAAGACACTGAATGTACACTTAAGTCATGATGCATCCCAGATCTCTTAAATACACTGAATGTACACTTAAGCCATGATGCATCCCAGATCTCTTAAATACACTGAATGTACACTTCAGTCATGATGCATCCCTGATCTCTTAAATACACTGAATGTACACTTAAGTCATGATGCATCCCAGATCTCTTAAATACAATGAATGTACACTTAAGCCATGATGCATCCCAGATCTCATAAGTACAATGAATGTAAACTTAAGTCATGATGCATCCCAGATCTCTTAAGTACACTGAATGCACACTTAAGTCATGATACAAGGGCTTGAATAGCAATATCTTCCTTCGTCAAATGTGGCATTGTCAAGCACCAAGTGAAGGTGAATCTATGGTCCAGGGTTCTGGGTCAGAGACACCCCCACAGTGTGCGAATCCTCTTGACGATCAGCACATGAATGAACCACCCACTGGGCTATCTAATAAAGGAAGGACAGTCTCCTGATAACTCCAAGCTATCATTGGAAAATTGTAAAATATAATGGGGGCTAAATTTACCTGAAACCATCAACTATGCCATTGTCAATTTCACTAGTAGTATTGTTCATAACTCCATCAATGGCTGTGAAGAAAGTGGGTCTGGCAACCACACAGCCCTTTTTTTTCTCTCTTGATTGTCCCAATGGAATGGTTGCTGTTGGCATTGTTCACATCACTTCCAGGGGAACCACGATGTCTGTAACTTAGCTGACCAGTGATAATGCTTTTCAATATAAACTCTGCATATCACATTCCATCACTCTGTACTTGACACATGTTTTTTTAAACACTTTCTTAGTATTGTACACCAGGCACCTTCCAAAAATAATGCACAAATACTGCATGTTGTAACTGAAGGACACTTGGAACATGCTAGGCATGTACCATGTGTTTGTAGCATGAATTTACATCTCCTGCATTTAATTCACCTAGTCATCTATCATGAAGACAAATATGACCAAACATTCAGAAACTAACAACCTACACATATGCAAAA
The DNA here is from genome assembly GCA_029339505.1 of Unio delphinus. Classification (NCBI taxonomy): domain Eukaryota; kingdom Metazoa; phylum Mollusca; class Bivalvia; order Unionida; family Unionidae; genus Unio; species Unio delphinus. The sequence goes on along the minus strand of JAQISU010000177.1, from coordinate 7,137,096 downwards.
ACAAAGACTTGTCTCTTAAAAGGTGAGATTTATACAGGCAGCTTGTGCAAAAAATATACAACAACTTCGCCAATTGATGATTACAAACTCTGTAGATATTACTTAGATTTGAGAAGAACAGGATACAATATTGTGTCCAGCGAAAGCTATAGCCAGGTAAACAACGACAGCAAACTAATTGTAGTCAGGAGAGGTAATAAATACGAGTTTCTTCCATTTGTCTATGCATTACATTGTAAAAGTGAAAGCGTCTTTTTCACTATTGCTGGAATCAAGAGATAGCCGAGTTTCTTCAAATATTAATGTAATCAGGAAAATTGTGTTGTCATCTAAAAATACAGTTACTAACACTCAAAGACAAAGTGATTTTGATAATATTTGAATTCTTGATAAATTTCAAATCAACTGATGCACATTCAAGTAATGCCTTGCAGGGCCAATGATGTTTTAGTACCTTTCAGATAGCTGTTTTCTTCTATGTATATTCTTATCTTTATACTCATCCTTCAAATGCCACTTATTTTCAAATGCTGACCAGGGACCCCCTATAAAAGAAATATTGTATATGAAATATTGTAATACATGGCATATTGTTATGACAATACTATTAATATTATTATGGCCACCCTAATCTGTATGTGCATATCAAAAATGCAAAAAGTGACTACTGTAAATAAAACATTTTTAGTCTGGTAATATAATTTCTGAAAATGTGATCAATTTTGTGATAATGTAAACGGTACTATCTAGTAAACCAGTTAGATGCATTTTTTTTCATACTGCAAAACTTTAACAAAGTTCATAATGATAAATTAAGCTTTCTGCTTAAGCAGGTGAGACAGGCATGACCTACCATATCACAGCATACATTTGAGATCCAACATAATATGATCACAAATGTTTGCATGATTGCATCAACTTATGCATAAGATACGTGACTTTCAATGACTTTAACACAGGACTTCAACATTGTCGTAAATCCTGCAATAAAAAATGCTACATCTCACCTTGCACACATGGGTTAAGACAATTTGATTTACAGACTTACACCTTAAGATGGTATTTATTGCTTAAGTGTCCGCAACCAAATGAACATGATAAATCAAGTCAATATTAATCTGATTATCAAAATGACATTTTTGGGGGGATATTATTCAATTGTTAAAAAATACTCACAGAAAAGTAAAAATTCCATGTTGTACTTCAAACCAGTACTTAGAGAGACACTGAAAACAAAGAATCATCAGGGGAAAAATTACAAAAGCGGCAATTTTATATAATGATTCTAGCATTGGCAAACATGTACATGTATTGCGTGACATACATACTATGCAAATGTTTTGTTTTAATATTGAATTTTTCATTCATAGCAGCAACTTTCATTATCTCATTAATGTATGGAAGGGTGATAAAACATAATGGACCATGCATTTAATGTGCTGAGAATTCAATATGTATTTGATCCGAAAATTGGAATGAAACCCTGATTTGAGCGAGAAAGAGAGAAGGAACCCATGCACCCAAAGTGCCTTTTTAAAATGACACAGGCCTAAATTTTGCATTCATGAATGATTATGTGCCAATGAGTTTGGCAGGTTATTGTCTACAATCTTAATACAAATAAAAATACAGAAACATCTTCATTTCTGCATAAGGATAAGGCTGAGAAGAAAAAAGTTCAGGACAAGTAATTTTCAAAAATTTCACTTGTCCCATCAATCTGTTTACTTGTCCCAAAATTTAAATGACTTAACCAAGATCTGACAAGATGCATGCACATTAATCTGACAAATGAAATAATCATACAACATATTTATTTCTTAACAGAATTTAATTTTTTGTAAAACATAGGTTGTTGGATGCATGCTGAGCAACAGGCAATTGCATACGATCAATATTAAAAATTGTATCTATGGCATACATTTTTTGGTTTTGTTAAATTAATTTATGGATGTAAAAAGATGAAAAGTTAGCAGTACATGTGCGTTTCACTGCCCAACAACTTACTAGTTTCCCACGAATGGTATATTATATTTGAGTGGCAGCACAGATTTATTCACCATTGCAATTGTATAATTCTTAAATCGCAGAATACGGTGATAAATATCTGAAAAGAAAATATGAAAATTTCAACAAGAGAATAAAAATACAGCATGAAAGAAAATAAAAAAAAAACAATTTCCCCCATTTTTATTATTTTAGTCTGCAATGTGCACAAAACACTTGCATGAGGCTATTTTTTATTTACAAAATAATTTACTATCTCAATTATTAATTTACTATAATTTACTTATAATTTACTATCTCAATTATTAATAATAATTAATACCAAGGTTTATTACAAGTACATGTATGTATCACGGCTGATATTACTGCCATTTGTATTACATAATCACTGATTAGCACCCCTGAAATTGAGCCAATAACTTTCTATATATTATATTTTGGGTAATTTATTAATTGAACTTTCAGCTGGTATTGTCTAGCCTGGTAAAATTCATTTTCACAACTTTAATAACTGCTGGACTAATTCAGTAGTCATTTTAGTTAGCTGTGTGCTAAGTTAGATCATGTTCAGTTTCAACAAGTACTACACACACAAAATTTCAGCCACAGTTCATGAAAGTAACATAGAGGTACCAACATTCTTTTATTCCAGAAGTCCATACTGGAAGGGCTATTTCCTTAAGACTTAACAAAATCATAAGGGTTGGCAGGTCTGCCAAGACAACTGCAAATAAAAAGCCATCTTTTTCAACACCAAAGTGGTGGCATCAGTGAAGGGGACCACTACTCAATTTTATCCTAGGATAAATGAATTCAACAAGACCTTCCGGGTCAGGTACTATATTGACTTGGCCTTTGCAATTATACTCAATACACATTTATTTCTGTGGGAATATAACATCAATATATGTTGTGTAGAGTTTCTAAAACTTGAGTGATGTATTTCTTTGTCCTGAATGTGTGTGTGTGTGTGTATGATTTTGATTTTTAGCATAACTTTAACAATTTTTCAGTCATATCGGACAGTTTATAGTGATGTCTAGCACTGAGGCATCATGCTGCAGACATGCAACATAATGTCCCACCCAGTCATATTATCCTGACACCAGGTTGACCTGTCCTAACACTAACCTCTTAAATGCTGAGCACCAAGTGAGGCAGCTGTTAGTACCAATTTTTTAAGTTTTTGGTATGACTTAGCCAGGGTTTCAAACCCGCAACCTCCCACATATGAGACTGATGTTCTAACCACTAGGTCACCAGAACAGTTTATCCTGAATGAAAACTGTGAAGCACAGGTACCTAAAAGTAGACCCAGCAAGAATATGTTAGCTGTTGGGTTCTTAGAAAGAGCACCCTCACCCATTTACTCAAGTTCTGGGTAAAATATTGTAATAATGTGTTTTTCCAATGTTTAGTGAACATTTAAATAAAAGGCACCAACCTGGAAACTTAGCATACTGAACAATGATACAAGTGAGGTTTCTTTTGCAAATATGGACTCCCTTGTATATTTTTCAGTTTATTTATGCATGTGATATTGTCATGATACATACTGTATTGAGGGCAATTTTAAGATGATATGAACTGCAAAACATAATGCCTAGTGATACCAACTGGGTTGCTTTGGATCATTTCGACTGCTAGTTAAATATGACAAGTAAAACAGACTAGGTTATCATATGACACTGTATTTTATCATGCATCAATAACAATAATCACAAAATAAATCCTGATTATTTTTGTTTTAAAATGTCACATAAGTGTTTTCATGTAATAGCAAGAACTAAATTAAGAAAGGAGCTAAAGCAAATTAGAGGACGATTCCTCTTTTTCCACGTATTATAATGGATACATGTAATGGGTTCACCATGATATACTGAAAATTGCACCAATCTGTGAGGAACTTTCAACAGAGTTTACCACTGTTTGCTACAAGTTTCTTAATAAAGCTTTACTATATATACTTGCTTATAATATCAAGCCTATGGTACCTTTAGTCAAATTAATTATAAGGTACTCCTGTCAATTTGCAAAGCATAACAGGAATAGCAATCATATTAATTATAAACATTTAGGACATACCCAACTCTGTCAGTTCTGTTTTATGTATACACATCTGTTGTTCCTTCTGAACCTCAAGCAACTTCCTCTGGACTTCATGCCATGTCATATTGGGCATATCATACTGAAAGAACAATATATTGTGTTGAACATCCTCTGAACTTATTGATGTGTCATACTTGGCAGATCATACATACTAAAATGGCAATTTACTGTGCTCAGCTTCCTCTTAACATTGTAATATACCATATTGGAAAATCATGCTAAAGGGCAAGATCAAACTGTATTGAAATACCTCTGAATTTATGCTTTGTCATATTGGGCAGGTAATACTGAAAGGGCAAGAACAATTTATTCAGTTCAACATCCCCTGAACTTCATGCCCTGTCATACTGAGCAAATCATACTGAAACAGGAAGTCAAATTTACTGTCCTCAACTTCTTCTGAGCTTAATGCTATGTCATATTGGATGAGATCACGCTGAAAGAACGAATTTACTGTGTTGATTATTTGAATAATGAGATAACAGACAATTAGGACTAGATACAAAATTACTCTTCTGCCATGTCAAAATCTGGCAAGAGGTTATAATTTTTCCTGTCATGTCCTCAAAAAATAGTTGCAATGACAATGGTGACAGTAATATTTTTAATTAGGTCATCCATAGCAGGCATGCAAGTTGTACCTTTGTTGTCTTAACTTGAGCAAAATACTCATAACTATACATATACCAATGATACCAATATGAGTCAAATTTAATTTTGTAAATCTGGTGAACATTTCACCAATCAAATCAAACGTTTCCTATAAATTCTAAATGTGAAAACTGTCATTTGGAACATATCAACAATAACTGTCTCTAACATGAAATGCAATGCTTTGTATGATATGCTACAAAACAACTAGTCACCTGGAACTTTTATTAAAATCTATCAGGTTTGTTTGATGTTTGTTCGATGTTTGAGAATTCCATTTTAATTAAACTAACTATGATGCCAATAAACACAAACTAAAACCAGAATGTATCTTAAAGTTACTCAAAAGTATGACAAACAGTCAAAATTATAATAGATGGTCAAGGGCTACACTATATGGGATGGGTATAGAAAATGGAGAAACCAAATGAAGATTTTAATTGATAAAGCTAAAGAAACTTAAGATGGGTACAAAGAAATATATTTTCAAAAAATAAGACAATTCTTTAGAAACATTGGTATAAGAATGAATACATGCCAAGCCCCAATAACACTTGGACTTGTATACACTCAGGTAGCAGGATTGATAAACTTGTGTAGAAACTTTAAACAAGTTTCTAAAATCAAAAGTATCAGATCTGAATAATTGAATCGCTTTTGTATGCAAGTATGATGTTTTCTTTTCAGCATCACAGGGTTTAATAGGCTTAAACAAAAATGGAACAAAAACCTTTAAAAAAATCTCAGCTCCCATAATTACTATGTCTATCACTTGCTTTATAAATATAACTCAGGAACAGGATTTTCAAGATAGCTGCATTGGTGGCCATATAGGACATCAGATCAGCACCATTTTTATTTAAGAACTATTTGACATTATATACAGTATTCTGGTGAAAACCCCATTCAATATGCTTTCTATTTCAAATAGAAATGTGATAACAAATCTAAGAAAGCTATCTCTGGTAGCCATAATGGATTTCAGATATGCACCATTTTTAATTAGGACCAGCTAGACATCGTAAGATGTCTTTCTGGAAAATCTCATGTTGATATGTGTGTATGTGTAGTTTTAAAAAAATTTCAGTCATAACACTATGATATCTGCAGTGTGGCAGTTTATAGTGAATTTTAGTACTGAAGCATCATGTCACAGGCATGCAGCATCATGTCCCACCCAGTCACTTTATCCTGACACCAGGCTGACCAGTCCTAGCACTAACCTCTTAATGCTGAGTGCTAAGCCATGTTGATATGACCATTCACTCTGGAGGCAAAGATATGCTGCTGCAGCCATATTGGATCTGTGCCTTTGCTGTTAGTTAGGAGTAATCAGAGGAACAAATTGCACAGACCATGATCTGTTGGTGAATTATGCAATATCAGATCTGGGCCTCTGCTGTTTGTTAGTAGCAATCAATAGAACAAACAGCACAGGCCCTGATCTGTTGGTGCATTACTCAATGACAGATCTGGATTTGTGTTGTTTGCAGTTTCACTTGACTTATAAGTGAGTATTGACAGTAAAGACATGCAATGTTCTAAAGTGGAATCGATGTCAACTTACAGAAGAAATATTGAGGGCTGTTAGGTAGAATGAACGCATCTCCATATACTTGAACACATTAAAGACGACTTTGACAACTCTTAAAATCCAGAACACAAAGGCCACTAGGAGGCACACTACCAAAACAAAGTCAAACCTGAAGAAGAAAAAAAGATTAGATCAACCAAAAGACATTAAGCAATATTATCATGCAAAAACATTACCCTTTTATATTGTATTTTATTTAAAGTGAACTCATCAAATGTATTTTTAATTTTATACCCTTTTTAGAATCTGAACCTGGTTTCATGGAATTTGGGAATTTTTATGCACAGAAAGGTAAATAAGGAATGGGGATAAATTTCAGCCCTAAAAACAGGCCCACCAAAAATAACCTGTATCAGTACAGTAAATTATTAGATATCAATAAATTTTTCCTTTAGTTGCGACCATATAATGTGCAGCTACTATTGTGATGACATGCTATTACATACATACATACATACATACATACATACATACATACATACATACATGATAGTATTAATCACAGTATCTCATATACTGAATATTACAGTAATCACAGCATCTCATGTAACAAGCATTACAGTAATCACAGTATGTCATGCACCGAGCATTACATTAACCAAAGTACATCATGTACATTTAAGTATGAAATATACTGAGAATTACATTAAAGTATGTCATATACTGAGTATTACATTAACCAAAGTATGTCATGTACTAAGTATTCCATTAATCCAAGTATATCATGAACTGAGTATTACATTAAATCAAAGTATGTCTTGTAGTATTATGTGTCAAAGTGTCATTACATTAATCAGAGAATGTCATGTACTGAGTATTTTGGTTTTCACAGTATGCTACATTTTGAGTATCACAGTAATCACAGGTACAGTAGTCCCCCTCTTGTACGGCCCCCCTGACCAGTGGCCACCCACTCCTAACGGCCAGAATTCGTTGGCACCGACGAGTTTCTGTTCAAAAGTACCCCTCACGAAAGGCCACCCGGCTAACGCGACCAGCATTTTTGTGCAATAATAAAAAATTTACACCTCACGAGCGGCCTCATTTTATTTTTAAATATATCCAGAACCAATAATTAATTCAAATCTTGACGTAAGGTAAGCAATTTTGATTATCTCTATCGTAGATACATGTCTCCGAGTGTCGAGTCGCCTTTAAAAGTGTCGACTAAAGATTTATAGTATAGCGTTATCTATGAAAGTCAATGTTTACAGGAAATGGGCTCAATAATGTTATGATAGAGTTTGGGGTTTAACACCTATGTTGAGTTCTTCTCGTTGATGATTATAACCAGACGTAATTGATATAATCATAACAAGGCCAGCATAGGTTAAAAATAGATTTTGCACATTGGCACACACAGACAACCTTAAAAAAGACAATAGGGTACTATACAAAGACCGGAAAAAACACGTGACCACACAAAATGGCTTCCTTTACGAAGACTGTATTTCGTAGACTCAACACAAGATTTGTCTGCATACCGTATTTTCCGGCCTATAGGTCGATGCGGAGTATTAGTCGAATGGACCAATTTTCTAAATTTTCCATCCTTCGTCCATATATAAGTCGATTCAGAGTATAAGACGAGGTCAGGTCAATAACTTGGCTTTGTATTTTATACTATTGGTAGTAACTTCCGGTTGCATGAATATCGATGGTATCGTCGTATGATATTCCATATTACCGCAATATCCATTGCAACAAGAGCTATGATCATTCCTTCCAGTTGAAAGTTTAAACCTACGGTAATTTATTTGAGAAACTTTGTCAAATACAATTATGGTACTTTATTCAGAGAACCATGCATTGGTACATACACGTGTCTAATTTATATATACATGTATAATCAATCTATTGCATGAAAAGAGTATCAACACCGTGTACTCACCAGCGAATCTTGTAACATACATTGAATCCATAATACAAATATTTCCATCGAAAATATCCACACACGGATGTAAAATATGCAATAATTTTGTCACAAATCATTATATGACTGAATTCAATGAAAAGAAAATAACAAAAATTACGTAATGGGTGTACGTAATGAATGGTGAAATAGCACATGTCCAAAGATTAAATAATGGAAGCTAAAGTGTATTCTTATAATAACTACATGTACATCTCAGGATCTTTCTGTCTCTGAATTCAGTCATTGTAAATTTCAGCACATTTTCCCACCCAAGCTGCTAGTCAAAGTTCTTTGAACTTGCCGCCCAGCTATTGCGTCATGTTCTTTTGATGTACTCTAATAAATACAGCAGGCAGAACTGGCTGTATTTTAACCACTGAATTATGTCACTGTAAATATCAGCACAGCTAAAATGATAAAGTACCGTAGAAACATGATTTGGGGGATTCAGTAGAATGCATGATCTACATTATTTTATAAATAATCTTAGAACGCTCAAGTTAATATGGATTACATCCCTTTGTAGGATCAATTGGATCAATAAAAAAAGCTATGCCGGTAATTGCTCATGTGTGTCCAACATTATACTGGAAAATAAAATATTAATGGACCAGTTATTTCATACCTTTTTTTTTTTTAGGAACAAACTATATGCTTTGAATTAGTACAGTACACTATAGAGTATAGACCGTAAGTGTGCTATGCGGCCCGGTGAATTTTTTACCGGCAATTGTTTTCTTTTATTTTATGTTTGAGAAATAAGAAAAAACAAGCAGAATGCAAAATAAATAATGACAAAACTTACAAATATAAATGCAGTCATATTATTTTATGACAATTTATTGACATAGTAATTTAACATGAATTTGTACTTCTATGTGACCTGTTTTTGATTATGCTGATTATAGAGCAATATCAATAGCATACCGGATACTGTAATCCATATATAAGTCAATGCAATTTCAATGACAAAACCCATATATAAGTCGATTCGGAGTATAAGACGAAGACCGAACTTTCAAGTCAAAGAGTCTCGACTTATACACCGGAAAATACGGTAATTAAATCGCATACAGTCAGCAATAACCGAATAAATCATTACTAAACATTAAAATGTCATCACGTTAATGGATACATTATTTTCGAAGAAAGTCGGTTATTCTACTCGACGACATCGGGGGGGGGGGGGGGGATGCCGAACAATTGTATGTACAAAAGACTCGTAAAAACAAGTTTATGTTGAAATAATTTGAATAAACAAAGTAATAACCGATAAGAAGGTTATTCAGCAGCAGTGGGAAAATGGAGCAAATGGAAAGATAATTATGTATGTACCAAGATATAAATGACGTTTTTGAATTCATTTGCAATGTGCATGAGAACAATACCCGCTCGCATATCAAACTTACGCCAAGAATGGATTCAGACTGATGTATTGGCAAATGATCTCGATTTCTGTCACAGCAAGAGAATGCCACATGCAAGAACATACAGCTATAGTATGACAAATATAAAATCATTAACAACTGTACAAAGAGAAGCTATAGGTATGTACTTACTTTTGAATACACTGGCCTAATGGTACAATTACCTCTGGGATGGTAATTTTACGTACTGTCCCATTTGTATATACCCTCTCATTGGCAAATAAAAGATTGTAGTTCACACATTCCATCAAAAATGTTGAAAATATCACAACAAACACAAACTGCCTGAAAAGAGAAACAAAAACATGAATAAGTGGCCTGGATAAACCTGAAACATTATGATGATGAAAATTTCTGTCTCATTTCATACGTACCAGGCTTATTAAAAAGCACTTCATGATCTTACAATGTCTGACATGAAGGTACAAGCTCTCTTAAAATGACCTGATAAAATCTGGCTCCATGTTTGTCTCTTGTTAGTAATGACAATCATATCAGATAGGTGATCAACGTCATTCATGCAGACAAAACTGTTTATCTCAGCTTAACATTTATTGTCAAAGATACTTTCTCCCAAATGTTTGGTCAAAGCCAGTTCAAGTTTTTTTTAAAAGGGTTAAAATATACTTATTATTTATAATTACTGTGGCTATATCTGATAACACAGCGGCATCATTTGTAAAAAAATTGAAAAGCATCAATTATCTTTTTGATGTAAACTACAAATGCAAACCAACCATATGACAAACAGATATAACCATGTTATTTAGAAAATTGAATAACCTATGTCTAGCAAGAGAAAATAAAAAGGTGTACTGTGAATCTTACACTATATGCATGCCCAATGTTCCAGCATAGCACTAGTAGGCCATGGTTTACTCTGGTGGCTATTATTGACCGATGGGACTCTGTGACTTTGACCAATGAATGCAGTCTTAATCTGATGAATATACAGTACCATATGCAGTCTTAATCTGAATATACAATACCGTATGCAGTCTTAATCTGAATATACTGTACCGTATGCAGTCTTAATCTGAATATACAATCCTGTATGTAATCTTAATCATCTGAATCTACAGTACTGTAAGCAGTCTTAATCTGAATATACAGTATGCATGCCAAACACAAAATATGATCAAGGAACTTATTTTGGACCAAATAGTGTTGTGCAAAACCTGGCTTTGACCTCTACTTTATTATCCAAATATTATAGGCTTCTTCCAAACTAAGTGCATGCCATCCACAAATTCAAGTGATCTAAAAATGTGACGGAAATGTTTTAGTGCAAACTGATTTTTATTCAAACTTCATAACATGACAGGTCAACAGTTTTACAAATTTGGAAAGAAGACTATGTGGTGAAATATACCAATACACCACTTTGATTTAGCATATCATGCTCATTACACAATTTGTCAACTTAACAGTCATTAACTATACATGTAGTTATACAAGTATTCTAGTTAAAGTTAGCACTGAATATAAATAATTTGTCATTATGTCTTCTGTCTGAACTTTGGTTCAAATCCATATGGATCTTGCCCATTTTTGACAAGAATTTTTATGTAACCCTGACAGAAAGTTCATCTAATCTTTTCAACATTAAATAATAACATTGGTGTTTGTAGAGAATTTAAGGCATTCTTATAACCTTCAACCAGAAGAACAAATGCAAGAGAAAACCTGTTGATTAAACAACCATTCTATCTGCATTAGTTGATTCTTTCTTCTAGGACTATGAGTCTGCTAATATATTTAATCAGCCTGGAATATGATGAACTTCTACATGGATTTTGTTTTTGAAGATACCATCTTAGAAAATCCCCAACAAGACACAAAGGTATGGGGACATGGTTCCCCCTTACCTTCTGAGATAAATCACTACATTAGAGCTGTCACAATAAGAATGCTTAACTCCGCCATCGCCGGTCCCAAGACTGGGTGGAAAAAGAGGAGGGTTGGGCGTGGGGCTAGCAGCCTGACCCTGTAAAACCCAACTTGCTACAAAAATGTCGACAAAAGAAAAACCAGAAACTGAAAGACTGTGGGAGGAAGGGTCTTGATGCTATGTGGTGAAAGCAGTGAGCCTGCAGAAGCCATAAAGCAGACCACCCTTCTACCAAGAAACACCTGGTGACGCAACTTTGAGGCAGACATCACTAAGATGGGTTACACCTGGAGTCAGCTTGAGGGGATGGCACAGGACAGAAGCCTCTGGCGATCTTTTGTGGGCGGCCTATACCCTGGCAAGGGTGATGGGCAAAACTAACTAACTAATAAGAATGCGTCTTCCCTGTAGATTCCCCTGCCACTAATGGCATGTCAGTATGGCTTTCATCACGAGGATACTGATATGCAAAAACATACCTAACTCCAATGACTACCTGAAATAATGGAAGAAGATGTGCACCTCAGCTCTGTGTTCACATCTATACACTGTACAAATCATTATCTCTTGAGGTTGTACCTGTAACATCAGCCAAGTGAATGAAACTGTAATGCATATACATGGAGATTGTGATTAATTGGTCTGTGGGACAAAGTCCTGGTCTTCCAAAATCATCATGTGATAGTCTCATTAAAATAGAAACAAGGATAATGAGATCCCATGCAGCACTGAGCAAAACCCAGAAAGAATTCCCAGGCTGAGACTGCCATGTGAATGAACCTAAGACACAATTAAACTGATTTTCAATGCCTGTTCCTGAGGAAGATACACTCAGTTTATGAGTTTTTAACTCCATACCCAAACTGGATAAAATGCTGAGATGGTAAATCCAAGACTGAAATGGAAACTAACAAGGGTATCACATCTTGCTCCAAAATATAACTCACTTTGTGCTTTTGAAAACTATCATCTAGGTACCTGGATGTCGCAACCAGACCTGGCAGTGGTCCTAACTTGGGCCATTTCTCTGTGTATAAGACAAGTGAAGACACAGGAAATGATGCTGAGCACAAAAGAGTGTCCTAAACTGGTAAACTATCTCCCTGAAAGTAAACATCCTGCAGACTTTGTTAACTGTTACATGTAGATACACATCTCAACACTGATAGTGAAGTCTCCCTCCTGAATGGTGTTTAAAACCTTGTTTTTAGCACTGTTTTTAGCAAGTTCATTTTGAAATGAAATGATTGAAGGAGCTTAGGTGGTACTGCACAGGGTTAGAATCTTTTAGAATTAGAAAAATAATTTCCCCCGATTTCCACACTGGTTACACTGGCTATTTAAAAAAGACCTTACATATCTTGGGTATTTTTCAAAAGAACCTTTAATTCCCTTTAGTTTGGTGCATGATTGATGGGTTTAATAAGGGTTATATAGAGTATAGGGCTTGGTCTTACTACAGATATGCACTTTCCAAGAAAAAGTATACACAAAAGAGCTGAAAACTTTTTTAATTTTTATATATTTGGTAATTCATTCATTGCACTTTCTGAAACTGGTCTTGTCTAGTCTGGCAAAATTTATTTTCCCTATTTTAATAGCTGCAAAAGATAATGTAGACTAATTCAGGCTGATGTTTTGAGCACCATGGCGCAGTCATAACAGTTGCAGTGTGCTAAGCTTATTTACAATTTCCACAAGTACAATATCTAAAGAAATGTCTGCCATATTACATCAAAGTAGCATTGATGTATGCCAAGATGTCTCCCATGTGCAGGTTTCATACCATACAAATGAAATGACCATAACAATGGATGAGGTACTTTAAATAAGACTGAGGCCCCTTGAAACCATTTGCCCAGTCCAATGATTGTTGTTACAAAGACTTTACATTTAAAAACGAAGAATAAACCTTCTGCCCAATGGGATATCGTAACAGAGTCAGCATGAAAATGGGATATCGTAACAAAGTCAGCATGAAAATGGGATATCGTAACAAAGTCAGCATGAAACTGGTGTCATTTCTGCCCAATGGGATTTCGTAACAAAGTCAGCATGAAAATGGTGCCATTTCTGCCCAACGGGATATCGTAACAAAGTCAGCATGAAAATGGTGTCATTCTTGTTAAAGGAAGGCTGATGTGGGCAGAAACTACCAAAAAGCTCTCAGCCTCCATATTCATTCCTGAGACCCGTGACCTTCTAACAGGTATAGAATTAGTATGACTGTTTTTGCATGCTGTGTCCTTTCAAACTGTTAGTCTACTTCCCAAAAAATGCCTCCCTGATGACTGCAGCTTTGTATGAAGGAAATTTGTTTATTTGATGGGTTGTTTTGGATATATATTTCCTTGACCTGGCCATTGCAGAGGTTGAAAGAAAATGACTGAGATCTTAGCATGGTTTTCTAAAGGTCTTTCGGAAAGGTGGAAGTGGAGAGTGTTGCATCCACCAATTTGTTATTGCTGTTATGGATTTGACCAGGATGTGCCAAACAGCTCTGTTTAGGATGCAACCCATTCGTTAAACAGACTCCCAAGCATGCCATATGGAATTTAAGGTAGGAAACGATAAACTTTTGTTATGGTCTGAGACACCAACAAATTTGCAATCCGAGATATAAAACTGTCTAAAGGGGTAGCCCATAATGCTTGTTGAATGTACTCATACAGTCACATCCAAATGATCATTTAGTGGTCACTCTGAATGGCAAAAGCAAGAGATCAAGGTGAATCCACAGCCAGTGTTATTTTGGCAGTGAGCTATCTAGTGATGTGGTCAGCAAACTTTTTTTTTTGTAAAGGGCCACATTATAAATATTTTAGGCTACATGGGTCAACAGAGATCTAGGAAACGCTTAATTGTGCATATTTTGATGCAAATTTTGTTATCTGGGACACGTGCAAATAGCTGCGCGGCAAATTCAAAGCTTTCCAGTCCAACTTCAACAACCTACTGAGATGGAGAATGTGTTCGACCTCAAAATCAAGGCACATCAATACTTGGACAAAACGTTGTCAACAAATTTGGATAAGTATTTTGGGGTTAAATGGCAAACCAACAATGATTCGAATGAGATTCAGAAGAGTCTTAAAGTTGCTAGAATTGATAGTTTGTATGGGATACTAGCTAAGTATAAGAAAGTGTGTGACCAAAACAGCACGTAATCCAATGTTTACATTAACCCTTTGAACCCTAATCTCCCCCAATTTCAGCACATTAACATTAGCCTCCCCGGCAATTTTTGACAATTTTTTAAAAGTAAAATTTTGCACAAAAAAAGTAACATTATGCCTTAGAATGATAATCCACTATAATATAACAGCAAATATCAAATTGTCTCTTTTCAAACATGCTTATAAAATGCTTTTTATTACTTTGACTATGTAACAAACTGTCTCGAAATTTTTTTCATGTTGTACCATTCATGCAAGATCTATATTTCACTGACCTAGCGCCAAAACTGTACTTTCGAGTGATATAATTCAAAACAGTTATCATTGCCAGAAGCGATGCAAAAAAACACTTCACACGATTTGCACCAGTAAACAGTTTTAGCGCACTTTGGTAGGTCTTTGTCTTTTACAAATATAAAAATTATCAGTTTTCACTCATCAAGCGATATTACTTTCACTTTTTCTTTGAACAGTACAATTTTCCAGAAGTCTATTTTTTGACCGGAAAAACAACAACACAATAACCATGCGCCATCTAGCGAATAACATAACACAGGCCAGTATCCCTGCCTGTCGGGTTATGACGGTAGATAGCTAGGCCGGTATACCGGCCTTTCGGGTATATACACCGTTACAACAGGCTGATAAACCGGCCGGTCAGGTTCAAAGGGTTAATGATGGATCGATGTACGGAATTACCAGATGCACCAAATAGGCTGACGTGGTTGTACATGTCATTGTTATAAAGAATGTGGAAATTAAAATCAATGGCAACCAACAGTTCTTCTAATTGCAAAGTTCAACATGTTCTGGGAGGGGACTGCTACTTTTGTTGGTGTGACTTTTATTTTTTTTAAATACCAAAATTTGAGTCCTGGACTCCATGTTTTAAAATCCTAGCAAGATCTTGGTCAAACTCAAGGATGTTTATGTCAGTCACAACATCACAGCCAAGGATGCCACCAATCTGCAAGTGAATGTGAATTTACAGTAGCACCCCACATGGCCTTTCTTGCACCTCCTCAGCTGCAATGTCACAAAACTTAGTGCATAATTTTAAAGAATTTGTATGCTCAAAAATAAACTTAAAAAACCACTACTACTTAAGAATTTGGGACTTCCAACGGAAAGAATAATAATAATAATTAATAATAATAATAATCAGCAGCATAACCATTATCATGCATAGATTTAAGCTTCAATAATAATAATAATAATAATAATAATAATGATAATAATAATAATAATAATAATAATAATAATAATAATAATCAGCAGCATAACCATTATCATGCATAGATTTAAGCTTCATTAATAATAATAATAGTATGATGTCCCATCCAGTCACATTTTCTTGACACCAGGCCAACCAGTCATAACACTAATCTCTTAATGGTGAGTGCCTAGCGAGGCAGCTGTTAGAACCATTTTTAAAAATTCTTTGGTTTGAATCTGTCAGTGTTCACCACAGGAGTGGTTCAATAAAAGTAATGGTCTAATAATAATAAAAATAATAATCAGCAGTATAATCAACATGCAAAGATATAAGATTCATAAATAACAATAATTTAAATTTATTATATGAGTAACTTCACCAGTCTACACTGTTCTTCCTACTCTCATCCTGACTGGCCTCGGTAGATAAGAAATCCATGACCCTTAAGTGTCCAACACACTCCCAAGAAAGACACAGCAGGGTTCTTCCTTAGTCTGAGTACAAACCATCCACAATGGTGGAGAATCAAAATTATTGTGCAGAAATTATTTTCCTTTTTTCAGTCACAGTGACTTTTTGACCCTGAAGATTTAAAAAGATTCTTTCTTACTCCATGTACAGGCCATCCATAAGGTTTGATAATTGAAGATGATACAAAACTTGAGTTCTTGCACTGAAAAAAAAAACTGCAAACTGATGGATGTACAATGAGGCAAAAAGATAACATCATAACAATATGCTGTCTTGTGGAAGGCATGTAAAATTGTGTACGTATATCGCAAAGATTTAACACATAGCAACGTCAGATGACAACATACTGTGAAACCACATATTTTTTGTGGCAATAAGTTTTCATGGTTCATGAAAAAAAAATATTTTCATCAATACTTAATTTCATGGGTTTTAAAGTCTCATTATATTTCCACTGAACAATAAAGATGCCAACATGTAAAAAAGGTACTTGGGCACTGACCATTAATAATAACCTATTTAAGAATCAACAGTGATATTTAAAGTTAGACAGTTAAAACAAAGCAGTTAGCTTCACACATAATACAACTTCCTTGTGAAACAGGTCTTGAAGATTAAGATGTACTTGAAAGAAATTTCCCAAAATTTTGACATCTCTACTGAAGAATCAATGTTTGGTCTTTAAATTTGTGATTTATAACAACCTAAAAAATTCACAAAAACTGGTATCGTCAAAACAAGTGAATTCAACATATAATGAAGGGCATTAAACAAAATATGCAGTGTTTTAATCTGGAGAATCTCAAACATGATTAGATTTTATTCTAAATTTATTAAATTCCCTGGATAATAAAATACGACACCTATTGCTTTACACGAGTCTACCAGACTTGTAATATAACTTTCATTTCTAATACTAATGTATAACAGTCTATGTTTGCTTCTAACAAAATAAGTCCTCAGTATAAAACTACAAGATTTACAAAGTAGAAAAATTCAACAAGCTTACACCAACTGTAGTACATCCTCAAGGACCATACAGGCAAATCCATGACGCTGGTGATACTGGTACACTCGAGTAAAAAACTCATCCAGATTCTCTATGTGGTTCCAGTGAGCTGAAGAGAAATTTAAAGTAATAACATCTTTATACAATTTCCCTGCCTCAACAACTTAAACATAAAACGTTTTTTTTTTATGGATCAGAGGTCTCGCTAGGATTTTAAAACTAGGAGTCAAGGGCTCACAGTTTGGTAAAAATAGGAGTCCTACCAGCAAACTGTTGGTTGCCATTAAGTTCATTGTGTGGTTATTTTACTAATAACTGTTGCCAAAGATTAATTGTGCCATTTTGAATTTTACAGGGCAAAAAGATTTCAAAGCATGAGTTGTATAGTTTGGCTATGGCAGGAAACTTGGCTAATTTGGAAGGTATCTTTACTGCATCAGTTGTTTCTTGCAAAGCAAGTTATTGACAGCTAACTATAAAGGCTATGGTAATTTTCACAGTAAAGTTGATGCAAGTGTTGTTACGTATATTTGATATAAGTCATTTATATTTATTTTGTTTGATTCAAATTTAGCATTTTAAATTTAAAGATTCGTTCATGGGGGGGGACCTGTACTTTACAGAATGAACACCAGGCGTTGACCTCATTTCTGACCTGGCTTCAGAGTTGTAAACAAGCTTTTAAAATGATTGGTTGGTTCCAAGGACATTATGGAGCTTTATATAAACATCTTTCTATTTTTAGATGGGTCATACGTGTGTTTTTGAACGTAAATTTGTTCTGAAAGGTTATAGAAGATCACGTGACCCCTTTCTTGTTTACGTAAAAACAGATATATAAACTATGTTTTGGAGCGAGCTATTGAGTAGAAATTGGGCTGTTAGAATATTAAGTTGTGTCGTTTTTAGTTATTTTAAATTACCTTGTACTGGAAATTATGTCAATCTGTTTGGATCAAGAGGATTCATTTTGTTATTTATCTGGAAAAGAATTGTGCTCATAGAATTTTATTAACAAGAACTGACGTCATCAAGTAACATCATCTTCCATCTTGGATACTTTGCTGGGATTCGAACTTAAAATTATTTGGACATTTTATTACCAGGACTTTTGCAATTTCTCTAGTAGATAATATTTTGAATTATTTTTGGATTAATTTTGGAACTGATTTTTAAAACCGTAAGTTTATTTTTTCTTTTCTGGAAAATATTTGTGCTTAATAAATTGTTTATTAAGTTTTACAAGCTTGTTATTTTCACTCTTTCTATGTTACTGTTTATTCGAGCCTAAGCACGTAACAGTGTGCAATGAGAAATGTTTGGTTTCCTCTTAACAAAATCCCCACCCTCCATTTCTATAGAAATATCTTCAAGAATGAAAGAAAATGATACCCAAAGCTGAGTACTTCCATGTCAGCTTGCTTCTGAGAAATGTTTGCCTGCTAAAATCAAATCATATAAAATTCAAAAAATATTCTAGGTCTTAAGTGTTGCTGGTAATGTGAGATATATGCCTAGAAAAGGCACAGAATGCATACTGAATATGGAAATATACATGGACAAGTCTGTATTGCAAAATTGTTTAAAGAGCCCAAGAAAAAGGCTACAAAATTACAAGATGCTAAGAATAGGATACAGATTCCATCCTGAATTATAAAAAGTACTGTAATGTTGTAGGATATACATGGTGGCCAGTATTAATGGTGGAGGAAGAACCCGAAAAAAATCCGAGGAAAAAACCAGAAAGAACCACGACCCACGAGAAGCTACTGGCAAGCTTTCTCACATACCCACAATGGCCGAATCTGAGACTTGAACCCACACAGGCAGAGGTGATATGGCATTGTTCCGTAATGGAGAGCGCTTTAGACCATTTGACCACGCAGGGCCCCCAAAAAGTAGTGTAACACTCTGAGAGATCAGAACTATACTCTTCAGAGGGTTTGGTGCTTATTGGCACAGCAACACCAGTAGGTTATTTTGTGCAAAGGCAAAAAGAGTAAAGTCTCTTGGCCAATGACACACCTTGGTAGGTGACCAGGCTGACCTGACGATAGGATTCAAACCCCCTACCCATTTGGTCATGAGTCCAACAAGCTTCAGGCTGCATTTATTTTACAAAAAGTAAGCAGGCCTTTGAAATTCCATAACCATAGTAAAAAAATATCAGATAAACTGAGATGGACACACACACACACATTTTGTTCAAAACATCTATCACTGGAGCTACAAAATGTCATCTGCAAGGGAAAAATCAGACACAAATTCAAACACACACACTCACACAAATCAGTGGTTCTTAATCTTTTCTCAAAGCAACCCAGATTAGGATGGTGTCATCATCATGACCCATCACCTTCCAGCCTTCGAATTCTAAACAAAAACACATGGGTATGAAATGTCAAATTAATAAGCTAATGTTAGTGACCCATTTACAACAGGATTGGCAATACTGTTTTGGCTTGTGACCCATTAGTTAAGAACCAGTAATGTATATAATTGTTTCTCCACTCAGATATTGGGTCACTTCTTTTTAAAAACAAAAGTGGTAGAATTTCAAATGCATGTGGGGCGACAAAGGGCAATCTTGCTGAAAATATTTACAGAGTGGTCAAGAGCGTATCTGAGAAGAATTCACATAAATACATGAGTACTTTTTCCACAAAACTGTCCTTTGTTTCTTGTTGACATTTTCTGATTATTTACTAAAGTAGCTAAGATTTTCAATTCAAAACAAATTTTGCATTTCTCTATCAAGGAGTGACAGATCAAATGAGTCCATATAACTCCACCATTTCAGCTTCCTAAACTAATTTTCCAATTTAGCCTCCTACACTATTTCTTGAAAAATCTGGTACTGATGATAATGCAATGGCACCTAATAAACAGGTGTCATAATCTAATTATTAACTATGATCTGGCATATGCTGTTTAGTCTGATTCCTTAACAACTGCTTAAGCTCTTTTATAACCTGGACACTTGGATAACCTGGACAATAGCAGATTAAGACGTACACTGCAGAAAAATATCAAATTAAAGAAAAATTTCAAAAAAGCACTGCATACAAGGAAACCTTGAGGTCATCTACATATAGATAAAAATATGCCAATAAAATGTCACTACTCTAGGCCAAGTAGTTGTTCAAACCAGCTTACAAACTAATTTGGTTGGACCAATCCAAATAAATACATCCCAACTGCAATTACTGGAGACATAAAAAAAGGTAAAAGATTTCATATCTGCATTGCATCTTCAAATACTGTACCTTTACTATTGGGAGGAACCGTATGAATCATATAGCCAACATCATGATGGGTGTGGTCATCATTATTTTCCACCTCCACCTCCTCCTCCTCCTCACTGCATGAGGAAAGAACTTGATAATGTGTCTGAAACTCTGCCATCTTCTAAAGAAACATAGGAATTGTCACTTTTGTCTTTATTTAGCAGCCATGGATCAGATCATGCCATTTCAATGTCAAGGCCACAAACAATCTGCTGATTGTACTAAAACAAAAACCAAAAGAAAACATTTTAGAAACAAATGCTTTACTCTATTACAACAGGCTAAGGTACATTACTTAAACAATGTGGGCTACATATTGAGTAGGGAATAGAGTTTGTGAAACTGCTTTCTGATATCTTAAAATTTTGTGAACGATGCCTCCAATTTTCTATTCACACACTGGATACATGGATATCTGCTATTTATTGTATAATTGCTTTCTATCAAAGATACTGTTCTCCTGCATGGTTGTTTGCTTTCAATTCAGTCACTATACTCAGCCAGATAACACCATAGGAGGGCAGTTCCCATAGGAAAATGCTATAACAGATTAATAGTACACTATATATTAATGATGGGAATCGGTCAGAAATTCATAATCAATAATCGGGTTCCCCTTAACGAACTGATCATTGATATTAATCGGTTGCTAAGAGCAAATTTTATTTTTTGTTAAACAGTTATATGTGATCAAGAGTTCAATATGTTTATAAATGTACAGGAATAATCTCTTGTAATGACATGTATACTTTAACCTGACAATAATATTACATTGTGTGTTACTTTTGTTCTACAACTTTGTTAAATGAACACAACTTTTTATGGATGATCAGTCATAAAAACTAAAATACTGCTACAATCCCCTGAAATTCTTTCGTTCATATGTGATTATGTGATGTGTCTATAATTTAAAGTTTTGAAGCACATGTTCTTCTTGTGTGTCATTGTTTATAAATACTACATAAGATGTTGCAATTTAACTGAAAAAATATACAAAATGTGTTTAAATTTAATAACTCAACAATTTTACAACTTGACCATGTAATAATGACTACCGGTATATGTTCCTACAGTAATTATGAATCCGATGGTTTTATATTTGTAGCTGTATAGGGAATTAATAAATTTCAGGTCAACTTTAGTGGCTGGGAGTTTTACTAACCTTTGTGCTTTGCATACACCTAAAAAGTAGTCTCCCTTTACACATAATCGATTATGGAGTTCACAATCGATAATCTTATTGGTTTGCTCAACCAACTGATGATTAATTATAATCGATAATCAGAACAACACTACTACATATCATGTGACGTCTTATTATAACGCTATGTGGCAAATATGACCACTGCATCAAGTATAATTATCATAGTCTAGTATAGAATAAACAATGGGAAGTGCATACTATCCTAAAATAGATCAATAAGGTCTGGCAATTTGATAATTTATTATGTACAGAACTCTAAATATGAATTTGTGAACTCCAAAATAGACAAATTACTAGGCTCTATTTGAGTATTTTCACAATCATTTTAACTATGCACAGGAGGATATATGGAACTTGACAGCATAGTGATTTTGATTGAAACTCATCATACAGTAGAGATATTTAGCTCTGGTCTATTTTGAATTGTACACAATATTCTTTAAAAGGTTCCTTGTTCTATTGCCACACTTTTTTTAATTTGGAAAAAAAATCATGGACAACTAATGCTCTGTAACAGACATGCTACTTTTAGAAGATGGACAGCCTAACATCATTGTCAGGTACATGGCAGTGACACGGATGCTCATACAGGAAAAAGAAAAAAGTCGATTTATTTATACACTTAATTTATACAAACATGCAAGATACCAACTCTTACGGCTTGTAAATTAAAATAAAGGGACCAAAACTACAGTGACAAATTTCTCTTAATTTTACAAAAGTAGAATATAGGTTCATCATTTTTGGGGAATTTACATGCCACACATTCAAAATCTGAACAAAATTGGTATTGTACATGTTGTCTGCACATACAGAACAAAGTTTGAAGTCTGTAAGGTGTAATGGGATTAAATAATTCTCTGCTAGATAGCAACTGTACCTTTGAGAACCAGCAGTGTGTATGATTTATAATGGACCATAGCCAAAACCATAAATGCTTATTTTGTTATTAAAATATTGATACCATGATTTCATTGCAAATAACTGTGAAATGTCTTCTCATCCTTGTGGAAAGCAAATTCAGTTAATGCAAGTTAACAAATGCTGAAAATAGCTTCTGCATACTAGAACAATCAGTGAATTCAACTTTTTTTCTCTCTCCATCAAGTGTTCATTTTACTTGGTTGTCTTTCTATCTTTGATCACATTTTTGAATGACTAAGCTAATTTAAGGTAGTTTCGGTTTTTTTTAAAAACTGTTCTAATCAGTATATATCTTGATTATTGAAGTACATGTAATAATGTCCCATAGCTTCTCAATGGCAGGTTGTATTGCATACTGATTGAGCAAGATTTTTCTTTGTATGAGGCTTATATTATTGCCTTGCAGCTATTAAGCGTTATAAACCTATGAAATATGTTCAATATTATGCCACAACTGAATATCTGAAATTTGGATATCCCCCTTTTTGCAAGCAGCAGACTGAACACTGAGAATAATCACGATATGGAGTCTGACATGAGGATATATTATATATCTTCTACTATGGTGATTAATACTGATCCAATTTTAAACAGCATTGATCCTGTTGTTGATTTTGAACATGTGCAACCAATGGAACTTGAGGATAAAGCCTCATATTTAGACAAGACTGTCCAAAGTAGCTTCAAATTTGGATACTGTTGGCGATGATGCAGAAACTTACGAAATTATAGCGCAATCATCAGAATGAATGAAAGATAAGTTAGTCGACAGCAACAGCTTTTCCTACAATGTTAAGCACCAAAATGCCTCTGCCACATACTGGCAATATGTAGTGAGAAACAGGCTCACCAAGTGTAAAGCTACAGTTAGAGAGAGAGGTGCTGGCAATTATTCACCAGGAACATTCTCATCCTGTGAATGTTTTTATGATGACATTTCATAAAATAAATTCTGAAGTAAAAAAAAAACTGCTATCAACGAAGTCTACATGTCAGCTAAAGCAATTGTCAATGAATGTGTTGTGAACTTACTACACGTGAACGAACCACTTCTTCAGATTGAAGCCATTTACTGATTGATACACACCAAATGTTGGAAATCTTACCAAAGGTAAAAACATGGTATACAGATGCCACTTTCTATGTGATAAACCACCAATTAGACAATTACCCAATCATTTGATGTGCATGCCTTCATAAATAATAAATGGTGAAATAAAGAATGTTACTCTAACTTTTGCATTGATGTCGAGGAAAAGGAAGAAAGATTATAAAAAGGTGCTAAAAGTTATTAAAAGTATTATTCACACTGAACCAAAAGTTACAAAAGTGGTAGCAGACTTTGAAGCAGCTTTGTGGAAGGGAGTGATGTAGGTTGTTCCAGAAGTTCAGCTGCAAGGTTGTGTCTTTCATCAGTGTATCACCTATGGGTGCAAGACTGAGAGTCAAAAGCCTCCTTGGTGTCAAAACTGGGGGTCAGACTGAGTAAAAAAGAAACATTGGTATCAAAACTGGGGGTGAAATTAAAATTTGAGGGTCTCTGAAGCACAAATGAAGGTAAAGAGAAACACTGCTCTCATTGGATTCAAGCTATTTGGAGGTAGAGTGGGGAGATCGACATTCCAAAAAAATTATAAAGTTAACAAGTCCATTTACAGTTTCAGCTGGAAATTCATAACTCTGCCATATTTACCACAGGAATACATACAGCCAACCTTTGTTGTATTGCAAGAGAAAACAACCAATATCAGACCCTTATCCGATCTATGTACCTATATAGAAATGCAATGGATCACAAATTCATTATTCACCCATGCTCATTGGATCATATATATGCAGCCAATAAGGACTAACAATGATGTTGAGTGGTGGCATCACATGCTCAATTCAGCTTTAAAGAGAGAAAAACTTCACACTGTTCATGAATCATGCTGATTGGCTGTTTATTTAAGGAGGCCCAGTTTGCAAATATTCAGGTGTGGCTTTTGTCTGAAGGGAAACGTAGGAGACAACAGAGAAAAATATACAAAGAAATGCAAGCAGAATTGTTTACTTATTGGGATAATTTTAACAATGGAAACATGACCATTTCCCAGCTGTTGTCGTCTCGCAGCAATTTAAATGGGCCTGTTTTGCAACAAACATAAGAGTACTAGCATGCACAATGTGATGCATACGATGAACTATACCATATACTCTGAACTATGTTGCTCTGCTCATATAAATATTTACAAAATAACACTCAAAGATAAAGAGTTTTAACCAGATTTAGTAGTTAAAGCAAATGAAGACTTTGGAAAAAACATTAAATAAAAGACAATATTAAATAGCAACCTTTATTCATTGTGGCTATTTGCATCTTTTATTTTGCAATTCTTATATTTATATATCTTCTCTTTTTTTTCCATTCATTCAATCATTTTATTCTTATGTCTGCTATTTTAGTTACGAACATATATGCATCTTTTTTCTCGTCCATTTCATTGTAATTTGTACATTACTTTTTATATTAAGACATTTCTAAACTTAACATGACTTTAGCATTGGGTGTGTCATAACTGGATTAGTGTACCGCAGTGTCTATTCTTGTACTGAAAAGAAAACTTATGGGAATTTTCTACATGCAGGAGGGTTATAATGAAGAAGTACGGTAGACTTGCAAATATCCTGCTTAAATTTCACTGGCTGTGCGAAAATCCAATAGCAGTCAGTTCAGTTTCTAATTAAATATTTATTGACATCAACACAATGCCTTTCACTTTAAACGAAACCGTATACGACAGTACTTGCAATAAGATAACAAAGGATTGTTTCAGAATCTAAAATATTTAAAGATCATTTTTATCAATTTTTCAGGAAGATTGTAATTATATTTAGTCATATCTGGATAGGAATACAATTTGAAATTTTCTCTAAATTTACGGTTATGATTACGTCACAGCTCAATGATGTTGACTGTTTGCGTTGCTTTTTCCTCCAGTGAACACATCCTAACTCAAAATATAAAATGATAAAAGTCAACGGATGAGCTCATAAGCAATGTTCAGTCAGCAAACGACAACAGCCAGTTTAATATATTTGACTGTAGCCCTACAACATAATCACTGAAACAAAAACACGATCGTTGTCTTACAAGTTACTTTGTACATGTATAGAAATACTCCGACTGAGGCTATCCTCTGTATAACCAATACAAATTAAACAAATGGTCATCGAATCTTTTCATAGAACGAGAATTTTTGTTTTCAGAATATCATTACACTCACTTGCTAATGTGTCTGAATTTTCCTGTTCATTTCAAAATTAGAAATTTCACCAGTATTGACATCATTCAGTGGAGAAAAAACAAACACTCCCATTTGAACAACGTCGGCTATTGCTGCAGAACACTTTAACCGAGATGCTCCGTAATCACGAAACTAAAAGGCATGACTAAAGTGCGAAACGTTACGTAACGTTGCAAAAAGTTACGAAAATTTGAGAAAAGTGCGGAAAGTAAAGAATGTGAGAAAAGTCACAAAAACGAAATACATGTATTACAAAAAAGTAGAACAAAAATACCAAAATTTATTATAAGCATGGACGAGAAAAGCTGCCCTGAACTGATTATTTAAGCCTATTTGTTCCAACAAGCTAAAATATATCTAAAATTGCATTAAAGTGTTAGCCATACAAAAGACTTCCTTAATATGATAATGTTTCATTTTATCGATATTTTTTAAAATTAAAACAAGTAAGTAATAGCAAATATTTTCGATATCTTCATTTATATCAGTGTACATACATAGTTCGAAACAGCTATAATAATTTGATTTTGACTTAAAAAATAAAGTTGAAACGGGTTCGAAATGTGCATCTAAAATCTTTAATTTATAAAACGGCATACACATTTTAAATTTAAACACTAGTATTTATGTAAAATATTGTCTCTCGTTTTAACTGTGTATACTTGTTATGGTTTTACATTTTCTTTCTTCTTTGAATGTTGTTATTAATGGTAGTTGTGTTTTTAAATTTACTGTTTTTTACCACCGTTCATCAACCATATTTTGTTGATATTTTGTCCGAATATTAGTTAAAATTCGTCAGAGTATCCTGTGACGACAGTCTGCACCTGGTGTGGCTATATAACTACTTTATTTAGACTGCGCTTTACAGTTTGCGTTTCGCACTTTGCTTATTTGAGGTGTTCTAGACCTTTCTACCCGCTTTCTTCGAATTTGGTTTGTTTTCCGACCTGCAGATGGAGTTCTGGTTGCAGTTCTTCTGCCATCTATTGAGTACATCATATGTGGATGGTCTTTACCGCAGTCAGTGAGAAATCATTTTGTTTTATCCCGTTGTTCTTCTGTCATTCTGGCCAGTAATCAATGTCGACAAGGTGGAATAAATATCTTTCACTGAGGCGATGATTACCCACGTTTCTCGGGGAACGACATCTTCTTCCTGCTCACTGGCAACTAACTGATGAAGCAGCTTGACAAACTTTGATAATGCGGCTAGCTTCCATTTTGTGGCCGATTTTAGGATGTGATTTGCACTCTCAGAGTTGTTGTTTGTCCATGTGCTTGTCATTTTTCCGTTGCTGACCTTATCTTTCCACTTTCACTTTTACTGTCCTGGAAACCCATACACATCAAAACTCCTAGATTCCATTTATGTTCTCAACCTTAAAGATTCAGTTAACCAACCCACCCATAATTTTGGTCACATTTAAGACTGGTTTCTTCATAGACCTGATGATAATATTCTACAATGCACACTTGTATTCCACGAACTTGCATCAGATCCCCTCTGCATCATATGTCATCTCGACGTATAAGTCCCTAGCCCTCCACCTTTATTTGCTACTAAGAGAAACCACCGTATGATATATATAACCAAATTAATGCATGACATCCAATAAAACCTAACAACGTACTTACATCCTACAGCAGAACAACTCGATAACTGCATGGGTTCACTGCTTGAAAAAAACATGCCCCAGCCACCAAATGCAGAATATCAATAAAAAGGTGTTTTCCATGGTATAGCAGTGTTAGGGACCAGCTTCGCACTGATAAAAGACATCGCCGAAAAGCAGAGAGGCTAAGGCTTTCAAAATTATTCCACTACAGCGCTAAGATCACGGAGAGTTCCATCTGCAAAGAGCTTTTCGAGATAACTAACAAGCTAATGTCAAGTAACAAATGTACACCACTTCCAAATACCTTCTCTCCAGTAGACCTTCCGGACCTATTTGCAAATTTCTTCCAGAACAAAGTACAAACCATTACTTACATAACAAGTGGATGGAGAACATTACAGATCAGATCCCATACCTTTCCCCAAGACGTTTCTCATCATCTTTGTGACACCATCTCTAAGGAACTCGTTCTTCTCTTCTCTCTTATGATTCCGGATTCCACAATTATCACGTCAATGAACTTATGAGAAACACCCATCTCATAAGAGTTTTCATAAACGTTGATGGAGAATAAACATGAAATTGGAGGACAAATATCATGAATATAGGTGTCACACGTATAATCATGATCCACGAGAGAGACTCGCACCAACACCGTTACGATCATCAGACTTCACGCCGCCCAGCTACGCTACATTAACTCCAGAATGACTGGACAACTCTTCTGTGATTTTCGTATTTTTCGCCCACATGAAGGATCAGTTCTAAGACATCGGCACCAGTATCATCACAAAGGGAAGGAATACAATTACAACTGAGAGGGTTACCAGCATAAAATGCATACATCGTCGATGAGAATTCTTCCAGCCGTATCACTTGAAAATTCCGACATGTCGAATGTACACTATATAGACCTGGTCCAGCCCCGACTTCAAGCTACCTGCAACCCAGGATGAAATACATCTACCCGTGCGATAAACGGCGCACGATATTCATTCAGGATTGTACAGTATCATACCTGTACGTCGATCTTGTCAAAAAATGTCCTCGTACTTTAACATTGCTTTTGCTTTAGGTAATTCTCGGGGAGTGTACTCAATGACCTTACCAGGGTATAACTATTTTTTAAAAATTCATTGTAAGTAAGTAATACATAGCTAAATTATTCTCTATATGTATGGGTTTACAATCAGTATTATTATTTATAGAAGTAAATCTGTTTTATCTGGACCTAGTAATTTTTTTTGTAAACATTAGGATCATTCAAGAAGGCTATTTTCCATTAGGTAATGTGTTTTTCTTTAGAAAATGCTATATGTGACCTGAGGTCAAGTAGACAACTATCAATCTATCTATCTATCTATCTATCTATCTATCTATCTGTCTGTCTGTATGTATGTATGTATGTATGTATGTATGTATGTATGTATGTATGTATGTATGTATGTATGTTAAGATTTTATCATTCGTGCTTTTAACATCTAATACTATCAAGTTTTATTATTTGTGTCCAGTGGTGATGAATTTTATTTCTTCAAATTATTAAATTTAAGTGATTATTTTCTCAGGAAATATATAAAACAATCTCTAATAAAATTTTGGATAGAGACATTCACTGGAATTTAGAAAACAATCAGTTCAAAACAGTTCAAGTATTAGGCACACGCGACAACGCCGAAATATGATTGGCTAAAAAGGTTATTCATAATACATGTAGCTCTTTTCATTGGCTGGCACATGAGCTCGCACTTGTCCCAAGATGAAAAATTCACGAAAATCACACTTTTCGGGACCGTAAATTCAGTTTTGGTACAACGTAGAAAAGCCAATGATGGCTTGATGAATAGAAAAATATCTCAGGAGTAGAGCAAGCCATATAGAATGGTTGTGTGCTTTTAAATATGGAAATAGCAGAATGAAATCGAGGGTCATGGGTGCAATCAAGTATTTGGAAGTTACGAACCTTCTCTTTTTATATAGTATGATAGAGAGGGTCCTATGTTCGAAACGGGTCATGGGGGTAATCTAAGGTATTTTTCTCATTTTTTTCCTTTAGATTTTTTTTTTTCTTCACGTCAAGCTCTCGTCGAGCACCTGTGGTTGGGGCTAGAGGGATTGTAGTTGCCGGGCAAGCTAGATTAAATAAATACAGATTAATTTTTTGGGTGCACGGCCAGGGGTAAAGTATCTCGCCGCGAGGGAGCGACTTACGACAAGATGCATGTATTGTTCAGTCACCAAAAATCCCCCCCCCCCAAAAAAAAAAAAAACAAGGGAAAAATGAACTACCCAAGATAACACTGCATGCGTCTAACAAATCAATTGCCCAAATTATTCTAAGGCATTGCAAAATTATTTTCTTCCCTTATTCCGTGTATGTATGTATGTATGTATGTATGTATGTATGTATGTATGTATGTATGTATGTATGTTCCAATTAAAAATTTGGGGTACAGGTGGACGGCTATTCTGTGACGGTTTTGATTTTTATTTTCTGTTGTTTTTATTTGTACATTAATCCATACAAAATTTGTATAGAAATATTTTAATCTCAGTTTACATTTTTATATTCTGTTTTATCTTTTTGTGGAACAACTTCCCGATAGTATATTATACATGTATAATCCAGGCTAGCAGAAGAAGAAAAAAAGAGTTTAATTTCTCCAATAATCAAAAGATTTAATCAACCAATTGAGAAAAAATTAAATATATTTACCAATATAATTTTTTTTTTTTAAAATATCCATTTCACAGAAATTGATTAATTGTATACTTTAAATGAGAAAGTTCGAAATATGAATGAAAGAAAGAATAATACAATGAATGAAAACTCTCGTGTCCCTCATATAAGACTGAACATTATGGCGAAGCTCCAATCCAGTGGCTTACTAATACTGTACATGGCGCCCAGGCGACGACGAAGAGAAAAAGGGGTTTGGGCTTTCCGAAACCTCAGCTACCCCGGGCAACCGTCCCGTCCCCACCCCCACCTACCGTTAGTACGCCAATGCTCCAATCTCGTGGTAAAATGATGCGTAGTTTAAAAAAAATAATGTAATCAGATAAAATTACAGTTATGACTCCAGTCAATTTGAGTTTACTGGGTATATTTAATTAGGAAGCCATTGTTATTGCGTAGGATGGATCAATGTTTGGTATTAATTCCCAAATAAATCGCAATCAATGAAAAACTAAAGTTTTCTCTGTTGATTTAACTGTAATCGATGGGACGTGTTGTTGAGTCATTATGCACCTAGATCGGTCTCTCTAAACACCCCAGGATACCCCAAGAACACCCCAATATATTTTATGTTAGCACTAAATCTCGCAAAACCGACCAAGAAGCGGGAAAAAGAAAATAAAACACACATACGGACATTGTTACTATCAGCGATTTATATTATTGCTTGATGGCCATATTTCCGATAGTCTAGAGAAACGAACTCTTATATACCAAATCTCTTTATATATAATTTCCTCATTTAAATGGCAATGCACCATACTTATCTCATTTATTTGAATTGTTTATGCTCCATGTAAATATTTGTCAAAATAAAGGAATGGAGGAATAGTTAAATTGTTATTGAGATAAAACAAATTATTATGCAATAAATTTGCCATTTTGTTTAACTTATCTAACGACTTATTTGTGGTATTGCTAATTATTTATAAATGTTGATAAATAGTCACGTTACTGTACTGGAACACCTTTCGTCAAAGCGGGAGTTATTTCCCTTAGTAACTCATGGCCATTCTATTTTGCTGTTACATAAAATATCGCTAAATATTCGCAGGTTTTTTTGTGCTCTTGTTGAAATTCAAAGTGATTATTTTGTAAAATTTAAGGTGTCTTTGGAGAGTCTTGGGGTGTCCAGGGGTGTCTTGGGGAGTTTAGCAAGGCCCCCACCCAGAATGGTATATCCTTCGGATGTAATTCAGGAGTGCTATCGTAATTTAACACAGCTCTCTTCGCCGGCAGGAAAGGAAAAACAACCAGAATGATTTGAAAGAACGTCTATCAAGAAATTACCAGATATAAAATGAACACTATGAACATGCAGCAGGTAATTATATTAAAATTAAAAAGATTTTATAAGAAGAAGCACACAGGATACACTACGTTGTGTATGTATACATCGATTGAACCAATTTTAGGAGTCTGAAGTTTTAGTAATAAGATACGACGAAAATTTGTGACAACTCGAAAAAGCCTTTTATGTAATATAATAGCATTTAAATGCTTGACCAACACGTTTGTTAGCCACCTTTTTCATTTCTGACATGACTGGTGGCTACCACCCACTCGGATAAAAAAAATTGTGGAGAACAACTTGGTCTAGTTATTGTACTACTACTAGAATGTAAGACGTATCACATGTTTAGTGCTACGTCTTACTCAGTTACTGCCCAAATGACGGCATTGTATAGAGTGTTCCAATGTAGGTTGACATACGAGCGAATATACGAGCGAGTAGTAAAAGTTTCCGGAATATCCCTCACACAAGGCAGACCATCGACACTTAATAAATTAATATGTAATTAATATACTGTGCTGTCTGGTGGAATCAAAATACAACACTAGCAAATAGATTAATTTTCATGTTCTGCTGGCATTTGAATTTACGACGGTAATTGAGGTAAGCTGACATATGTACAAGCAGGTTCTTCTGGAGTGGTGAGGGAGGGATATATTTTATTTATTTAGTCAAAGAATAATACTCCAACTTAACCTGATTTAGGCATTCCTGGCTTCCATTGCTTTCCAACATGATATACCCCACTATTATCTTTATTGTCGAGTTTGAATACAAAGCAATGGGTATGATCTCTTGTTCTTATAGCAAATTTTGTATGGACAACGGCTTCAAAAGAATATTGACAGATTTTCATTTCCCTAAAAAGAGCCTCGTTTCCCTACTGGCAGCCTTGCTGATTTGACCTATTCTGTAGATTCTTGCCCTCAATTTGGGTTCAATTATTGCCAAAGTGCTAAGCATGTTTAATTACCATGTAAATAACCTGCATAGCCATGTGGTTGTTGTGACAATGTAGATCGTAATTAAAACAAGAATGAATTGTTGATTTAGATGTGTATATTGATAATGGAATATAGTACGCTCGCAATACATGAGGATTATCACAATCGTCAGGTAACTCAAAATACAGTCTTTTTTTCTCTTTGCAAAGCTACAAATAAAAACCGCTCTGAATAAAAGAACGGTATTGTACACAGACCATTTTTCTGTGCCATAGTAGTGCATTGTTTTATACTAAGTCCCCTTCTTTGCATGAACCTATAACACCATGACACACTTCCACTAAAACTTTAAATTCTTAATTCAGTTGTGATTTTCTTTGCTTGAGTCAGAGATCAACATAGTTCATTCCACAACACGTTTCACGTTGATTCAAGACATATTCTTTTAATTTATCCTCAGTATTAATCCATCTTGCTTTGCAGCCACGATTTTGCTTTTTTTTTTGTAGCATATAATACAACTTTAGCTCTACGCCAACCTTGGACACATTTTTCACTCACACTATATTTCCTGTGAGCAGCCATATTCCCACCTTTCTCTTCAGCGAACTTTACAACTTACAGCTTAAAAGCTGATGTGTAAGACTTGTGTGATTTGACGGGAGGCATTGTGAGATAAGTTGTATGATTTGTACGGGGATATTTATATGAATGATTATAACTGAAAAGATTGATCAAAATATACAGAGCTCATTAAAATGTGCCTGTACTATAGCAATGAAAACAATGCCCATGGCTAAATTCATTATTTACATCCAGAGAAGGGGGTGGACACCATTTCCTCTGGTTCTTAATCCCATTGATATTAAAAACGGGTAGCGTAATTGATGCGGATTAATGATAAAAAACAATGGGGTACCAGCAATATGGTAAATATTATCGGTAGCCGAAGCCAATATCAAGGTTTAAACAATTGCCGCAACTGGCTGTGATTGTTGTTGGAAACCATAGACCAATTTATCAACTACCGGTATAATCAAAGAGAGACACCAAAATGTCAGCTGGTTAAGAATGAATAAAGGTGAAGTGTTGAAATTACAATTTGCTTTTAACTGAATTGCGAAACTAAAAATGAATCTTTGATGATCTATGAGTACTGGTAGTCCATCTACTGTATATATCTGATTTTAGTCTTGTTTAAACCATATTTATTTGAGAAACTTTGTCAAATACAATTACAAACGTATGATTTGGGAGATTCAGTAGAAAGCATGATCTACATTATTTAAAAAAATAATCATAGAACGCTCAAGTCAATATGGATTACATCCCTTTGTAGGATTAATTAGATTAGTCAAAAAGGTATGCCAGTAATCGCATGCTTGTGTCCAACACTATACTGAAAAGTCAAATATTAATGGACCAGTTGCTAAAATGTGATCAGGAAGAATGAGGTATGGTTAAAGAGGATGAATAAAACAAACTTATTTCATTTTTTTTTAGGAACAAATATTATGCTTTGAATTAGTACAGTACACTGTAGAGTATAGACTGTAAGTATGTTATGTGGTTCGGTGAAATTATTTCTGGTAATTGTTTCCTTTTATTTTTTGTTTGAGGAATAAGAAAATACATGCAAAATAAATAATGACAAAATTTATAAATATAAAAGCAGTCATATTAGTTTATGACAATTTATTGACATAGTAATTTAACAAGAATTTGTACTTCTGTGTGACCTGTTTTCAATAATGCCAAATTTAGATTTTAATAGCATACTGGGTACTGTAATCAATAAGTCGATGCAATTTTAATAACACAATCCATATACAAGTCAAATTCAGAGTATAAGACAAAAACCTGACTTTCAAGTAAAAAGAGTATTGACTTACAGGCTGGAAAATATGGTACTAGTTACATTGTATTTGTTGTTATATTTTGATTGCACTAGTGCTGATAATTTTTGTTTAACCACACTGTGCATTGTCTTGTGAGTAAATGAAAACACGGTCTTACAAAAGAATCAGTTTTGTATTTGTTTGCTCAGCATGGAAGAAAAACCAAGCCATCCACCATTCTACAAATGAATATTTAAGAATTGTACAATGTACACAGAATGACACTGACACAGACAGGTGCACTGATATTGATGATGAATTATGGCCTAAACAATAGGTACTGAATTCAACTTATAATATTGTTTTCATGTGAAGCTTTTACTTCTTCTTCATATTTTATTACCTTAATTTATTATTGTATCAACAGTATCACTATCAGTGCATCTGTCTGTGTTTTGACATTATTGCCCATTGATGTTTATTCATTCACTGTCCTTTTTATTTGACCAGGTTTAATTCCCCTGCTCTTAGGTGTAGTTGTTCCATCAGACAGTCAACAGTTTTGGGTATTTTTGTTTGTACATTGCTAAAAAGACTGTTTGAATTCAAATGAGATACAAGTTGGGTTAGAACAACTTTTTCTTCAAACCGCTTCGGTGGCCTAGTGGTTAGAGCGTCCGCCCCGGAAGCGGGAGGTCGTCGGTTCGATCCCCGGCCGAGTCATACCAAAGACTTACAAAAATGGTACTAACAGCTGCCTCGCTTGATGCTCAGCATAAAGAGGTTAGTGTTAGGACTGGTCGGCCTGGTGTCAGGATAATGTGACTGGGTGAGACATCATGCTACATGTCTGCGGCATGATGTCTCAGTGCTAGACATCACTATAAACTGCCTCACTGCAGACATCGTAGCGATATGACTGAAAAATTGTTAAAGCTACGTTAAAAATCCTAATCAAACAAACAAACAAACAAAAACAACTTTTTCTAAGATTTATTATATGAACGGGAGATTAGAAACTGGGCGGTACTTCTTTAAATCGTTATGGTCAAGTGTTGGTTTGTTTAGCAGAGGCTTTACGATGGCAGTTTTGAAAAATTATGGGAATTCCCCTCCCCCCCACCCCCCCCGATGAGAGAGAGATATTAATAATATCAGTTAGTGAAGGCTATAGTGGGTCTAAGCACTCAAGTTGCAGTGATGTTGGAATAGGATCAACTTCACAAGACTTTGGTGCACTCTTCGTCACGATTGTGTTTACTAAATCAATAGAGACAGGTTCAAATGCTCCTAATGGTTGTCGCTGAAATTCTGTATCATAACTGTATGGTGATGAGTCAATTGAAATTTTGTTGTCAAGTGAATGTCTAATGGTTTGTACTTTGTCACGGAAGAAATTTGCAAATAGGTCCAGAAGGTCTACTGGAGAGAAGGTTGTTAGAATGGTGTACATTTGCTCCTTGACATTACTTTGTTAGTTATCTTGAGGAGCTTTTTGCAGCTGGATCTCTCCATGATCTTAGTACTGTAGTGGGATAATTTTGCTAAATGGACTATGTTTGTGATGTTCTTTATAGCACCTTCATAGATTTGTTTATGAATAGGAGTCAGGTGGAAAGCCAAAGCCTCTCTGCTTTTCGGCGATGTCTTTTATAAGTGCGAAGCTGGTTCCTATCACTGCTATACAATGGAGAACACTTTTTTTTTATTGATACTCTGCATTTGGTGGCTGGGGCATGTTTTTCAAGCAATGAACGCAGGAAGTTATCGAGTTATTCTGCTGTAGGATGTAAGTAAGTTGTTAGGTTTTCTTGGATGCCATGCATGAATTTGGTTCTATTTATCATACAGAGGTTTCTCTTAGTAGCAAATAAATGTGGAGGGTTAGGGACTGATACGTTGAGATGGCATATAATTAGGGATGTTAAACGAAAATCGGAAATCCGATTATCGGTTTTGAAAACTATTATCGCTTTTTGTTTTTACAAAACGATAATCGAATTCAATATTTTTTACCATTTTTGTAGTGAAAATTTTTAAAAAATGCCAGAAAAAAATTCATTAATGCTTTTGTTTAGTGTTTACATTTAAAAAAAATATGGCCAGCAGATAAGAAGGTGTGTTTGTTTAAAATTTGTGAGTGTTCCATGCAGCGTGTTTGTAAATGAATACATTTATTGTTGAAGGATGTAAATAGTTAGTCGACCGACCGGTCGCTAAGTTCTTTGATGTCCGAAATTGACAACAATAGACTGTTAATAGCTACAATCTCTGTTGTTGAGGACTGGTCTCTGCTGGTTGTGTCTTTTCAAGTTTACAAATATGGCTGGTCGTATAAATAAATCTGATGTATGGGAAAACTTTGAAAAAATTTCATCAAGCATGGCTCGCTGTAAACTGTGTTCACAACAAATAAGTCGGAGCGGTGGATCTACTACTGGATTGCATGCACATTTGCGTAGCAAACATTCCGGATTTGCGGCTCCTTCAAATGTTCAGCCATGATTAACAACATTTATTGGAACACAAAGAAACTGTCCTGATAGTCATCAAGAAAAAGTTACTGCTGCTGTAGCTAAGTTTGTCACTGAAAACATGCTAACAATTTCGATTGTTGAATCCAATTCCTTCCGTGATTTGATGGCTTTGGTGGAGTCACAATATCGTCCTCCATGCCGTCAGACGATGCGTGTCTATACGTTATGGTATGTAATGAATATCTTTTATTCGCAAGAGGCATTCACTAACTTGCATTATAAGAATATATTTCTTGTAATTTCTATGTAGGACAAAAACCGATAATCGGTTTAAAATCGGATTTCTACAAACGATAATCGGTTTTGGAAAAAAAAACGATATTAACATCCCTACATATAATGCAGAGGTGATCTGATGCATGTTTGTGGGATACAAAGGTGGATACAGGCCTTGAATTTAACACAAATTTCCTGGTAGCCAGACGGACTAGTGTACTGAGAAATTTACTAGCCCTGCCAAACATTTACTAGCCCTGTCCCCAAAACAATGTCACACACTCGTATTGAGACTAACAACAATTTTATTTCATAAATAGCATTATCATATAAACTGCAGAAGTACAGAAGTATAAATTCTACTTTACATCATCAATAAATTCACATTTCTTGTTTATCAAGATAATCTGGATCTAATTCCAGAAAGGGATCCAGGTGTCATTTCTCGTCCTCCACCTGCAATCTGGGTCCATATGAGGTTTGTTCTGGTCTCCTTACCCGTCTCCCTGAAACATTACACAAATGTATTGCTGATAATGGATCATATGTTGGAATGTCATTTGTATGAAACATGATGAAGAGTAGGTCGGACAGAACCCAAGGTCGCAAACAAGATCTCCAGTCACTCTTCACCATTTTGATCTCAGAGAAACCCCTTTCAGCATCAGCAGAGTGGGCTGGGATTGTCAGGATGAGGTCAATCAATGCCAGAATATTCTTGTAGTCAGCAGCATATGATTGTACAACTGTGGGCCAAGTCAAAGCATAGATGTCTTTGTAATTGCAAGATAACAGGATGAATTTTGCTTTTTTTCTGGAGGCTGAACACCCTCTATAAAATGCCACATTTTGCCTGTCTTATATGGCGGGAATTGTGCCTCGTTTTGAAATATGAGATGTTACAGTATAACTGACACGAATTATTTGAAGTAAGAAAAGGAATGACACAGTGTCCTTTATATAAAAAAGTCAGAGCAAAAAACCCATTTAAAAACACGTGCATTTGCCCCCCTTCCATCAAAGGGCTTCTCCCTAATAAAGACTCGACTTCAGCGGATGTTCTGCACGATCAAAGCAGTGGCTAAAGTAAACACTGTTATAAAATATTAACATCAAAAGGTAATGTTAGTTTCAACTTGGAAAATGTGTGCTCCGATCAAACGAAGCCAGCTGACTCAGCGCGATGTATTTAACTCAGGTGCTCGATGCAAGCTTGATGTGAATGAAAAAGAAAACAATAATCAAAAGAAATAAAATCATACATAGCGACAAAAATACCAAATATATTCCTGAGATATTTTTCTAAGGTATTTTTGTTACTCTGTATGATTTGTTTCTTTAGATTTTTTTCCCCCTTCACATCAAGAGTGCATCGAATACCTGTGGTATTTAATGGCTCCAATTACTGTCTCATCATTAATAACATATGTTTGGCAATTGTTCCTAATTAATCGAACCTCAGTGTATTGTTGAAATTAATAATAAGCGTGAATATTTTCAATCTTAGATGCCCATGTGAGATTTTAATTCCCATCAAATGCGTGTATTCAATTATTTGTTCAATCATTTTTGGGGGAAAAATATAAAAGCTATTCTTATTATCATAGAAAAATTAGTTGCTTGGAAAATGATGTGTCAGTAATGTTATCATAATAAATTGATCTAATATGAGTTACCCGTTTGTGACTCGGAGCAAGCAAAAAATAATACCTTCAAGAAACAAACATGTAAACTAATTTCTTTGAATAGTTGATGCTATGTTCTTTTGTGTGGTGTAACATTTCGTAATTTGTTACTGTGGTCGCGTGAATAAAGCGTGATACCATTTAATTCTCTATCAGATTAATACGGATCAATTTCCAAACTTCCGTTGTTAATGACGGGATCTAAATTGGCGCTGTTAAGTGAAACGCACATAATCAGATGGCTTCTTGTAATAGAAACACATTTCCGAGGCAGAAATTGACTTCATCTTCACATGCTAATATTTTATGACTGTATTTACAACGGTCACTGCGTTGATTCTAAAGAACATCGGCAGAAGTCACATTTTTATAAGGGTGTTGAGTAAACAAAAGCTGACTGTTGATAACCAAAAACTTACTAGCCCATCGGACTATTAACATTATGAAAGTTACTAGCCCGACGGGAAATCTACTAGCCTCGGGCTAGCGGACTACCGCTAATTTCGAGCCCTGGGATAGCAGAATATTATCATCAGTCTATGAAGAATATTCCAGTCTTAAATGTGACCAAGTTAGTGGGTGGGTTGGTTAACTGACTGTTTAAGATTGAAAACATGAATGGAATGTAGAAGTTTTGATGTGTATGGGTTTCCAGGACAGTCAAAGTGAAAGTTGAAAGCTTGTTTTTTCTACTAGAAGGAGGGCGGTAGAGACAGAAAAAATGGACTGACCTTTGTTCCAGTGTGAGTGTTGTTTGATCTAGTTCATATGATGTGTGGCAGAAATTGAAAGTTGTGTTGAACACTTCCATGATATGATGCACCATATTTAGAAAAATTGACAAGATTTTGGGATTTATTTTGTATGTTGGAGAAATGTGAATGTTAATCATCATTGTCATTAAATTAGCTGATATTTGGTGCCATGTGGCTGATGTGCAGATATTTCAGAAATTTTCAAGGAATTTTCACGTATAGTCATATTTGGTAGTTGTTTCCAACGAAGGACTTAAACCCAAATTAAGAGTACACTTCCTTCAAGTTTATTGCTATGGAATGTGCATAATTCTTATGCGATTAGCTGGCTAGTAGATGCATCTAGTTTTGATAAAGATGACAGAATACCAAAACAACTGAGAGATTTATGAAACAAATCTGCCATGAAATAAGACATTCCCATGGGCCAAAGGACAAGAAAATGGCTGCACACCAAATTAAGGAATGGCTTCATAAAGTAATTGCAAATTGTTACAGTTGCAGTATCAGTCATAATTATCGGGATTATCATGGTCTCAATTTTTCATTTTGTAAAAAATTATAATACAAAAGAATATTAACAGTGAAGTTACTTGATGCCACATGAAGAATCAATTGTGACTGATTTAGAAGAAAATATATGAATCTTAGCTATCCCTTTATGATTTCAGTGGCTGATTTTCTTTTCTTTTCAAAGAGAAACTTTCTTGGTTTTAAGGTTATATATACTTGCTTGTATTGGTTTCTCCACTTCCAATTGAAATCACTAGTCTAAGCTATACCTAATTTGAGAATGATCAAGATATACTTTTATATATGTAGTTAGGACTTGTTTTTTATTTGGCAGCCTCTAAAGGAAGAAGAAAGAGTAGAAAGCATTTTTTCCTCCCCATTAAAGGTTCAACTATTATTTCAGCTAGCAGGTAGGAATTACCATTTACTCACCATTAAAGGTTATGTCCGCTTTCAACATTTCTAGTTGGAATGCATTAACTAACAAGAGAGCTTTCCAGTCCCTTACGAATAGGGACCAGTCTTTAGTAAAAATAAAAGCCAATGAAGTTCAAACCACTGGTATCTCATGGGCCAGTCTAACTCATTTGATTATGGAGAATATTGCAAAAGCCACATTTTGGCACTTTCATACCACTTGCTCCTCCATTTAACTTCAATTGTTAACTCACCAAACATAGGCAGTTTCTCATTGGGCCCAGTTGTCACTGCGTAGAAAGTTGCCCAAGTGGATTAAATCCCAAAGTATTTTCCTAATCTTCAATGAGGTTGCAGTTACCTTTTGCATGTTTTTATTTGCCAGTTGTGCGAGCATCAGCCACTCACCAAAAAAAATTCAGTTATGCATTTGCAATAGGTGTGGTATTACTGATATTATATTTTTTTAGGGAGGGTGTTAAACTAACTTTACAGGTGTAATACTTACCTGTTGCTATTGCCAGATTCCTTCCTCCTGTCATTCTTTGATGTTTCACTAAGGCTGTGTTCTAGAAAAAGAATGAAGGGCATTTGCATTGGTAATCTTTGGGTGTCCAATGATGATTCATTGTTCTGGAATCTTCTGGGTCACCCTAATAAGAGGATGAATTCTTGTCATACAATCCGAGTATTTTCTGCCTGGAAAAGTACATGCTATGCAATAGCAACCGGTAAGTATTACATAATTAAATTTAGTTTTATCCCAACAAATTGAATTAGTGCTCTTTTTTGTCATCATGATATTTTTAAATCTAAAGCTTGTCTTTCTATTTGTGAATGTTGTTCTTTTAATATTTTCTCAAAAAGATCTTTGTTCTTTTCTCCTTAACATGCTGGCTGTTTACAGATTTTAGGATTTTAGACTTAATTTCACTGTTTGATGATTATTCTGAATTTAGTCTGCATTATATTACTTATAACAGCCACCTCGCATGATGAATCCGCAGCAGCCCAACACCTCTGGGGGGC
This sequence comes from Unio delphinus, assembly GCA_029339505.1. Classification (NCBI taxonomy): domain Eukaryota; kingdom Metazoa; phylum Mollusca; class Bivalvia; order Unionida; family Unionidae; genus Unio; species Unio delphinus. The sequence continues at coordinate 7,095,341 of JAQISU010000177.1, read as the reverse complement.
CTATGCAAGGTGGACCTCCTCCGACAGTCATGCCTCAGATTGACAGAGATAAAATTTACCAGTGGATAGTGGAGTTGACCTGTCCAGATACTCGCGAAAATGCACTGCAGGAACTCAGGTAAGCATTCTGTACATACCTGGTTGTGCAGATCAGAATATGGAAAAATCCACACATATTCCTTGTCAGTACTATTTGTCTGTCTCTGCTACCAAATCTCTTAAACTGTGGGTAGATTTTAACAAACCTTGGTAGTTATGTTGTTGATATGGTAACCATGACTCCTTTTCTGGTGTCACTGGGAGGGGCTAAAAAAATAAGATTTTACAGTTTTATTTGACATTTTAAAGAATTTTTATACCAGACTTTGTGTGCAATAAAAATAAAATGATGATACAAGTAAGCGGTAGGTCGTGGGTTCGATCCCTGGCAGAGTCATACCAAAGACTTACAAAAATGGTACTAACAGCTGCCTTGCTTGACGCTCAGCATTAAGAGGTTAGTGTTAGGATTGTTCATCCTGGTGTCAGGATAATGTGACTTTGTGGGACATCATGCTACACATCTGCGGCATGATGCCCCAGTGCTAGACATCACTATAAACTGCCTCACTGCAGACATTGAAGCAGTATGACTGAAAAATTGTTTAAGCTACGTTAAAGATCCTAAACAAACAAACAGACCATTACAGAGATAAAAAGGTTGATATATTGTTTTTTTTCATTGACTAATTTTGATTTAAAATCTTAAAGTAAAACATGAATTTATTTTGGGCAATTTATACAACAAAACAATGGGATCAGCAACTCGCACCAATCTTCATAAGGTTTCATGAGTTATTAGAACATATTAATATGAGGGACCTGTGTACAAACACGCATACATACAAACTGCCATCAAATATAATGCAAAAGATGTCAATTTTCCATCACATTTGGCAACCTTTAGTAAATATTTAAAATTCATTAATTGACTGCTCAAAAGGTGATAAACAAAATTGATTGAAATTTGATAGAATCCAGGTGAAATGGATTTTTGTATTTATGCTGGTGATGCTGATCTATCCAGTATGGCTACTATTTCTAAAAGTATACAAAATTTGAAACAACTTTTACTTTATTAAAACAGAATGGGACCAGATTTAACGAACCATTTTGCACATTTAGTGCCTTCATGTATAAATGGTGTCAAACTATAAGAACCCTTGCATGCTGTGAGAGGCAACCGATGTTGGATGTTGTTCCAACTGAGGTCACTGACCTTTTCAAAGAGCATGGTTTATGTATCAAAAAAATTGAATATCACCGGGATTGTCTAAAAAATTCATACTAGATACATTTTGATGCTCATATGCAAACTAATAACCTTGCACAACAGAAGCCACCAACATGGTTTGTTCCCGTTGCCACTGACTTGTTAATTTCATGTGCAAGCTGATAAGCTAACAGCACAATAACGACAGCTCTTCTGCAGTTTTGTTTTCTTTGTGATCATTATGAGAATAGAAAACATACTCAGGGTTAAGTGAACAGTGTTGTTTTTTTAATTATCATTTTGTTGAATCATACTTAATAACCCACAAACTTTAATTATCATAAAGAAAAAAATCAGTGATAGAAAGATCTTGTGAACTAATCAAAATAGTAATAGATTTTCATTTAATGTGTGTGATTTGTTGCAAGGAGACTGTTGCAGAATTCAATATGTTGAACTTATTCATGTCTTTAATTTGTTGGCATTTTCTTGGTTGGGGCATTCACATGGCTAGCACTATGTATGGCTTGTGTCACAGTTGCATTGCTTAAATATGTGCAAATATGTTGAGTGAGTGAGAGAGAGACAGAAAAGACTCACATAATTAAGGTAAACTACATGAAATCAGTTAAGCTTTCTATGCTATTCAAGGAAATTAGTTGTTCTTTTCTTTTCTGAGAATAAAATGCTCGAACAGTCACAAACAGGAAACTGCATTTGTTAATATATTGCATTGAAATAGTAGAATTAGATCTTTGCTATGATTATGTGGTGTTTACATCATTTCCATATAATTTATTATTTTCTTCTGTGATGATAAAAATGTTGTATTTTAAATTTTACCCTTACATAAGTGAGCAAATAGGATACATGTGGATTCAAATGTGAAATTTAATATAGAAACATTCAAAGGAGATAACACAAGCTGTGGAAAAAGATATAACACTGAAATAGCTAATTACTGTATACATCAGAAAATGTGTCTTTTTTTGCTCCAATTTTTCTGCTGCTTTAGTGTTAGTATTATATTCCCATGATTAACATGGTTTCCTGTCAATTTCCAATTTTTTAGTTTTATATATAACACTTGAACAATTTCCAGAAAAAAATTACAGTAATGCGAATTCAGTCTCAAATAGTCCTAGAACTTCTTACACAAGTCTTAATGAATACAGTTTGGAATAGACTAAAGTGGTTTCTCAAATGCTGAAGGTGTTGACATGCCTATAGTGGCCTGTAGACTGAAATGTACAAATGTACTAATGGTCTGAAGTGTAATGAGATGCCAACACTCTTTAATGAATCACATTAATATAATCCAAGAAGTCCTTGTTTGAATTCACTATAATTCCAAGTTAGTGCCTCTGTTCAAGAATATTATTGAGCACTTTGCAATTCCAGAGAACAATAATTCTAGCCCAAATCAAATGCTGAACAAAACAATAAGACTGATTTCTGCTTAAAGATACTAAAACAGGATGATAAATTTATTGATAAACAAGCTTAAAATGCTGTCTACTTGACCAATGTTACAATTAGTATTTTCTGGAGAGAAAAAACTGTCTTAATGGATTTTCCATTCTGAAACAATCTGTTACTAAAATTATAATAATGGGGATTTTTCCGAGAAGATATTCTTTTGCCAATCTGACATCAAATATGGCCATTATGGCAGCTGTCTTGAAATTCTTGTTATTGATACTGCAACAGAATTGTAAGTTTGCTTGGTAAGTTAACTGGATTCAGTTTTTGTCAAACTTCATGGGCAGTTTTCAGTTGAGCAAAGATACCTCTCAATTCTTGAGCATGGAGGTCAAATTTCAAGGTCACATGAGCCAAAAGTTTCAGGTTCTACATGGTAAGTATGCTTTCCTTGTATTTTCTTTTTCATTTTTTTGTTCCTGCTACGTACGTGCATTAAAATATCAGCTCCCAATTAAATAAGGTCACTGGGCATGATATTAATTTTTTAAAATATATATTTGAGTAGTTTGGTAGAATGGGGTGGGTTTCCAGTTCTCTGTAATTCTTCTAATGGCTATCCTTTTTTGTCTTTGCAGTAAAAAAAGAGAGGTGGTACCAGATTTGGCTCCAATGCTGTGGCATTCATTTGGAACAGTAGCAGCTCTGTTACAGGAAATAGTTAACATCTACCCAGCCATCAATCCCCCACATCTCACAGTGAGTTAATTTTTTAATGATATTTTGTTTGGGGCAGGTAATGTAAAATCGATTTGTAATTTGTAAAATTTTGTCTTCAGTAAATGACAATGACAGTGGAACATATCTATAACATTAGTGTAAACATATATTGACAGTGTTTTAGCAAGAAATTTTTTTTACAGAGAAGAGTAGTTTTGGCAAGAGGCATAATTTTTTTTAAGGATTGTGCACATTTTGTAACAAGTACCTTTTTGTGACTTGATGAAAATTTGCATTGGAAGTAGAAAGAGACAAAAGCACATTTATAAACTTGTCCTTCATTTAAATAAATATAAACATAATTAGAAGAAAAAAAACAACAGAAAACTGCACCAATATTAAGAAGATGGTATAGTGAGAGGGCATAAGGAAGGTGGAAAGAGAGGGGACTAGAAGGTTGCTAAGGGGAGAGCACTGAATGTGGAAAGTTGGAATGCTCTAGTATTTCGGTCTAGTTGGATCACTGCATTCAACCATATCTGTGTTAAGATATTGCTATATATTTTGTCCAAGTCTTGTCTCACTGTGCTGAGTCATGATGCCACTTACAGCTGAGACACAGCATTCTGGGAAACACTTGTTTTTAGAACTCAGAATCTTAAAACCATTGTATGAAGTAATCGTGCATTGAGCTGTCAAGACTTGAACATATGTCTTGTTTGATACATTTTTGACATAATGCTGGCATATCTTTTATGTAAGTATCTGTGAATACATTCCCTTATCACATTATCATTAGTTGGATTCCCTGCTATCTCTCAGATCCTGAAATCATGGAAAGATGATGAAAAGTATCTTTTCCATTATAGCTTGGACCTAGGGCTTGTACGTTCTGGCATATGGGGTATTTTCTAGATGTGCCATAAGACCTCCAGTCCAATCCATGTTAAATCATTTTGATCCATTACTTCTGCAAGCTGTGCCATATAATACCTGGTCATATCGTTCTAGAGAGCTATACATGGATCCAGTTAGCTGATCCATCTTTTTTTTAGCATGGACCAATGAGGCAGTTAAAGAACCAGCTATCCAAGTTGTAGCTGGCCCATCCATCCTGTTGTTAACTGAACTGACTGGCCAATATAATTACCAGCATTTAATACTGGTAAGTTGTTGTTGTTGTGGGGTTTAACGTCATTTTTCAGCACATGATAGGCTATACATGGTGGAACCCACATTGGCCGCTTGGGAGACTCAAACCCACACAGACAGGTGAGATGGCAGTGATCAATACTGGTAAGACAAAACTTAGGCACTTGTCTGGCCACCAGTGCAATATGGTGGCACACATCTTTATGGCTTATGCTCAGGGGAGAAATCAAATGGTGTACAGGGAAGATGGCTCATTCCTGCCTTCAGGGATGTTTCAATCTCATGTTGATAGAATACCTGATGAGGACAAGCCCACATTGAGTGCAGGGATACCTTTGATGATTGATCATACCCCGGTCCCACAATGCAGTGTATGGAATACATTTTTAAAGTGCCCATAGAGGTAATGTATAGAACTCTAATGATTTCTGAGTGCACATCCCAGTCTATAAGCTACCATTCTTGGATAAAAAATCTTGCAGACGCCAATATGACCAACCCCCAGTTTTATAAAGTGGACAAAAAGTTATGCAGCCATATGGCAACTGAGTCAACTGTCTAGACAGCTGTCAAGCAAACCATCCAACACCATGCATCCATACCAGTGAAACTTGATCTTCATTTTCTACCAGTGATCCTTTTATTTATGGCTTATCCCTCGCGATATCTTTCTGTTAAAAATTATGGCAGTGCCTCATCTGTGCCACTGATAATAACTGGCACAGTGAGTTTGAGAATCCCTCTGATGCCATAACTTACTCAGATTGGACAATTTAACAGACTGAATTTAGTCTTTAAGGCAGCTGTGGAGAAAAGCTACAGGGTGCTGCCAGTTTTTAAATGTGCACCACTGCCAACTGCAAGCTAGGCCTATACAGGCATCAGTATACTTGGAGGATGAGGAGGTACTTCCTCCTTCCATCTGCTGCCTCAGATGGCAGAAATAAAGAAAATTCTGATCACTGCTTGGAAAGAATAAAATCTTTGACCTGAGGGAAGCAAAAGTGCTCTTTTCAGATGTCAACTTCTGACATTCTTTTAGGTACTCTGGTACATGACTCATTTGGATATAGTGTTACGTGTTTAGGCTTGAATAAACAGTAACATAGAACGAGTGAAAATAACAAGCTTGTAAAAACTTAATAAACAATTTATTGAGTACAAATATTTTCCAGAAAAGAAAAATAAACTTACGGTTTTAAGAATCAATTCCCAAAATTAATCCAAAAATAACTCAAAATATAATCCGCTAGTGAAATTGCGAAAGTCCTGGTAATAAAATATCCAAATAATTCCCAGTTCGAATCTTAGTGAAGCATCCAAGATGGAAGATGACGTCACTTGATAAAGTCAGTTCTTGGTAATGAAATTCAATGAACACAATTTTCCAGACAAATAACAAAATAAATCCTCTTGATCCAAACAAATTGAAATAATTTCCAATACAAAGTAATTTAAAATAACTCAAAACGACACACAACTTAGTATTCTAACAGTCCAACTCCTACTAAATAGTTCGCTCCAAAACATAATTTATATACCTGTTTTTACGTAAACAAGAAAGGGGTCACATGATCTTCTAGAATCTTTTAGAACAAATTTACGTTAAAAAAAATCTCGTACACACCATATGACCCAACTAAAATTAGAAAGATGTTTATAACAAAGCTCCATAATGTCCTTGGATTCAACCAATCATTTTAAAAGCTTGTTTACAACTCTGAAGCTAGGTCAGAAATGTGGTCAACATCTGGTGTTTATTTGTAAAGTACAGGTCATCTCCCAATGAATGAATCTTAAACTTAAAATGTCAGATTTGAATCTGACAAACAATTAAAATAAAAATGACTGAAGTCAAATATACGTAACAGTAGTATCTTTTAATGTTAAATAGAAACATTGTGGATGTTGTATCTTCTAATGTTAAATACAAACATGGTGGTAAGTACATCTGCCCCACTGTTTTGCAAGGTGGTTAAAAGTTTTCACCCTAACTCATTTGGAACATAGTTACAACACCAATCATGCTGGACATAATATTGCTATACATTTTTCTGACTTGTCAGAAAGGTGTACAGCAACCTTGCTTGAGACTCTGTGGCTAAGATCGCCAAATTATTCAACAGATGCCCACCATTCGACGGTGAATACAGATGGTTTCTGCCAGTTTATATCTAGCAAGACAAGATGCCACTCATCTCTCAAATCACTCCATGCCTTCTGAGGTCATTTGGCTTGGCTTATTGTTTAGCAGTAAGATAAAGAAATTCATGAGGCACAAGTACTGTTCCACTAACTGACAATGCCTACTATCCCAGACATTCAGGCCTAATCAGTCTCAACGTGAAAGAGATCATTTTTAAAAAAGATTCAAGAAACCAAGTACTATCCAGCAACAGCAATGGTTTTAATTTCAGGAGATGACCAGGCTCCTCAAGACAGAAGGGGGTTAAGAAACAAAGTTACTTTCCTCCTAGACCTCCAACCAATCTATTTTCTGACTTATAATAAAGGTAGGCAGCAACCTCACTTGAGACTCCGACTAAGATTGCCTTGACTGCCCACAGAAAAAGTCCTGGTTTCCACCAGACTGATTTTATTTTCTTCAGCTTTTGTTAACCTTTACTTGTTGCTCTTTGGGTATAGGCTTACAGCTTAGGTGACCATCAGTGGTGCTATTCTCTTATTCATAGTGCAGTTTACCCTCATAGCAGGAAGAATTCTTATTCACACCATGGCGACCATGGTAAATGCAGGATGCTCATTATTGCCAATACTACTTGTTCTCACAATGTTAGTGTACTTTGGAAGTGTATTCAAAGAAGAAAGTAAAGTTTGGTAAATTATGTTTTTTTGAGAATACTTATCTTATGACATTACTATTAAGCAATTTCAAAGCCCCTCCCAAATGGTCAATACTTATTGAGGTGTCGCTCAAGCAACACAACTGAAGCTAACTGGTAGTGGCAGCAGGAGGTTAGTGGAGGAAGTGGCAAGAGTTTTTTCCCTTTTCTCTAATGGAATATAGATGGAAGGAATGTTTTGACCTCTGTGATTGTTGGATTTTGGAGGTAGCAGATAATTGACCTAACATTAATGTGGTTAAGCAAGTGTTATTGGAGAAATAATTTGTGCAGAATTTGGTTTTTACTCAGGAACTTTGTATTTAATTGTTTGGCAATGGGATAGACACTAGGGTAATAAAAAAAAATAGTAGAATAAAGAACATTGACCCTAATCTACTGGTGCATTATGCAATCACACATCAGTGTCTGTGTTGTTTGCAGACTTATAAGTAGGTATATATAGTACAGATTATTATTTTTTTTGCCAAAATACAGAATTGTATATTTTATCTTTATTAAAAAAAAAGATTAAAAGTGACTTATAATGAAACACATAAGTTAAAAAGAATGTTTTTCTAACTGTAAGAACAAGAGTGATAATAAATCAGATTAAAAAAATCATATAGCAAAAGTGAAATGGTTTAACTTTGCTTTAGTTAGTTGGTAATAATGATGTCATCACCATAGAAAATACATGAAATTGTATTGTTCCTTCTCTATCAGCCATTCAACAATGGCCATGCATGTATTCCATTGCAGTGTTTACATTAAGGCTTTCAGCTGGTGTTTTAAAGCTTTGCAAACCATGTTAGATTATAAAGTATTCAACATTTTTTTCAGAGCAAAAGTTCTTTATTACATGTAACCATTTGTAATATCATAGAAAAGACTTTAGAAGTAAAGTAACTACATGTATGTGTATGTCTTCATTACCTCATGCATTACACTTGAGTGATGTGTTTTGTAGGCTCACCAGTCCAACAGAGTTTGCAATGCCTTAGCTCTGCTGCAGTGTGTGGCCTCCCATCCTGAAACCAGAACAGCTTTTCTTCAAGGTAATTTGATAATTGGAGTCAAGGTTGCAGCTTCCTTGCAAAATGCTAGAATGCCATTACAGGTCACTTACCATATACAGCCATTATATTTTTTGCTTAAATTTAGTGAATCTCAGATTTTTAAACTATAACATCATCTTTGATTCCCATTTAATTTGAAAAATTTGCAAATATCTTAAATTTAAAAATCATTTTTAATCCCAAGTTTTACAGATCCACGATTTGGTAAGAAAAATCTGGAAAGGTATATTATACTGTTGGCTGTCGTGTAACATTGCTCATAAGAAGGCAGATTAAAACAGCTTAAGCTGCCCTGCAGTCATCAGTTTTTGAATTTAAGATCATATATACAGATTTTACGAGTGGCCAAGTGGTCTAAAGTGCTCTCCGTTACAGATCACTGCCATCTCACCTCTGCGTGGGTTCAAGTCTCGGATTCGGCCAATGTAGGTATGTGGGAAAGCTTGCCAGTAGCTTCTCATGAGTCTGTTCTTTCTGGGGGTTTTCCTGGGTTCTTCCTTAACCATTAATACTGGCCGCCATGTATAGCATATTGTGTGCTTAAAAATGGTGTTAAACTGTACAACTACAACAACAACAGATTTTATATCTTAAATCTGCCTGTTGTATCTAAGGTCACATTGGCCATATTGACTTCTTTAGAAATTCGTTCCCTCTTAACTTTAGAACCCACATATAATGCAGGATGAGTATAGATCACAATTGTTTTAATAGAATATATCAAGACTTGATCAGCATAAATTCTTGCAACTTTTTTTTTTTTTTTTTTACAAGGAGAGGTAATGGGCAAGAGTTACCACCCATTGTCTATTTGACAGACTGGATAAGACAATTTTTGCCTTTTATTAGGGCTGGATTCATGAGGTAGTAAGCTAATAAGTAAGGTGATTGGTTATGAATTCATAATTTACTTAAAGATTTAAGTCACATTCCAAAATATATGGTGTAATGAGAAAAATGGTAATTTAATCATTAATTAGGTAAAGTGGAAGTAATAATTTTTTTCAAGTACTCCAGTAATTCATGAAGTATAAGTATTACAATAATTTATTCCAAAAATTCCTAAACTAAATTAGATAACAAACCTACAAACAGAATAAATACTGTTACAATGATTATATAGCAGTGAACATGAAAAGCTCATGTTTTTATGCAGTCACTTGCATAACTGACATAATGCCTGACGAAGGTGGAAAGAACATTTGATGTTACATATATAGTTGATAACACATCACTGAAATACACAGGTTAAAGTGCAACCCTACTATAATACAATGGCTGGAAAACACTTCCTTTTTGCTTGTCTTTGCTACTTAATGTTATGATGGATATCTACACCTTGGCAGATCGTTCAGCTATTTTGATGCTTTGGGTCATTGAATTTCATTGGATGTAGCAGCAAGCCAGTGCATCCAATCAAAATCAAGCTGTTCAAATTTGAACACTGTTCCTACATGATTGAGACAAGTGGAGCACACAACTGTAATGGACTCATAAATAAAAAATATTACTCCAGCAGTAATTATTTGTGCAACTACATCCTTTCTGTTAAATACACATAATGGATTCTCTCTAGCATATGATCATACTTTTGATGTAAAACTTACAAAACATCCATTTGAAGTCAGTTACCTCTGCCATTTTGAACAAACATGCAGTTAGCTGGCATTACATACTAAAGGAGATAACCTGTGAAATCCAACAGAGGTCATTAGGACAAAGCTCAGAAATATCTGTATGATTTGCCAATACATAGATAGGGTTAACACAGTAGAACCTTTTGGCAAGCGAAGATGCATTTTGCTATGTACTGTATCCACCAAAGTCAGTTAACTTAAGGAAATATTGGATGTATATCCACTTAGCCATACACTTACTGATAACCTACTTTACTTTTTATGACCTTTCCTAACTTTCTTTATCTTTGTTATGTTACAGCCCACATTCCCTTATTCCTGTACCCATTCCTGCACACATTCAGCAAGACACGCCCATTTGAGTACCTGAGATTGACTAGTTTGGGTGTCATTGGTGCTCTTGTCAAGGTAACTCTGTTGATATACTTGGAAAATAAATGTTTCATCTACCTATTATTTTATATGGCCTAGAAGAACTAGAGCAGTCATTTTGACTTAGTTATGAAGCTATAATGAGTTTTCATTCTTAAAGAAAGATATAGTGGTGTTTTTACGTCATGTTCCTACTAGACAAATGGCCCAGATATTGTGTTTTTCCTTCATGTTACTACAGATAAATGGCTCATATAGTGTTTTTTCTTTATGTTACTACAGACACATGGCCATATATAGTGTTTTCATGTTACGAAAGACAAATGGTCCATATATAGTTTTTCCTTCATGTTACTACAGACAAATGACACATATATAGTGTTTTTCCTTTATGTTACGACAGATGCATGGCCCAATATAGTGTTTTCATGTTACTACAGATAAATGGGCCATATATTGTTTTTTCTTTATGTTGCTACAGACACATGGCCATATATAGTGTTTTCATGTTACTACAGACAAATGGCCCATATATAGTTTTTCCTTCATGCTACTACAGACAGATGGCTCATATAGTGTTTTTTCTTGATGTTGTGACAGATAAATGGCCCATATAGTGTTTTTCCTTTATGTTGTGACAGATAAATGGCCCATATAGTGTTTTTCCTTTATGTTGTGACAGATAAATGGCCCATATAGTGTTTTTCCTTTATGTTGTGACAGATAAATAGCCCATATAGTGTTTTTCCTTTATGTTGTGACAGATAAATGGCCCATATAATGTTTTTCCTTTATGTTGTGACAGATAAATGGCCCATAGTGTTTTTCCTTTATGTTGTGACAGATAAATGGCCCATATAGTGTTTTTCCTTTATGTTGTGACAGATAAATGGCCCATATAATGTTTTTCCTTTATGTTGTGACAGATAAATGGCCCATATAATGTTTTTCCTTTATGTTGTGACAGATAAATGGCCCATATAGTGTTTTTCCTTTATGTTGTGACAGATAAATGGCCCATATAGTGTTTTTCCTTTATGTTGTGACAGATAAATGGCCCATATAGTGTTTTTCCTTTATGTTGTGACAGATGCATGGCCCATATTTTGAGTCTTTCAAGTTTGTAGATAACATTGCTCCTATTTAATATAGTGCAGTATTTTTTCTTTTTAGTTGTTGGAGCTTCAATGTAAGAACTAGAGCTAGTTCTGAATTGGTAGAAATTGCTTGGCACAAAACAGTACATTTCATCATGTGCATAATATCATGTTTCAGTTTATGATGAAAATAATTTAATTAATAATTACATGTACAAAAATTGATTTTACATACTCATTTCTTTTTAAGTATCACAAAATTTTAAGTAACAAAGATATTTTCTCTAAAAATTAGGTTGCATATTGTGTCACTGCTCATCGGTATTTTGAGATATTACATTTTTTCTCTCCACATGTGATAAATGTGATAAAAAAAGGAAAATTATGTGTTATTATAGATCTTTTCTTTGTACCTTATCACACATAGCCTGATGTCAAGCTCGATCAAAATTCTCTTTAAAAAAAAACTAATTTTTTGTTTTAATTATTCAAATTCTAAGTGATTGGTAGGCCATAGGTAAAGGAATAGAATTAAATAGTTTTTTTTAAAAATTTTCCATGTTAAATTTGTTTGTCTTCTCAATAGACGGATGAACAAGAGGTGATTAACTTTCTGTTGACGACTGAGATTATTCCTCTTTGTCTGCGCATTATGGAGGCAGGAAGTGAACTTTCAAAAACAGTAAGTCCAGAAATCTCGGACCTTATAGATGCTAGAAACTTGGGTTATATAGGAATTATTTTGGACTGTCCAAGGGAGCAAAAGTCTCTTGTGGGTGTAAGACTTCACCATGAGTTAGCAGAGGGTGATATTTATGTTACCATGTTACTGTATTGCTGGATTTGGGGTCGAAGTAATTATACGATTAGTTCTTAAACAGTTACATGGTTTCCTACTCTAGGTAAATGAAAGTCTGATAGTGTTTAATTAATGGCACATTTCTTCTCAAAATGACAAAGTGATGTCATTCAAAGTGCATTTTAAATGAGAAATACATTAAGAAATTTACAAATGTCAAAATAGGCATTTTATTTCATGTAATCCTATATCAAAAAGATCAACCACTCCTCCAGAAGGCCAGATGAATTGCTTATATTGTGGAGGAGTGAAATCAAAGGTTGCACCAAATGTCTCTGTCTGCTAATACTAATGGTGAGACCAAATCTCTCTATCTGCTAATACTAAGGGTGAGACCAAATAATATCTAGCAATAAACTGAATAAACTGTAAGTCATAACTTTAATAAAAACAGCAGCTATAACAATAACTACTACCAACATTTCTTACTGCTGCTGTTATTATTATTATTATTATTATTATTATTATTATTATTATTATTAAAAAGTCTATATATTGTTACGTGCTTAGGCTCGAATAAGCAGCAACACAGAAAGAGTGAAAACTAACAAGCTTATAAAACTTTAACAATGAATTTATTAAGTACAATTATTTTCATAAAATAAATAAACTTACGGTTTTAGAGAATCAAATCCAACAAATATAAAATTCACAAATTAATCCACTAATGGAATTGCAAGTCCTGATAAATAAATGTTCTAATAGTTCCAGGTTCGAATCTTGACGATGTAATCCAAAATGGCTGACAATGTCACGTGGTACAGTTCTTGTTTTTAATCATCCAAATGAATATCATAAACATATGTTCTTTTTCCAGATAATTCTTCTTTTCCAACGAATTGACACAAAGTCCAAAATAATTAAACTCAAACAGATAATACACAACTTAATATTACAATAAGCCCAAAAATCTACTAATGTCAGCTTCTAAAATACAGCTATATATATTGTAATTCCCTCGTAAACAAGAGGAATCATGTGATTCTGGAAGGTCATGGAAAAGGTACCTTCTTCAAGTCACGTAGTAATAGAATGAACCAGAAGGAAAAATCAGCCACTAATAAAATGTTGTCCGCGAAATTAACCAATAGATTTAGAGGCTTGTTGACAATGTCTAAAGCAAGGTCAGGATTTAGGTCAAACAAGCCAAGGTCAGAACTTGTTTACAATCTAAGTCAGCCTATTTACAGTTAAAGTGATTAAGCTGAACTTTCTAGAACAATTTCCCAATTAATGGATATTAAACCCTAAATGATAAATTTGGATTTAACAATAAAAAATAAAATAAATTAAATCCAATAGCCGTAACAATATAATATACCATTTTAGCATTAATGGATACAATTTATGAAGCCTCCCTGATAGTCATTCACAACTTCCTGCTTTGCCCAGAGTGATAAATGTTTTTTTTTGTTGTGTAAACCTAAATGGGGTAGATAAATATTGAAAATCCAGCATTGTCCAGTGTATGACTGCCATTGCCCCTTAAATTGTAGTAATCTACAATATTTAATATTTATTGCCTTCATTGAAAAAAAAAGTAGTAAAGTTCCATGCCTGTGGTTTTTAGCTCCTACCAAATTTGTCATGCAAAATAAAAGCATATGTTGACAGAAGCCATAGATCCCAACTTCAGCAAATTCTTTTTTTTAAAATGGTTTATGTCAACAGGCTGCAAGTTCTGATCTGTTTATTGTTGTATCTTGATCTTGCCAGCATATATTAATGATGTCATCACATCAATAAACAGGCATAGGATTGTGTTCCAATAAAACACAATGCTTATGATGCAGTAATTGTTCCTGGTTCCTTTCCTTTGGACAATTGTTTTGCAGTACCCTAATCAGCACCCGACAGTAAATGTACTTATTGTAGTGAGCTTCATATCTATCATTACCCATCCCTGAATCACTTGGTCATAGCCAGGAAGTAGGTAGTTATCAAATCTTTTGTAAACATTAACACCAGGCTTGAACAAGGAACTAGACCTGTCCATTGCATATAAAACCTGATTTTTTTAATCATAATCATTAGACTTAATATAAACCATAGCAAAACAATAAAAAAATCTAGTTGCCCACATACCTACATTGGTTGAATCCGAGACTTGAATCCACGCAAAAAGAGGTGAAATGGCAGTGATCCGTAACGGACAGCGCTTTAGACCACTCGAGAACCCCTCTACACCTGTTTAGAATGGTCTATGTTTTGTAACAAGTCTTATAAAAGTTTCACAAGATCACAATTTTATGAAGAACTTAATTATGCATTACATCAGTGATGGTTTGATTTAAAAGCATGTAGTTTGGACACGGAAACTGTTAATATGGATTTTCTGTTTTCCAGGTTGCCACTTTTATTCTCCAGAAAATCTTGTTGGATGAGACAGGGCTAGCCTATATCTGTCAAACATATGAACGGTTCTCCCATGTGGCTATGATCTTGGTATGTTGAATATAACATTTATTTCAGTATGTGTGGGATATGTGTTTAGGAATATTGCATGTAAATCCTGGAATTGTTTACTTTTTAAAAATGTGTTAAAAGATTTTGTAAATTCAGTTGTACATATTACTGTTAATTTAATTTGTATAAATGCTCAGATGTTAGATGCAAATATTATCAATTCTTTACTTCACAGATTCTTGGATTGTATATTTGAAAGTAAAGGTTCATTTTTCTGAATAGGATCTGTTGAGTTGTCCTCTTGCAAAACTAATTCAGTGACAAAATGTTTGAGACCCAATACAGGGTGGAAATTACCCATTTCATGATTTGCTATTTTATTCATTTTTTTTAAATCCATTTTTTGTTTGTTTCATGATCTCAATTGATCTAGTTTTAAATAAGCAAAGACAGTCTTTGGGCTACCTGTTTGGGAAATTTGCCCATTAGCCAAGTATACTATTTGAAATGTTCATTGTTATCTGTGTTTGAAAACATCCTTACAACTAATCTCAGAACAACAGACATGGTATATCACTCTAGGGATGCTCTGCCATCTTTGTTCTTTCCATTTGAGAGGTGGTATGAGTTCTCAGCCTGAGAATGTTTATGAACAATGTTCTTCTTGTTAGGGCTAGAAGAACACAAAAACACAGTTTTCTTGTTAGGGCGAGAAGAACACAAAAACATTAATTTCTTAATAGGGAAAGAGTGAGATTTGAACTTTTAATGCAGGCTTAGAAAAGTTTACGTCATATTGCTGTGATGTCTGTAGTGTGGCAGTTTATAGTGATGTCTAGCATTGGAACATCATGCCACAGTCATGCAGCATTATGTCCCATATAGTTGCATAATCCAGGCACAAAGGCTGACCAATCCTTAATATCCACCACGAGGCATCATAAAGGTGAAAGATATTGCAGAAACTCACTAATCTTTGCACTTGATGGCCAAAGAGTTTTAAGGAAGGTTTTTACTACTGTCCTATGAAAAAAACTTATTTCCTATCCTCCAGTTACTCAAATCACGCAAAATTATTAACTGTTTCTATGGATGATTCCTCACATTTAAAAGTGTCTTTCCTGGGTTCTTTGAAATTTGCGCTGAACTGTTGTTGATTTGCAAGTATTTTTTGTTCATCCTTTCGGGAATCCTCTTTGTGCCGCGTTTAAAACTCCTTGGTGTACATCTGGGTATTTATAAAAAAGCTAGATAGCTAGGCTGCAGAATACATGCATGGATGTTAGTCTTTTTGTTCTTTTCTTGTATTATTAGACCGCACATGTAAATTTGATGTAATCTTTAAATTATTCCACTTAATCATTTTCTAATATAAAACTCTTCTTTTGAAGAATTACATAAGTGTTTTATCCTAATAATAAGCAGCTACATGAAACTCTGTGAATCCAGCTTTCATGATTTGATGCAAAATTGACAAAATCAAAATGTTTAAGAGTATGCATAGGAAGATGTTTCCATGTTTTTCCAGATATCAGTGAATCTAAAAGTGTATGACCAATTATGGAAAAATCAAAGGGACATTACTATTACTGTTTTCTTTCTTCTAGTAACTAGTGTTTCTCATTATTTTCTTAAAATCAGAAGAAAAAATAATTCATTACAGATTCAAGTGATCAGGACACTTAATGATAACCAAAATCTTGACCACTGCAATTCAAATTGATGCCTGTAAACTTTTGTGTATTTTGCAGATTCCAGTTACATAATAGGAATCTTGTAATTCATGCTAAATTGCTTGAATCAAATTTCAAAGTAATATGTTTAACTTGTGTTCCAGGGCAAGATGGTACTACACTTGTCCAGAGAACCTTCAGCAAGACTTTTGAAACATGTTGTTAGATGTTATCTTCGACTCTCGGACAATCCTAGGTAAGGGTGAACTTCTCCAGATAGTATTTTACAGATAGTTAAGTTTTTATGGATTGTAAATTATATTAACATAATAACAATATTGTTGTATCCAATTTATAAGATGCAGTTTGACAAACGAATCAATACATTTCCAACATCTTGCAATGAGGGTTGGGATGTCCATAATGACCAGAGAACGAGTACAGGACCATTGTTTGAAATGGGGAGACATACCAGTAGTCATCATTACAGCATTATGTTGTGGAGGGTCTAAATTGCTTTATCAGTCGACATTTTTAATTTCTAAGGTTTTACCATATAAAACCATGAATAAAATGCTTGTACATTACACAATATTTTTGGTAATTAATTTTTCATTATTGCACTCATTCAAAAATTTTTGTTTTAACAAGTCATAAGTACATCAGTTGTTATATGAATCATTTTATTTGCTTATACATTATTCTTAATATTCAATTGTGTGTTATCATTCAGTATGAAGGCCATTTTTATCGCTCAATGTTGTCGGCTCGTATTCACTTACATCATTTTGATGAACTGAAAGGAAAATCTTCAAAGAATTCTGTTCAGGGCAGGTGCTGTCACTTCATGTCTCATTGTTTTTCTTAAGACATTCTTCTAATAGTTTTATGTGTCCATATGTCATGCATTTGGTATTCACAATTTTATGCTCTAAACAAAATTTGTGACATATTTCATCCATTTCTGTAAATCTTCTCTCTTTGACCATTTCAGTGTTTTTTTTATTTACACTTCTTATTTTCTCATTTTCTTTGACGAAATTTGGTTTGGTTTCAGAGGCACATTTATTTCATTAGTTTCACAGTCATCAACAAAAAAACGAAAGATCCTGTGACTTGTGCTTTGATGAATTTTCTGAAATTACTAGTTCATGTTTAGCTTAATTTGTTAAACTTCATTGTCCAAAAGGCGTACTGTATACTTTGAATAGGTACCCAGAGGATACCTTCCTACCTTTAAGAGTCAAGCTATTTTTGTATCTTTATTGTTTTCTTCTAAATCTTCTTTTTGTATGTTTTTTCTCTCCCCTAAATTTTGTTGTTCTTCAATGTCCTACAATGTTAAAATTTGTTTCATAAAAAAAAAAACTCCCTCAGGCCAAGCATTAAAATAACAATGGTTGCACCCCTTGAATAAAGTATTCTGTAGCGCATATACACCATGACTGAGACAACTGGGCTGAGATGACTAGACTGGGATAAGAAAAGTAAGGTTAGCACAACAACTAGATTTCTCTGTCGCATGAAAAAACACTATATAAACCTTCCAGAAACTGGAAATGACTAGCAAGCATGGTTGACTTTCATTGAAAACTTATCATTAGTGTGAAGTGCTCTGACGATAGCAGTGTTAGGGAACCCCCAGGTCATAATCAGGTTTGAAATTACAAAACAATGAATGAACTAAGTTCTATTCATATTTTTTATCTCAATTTTTCTTTTTGATTTTTTAAATTAGTATAGGGTACAAACAAATAGGTAGGTATAATCAGGTGTAGCCAAGTTTTATAAAAGTGTTATCAAAAGATAGAGTCGATAAAGTGTTGACAAGGTTTGCCAGTCAGATGCAAAATAAGGATAAATCTTACACTTCTTACTCATCCACGATTTTTGTGATTTAAGCATGTTTAGCAAGTTTACTCAAACATGCAAGATGATCTCATTACATGTAATAGGAGTGGATTGTAGTCATTATTGAATTTGCCCAAGATCCTGATGATACAAACATGTTCTAAGTTTGACAAAATTTGGATATAAAATATGGCCTCCAGAATGATAACTGTCATTATGTGCAAACTTTCCTCATTTCTATATAACTGCTTCAGTGGCCTAGTGGTTAGAGTGTCAACCTCAGATGCAGTAGGTCACAGGCTCTAACCCCAAAGACTTATAATAATGGTACAAACAGATGCCTCGCTTGGTGCTCAGCATTAAGAGTTTAGTGTTAGGACTGGTCAGCTTGGTATCAGTATAATATGACTGTGTGTGACATTATGCTGTATGTCTGTGTCATGATGCCCATTTGCTAGATATCACTATAAACTGCCATACTGTGATCGTCATAGCAATATGACTGAATTTTTTTAAAAGCTATGTTAAGAATCTAAATCACACACTCACAATGCATGGATATTACTCAGTATCTAGCTCACCCGAGTTTGTGATGATATTAGAATGTGTTCAAAGTTAGATGAAAATTGGACCAGAAATTTAGCGTCCAGTAGTCATTCAATCAGATACAAGGTTTCCTCATTAATACAAATGGATCACACTCATTACTGAACTTAATTAAAAGTTTGATGATATAAGCCAATATTTCAAAATTGGATCAGAAATATTACTTCCAGTGTGGTAAGAAGCTCATCTAATAAATGCAAGATTACCTCAATACTATATGGGTATCTCATTAATGAACTAGTTTCAACATTTTGATGCATATATATCACTTTTGTTCAAACTTGGATCAGAAACTTGACTGCCAGAGTGGTAACAAGGTCAATCGTATTTGAGATTACCTCATTAATATACATGTATCTTGATCCTTGTCAAACAGTCCTTGATGATACATGCACATATTTCACATTTGATTAAAATCGAATCAGATATACAGATTACAGTGTCATAACAAATGCAGGCAAGCAAAAGTTATGCCATCTCATTAATATATATCTCCCTCATTATTGAACATGTAGCTTGATGATATAAGCACAGATTCTAAGTGTGGTCATAATGAGATACAAATAATGTGGCATCCATAGTGGTAACATGCTTGTAATGTTTAATGTGTCAACAGTTAACAACAACAACGACAATGCAGTTTAATGCACCAACTCATGAGGCTTTGTAAACAGCTACCAGCTATTATAATGTGCATGCCATACTTCACTCTACTTGAGAGTCTTTCATTTCTTGTTCGTTGTTTACCTCTTAGTTTGACAGAATAAAGTTTGTAAGACAAGTTATTGTTAAATGTGTGCAAGTTGAGTTCTAAAAATTCCTGTGATTGTCTTGATGAGTTTCATATTATATATATGCACGTGATTAAATATTGAAAATAGAACAGGACACAATGCCTAGAAATGCATTTAGGATGCTGTTGTAGAATCAGTTGGATCAAAGAAACAGTAGCAAATCCTCAATGGCTTACAAAGGTGAAAAGGTGTTTCTTTAAAATATTACTAATCAAAGGTTCTTTTAAAAACAATGTTTCAAAGTTGTAAAATTTGGTTCAAAATTTTTCTCAGCATTATTAGTAAATCTAACTTGTTTACATTTGTGTGATGTGCACTATTACCAAATTTATTTCTTTTTTTTAGAGCAATTAATTATTTTTTTTTAAAAACATGTGTGAAAGCTAATGTGTCACCAAATTACAGAAATTATGTTGATTTGTCAAATAGCAATTTTGATTACCATGAATGAAACAAGAAAATGGGTGGGAGGGGCTTTTCGATTGTATGTGACCGATTTGTTTTTTATATTAAAATTCCTTAATTGGAGTAGAAATAAAATTTAAAAAAATTGGTATCTCATGTAAAGATGTGATTTGACTGTATTATGATATATTTCTTTATTAGGATATTTTATTTTATCTTTGCAGAGCCAGAGAGGCTCTCAGACAGTGTTTACCAGACCAATTGAAAGACTCCACATTTGCTCAATGTCTCAAGGATGACAACTCCACGAAACGCTGGCTAATACAGCTTCAACAAAATCTGGAATCTCCAGGAGTCCCTGATCCGAGGAGCATGCCCCTTCATCCCCAGTGAGGTCATATCTCCAAAGTTGCATTTGGGATTTTAAGTAGCGTTTGTTGGGACAGCTCTTGCAGAAAAATCTAAAATGGAATTTCTTTGATTTCAAGTGCCTTCATTAAAGTGTTTGAACGTGCAACAATATTTAAATTAGTATTTTAAACAAATTATTACCAATTTCTGTCTTTGGGGAAACTACAAACTTGGTATTTACTTTCAATGTAGGGAATTTACTGTCACATAATTTGTAAATGATAAAACATACAGATAACCATTTTGGAATCTATTGTACAAGTATTATTAGCAATGACAGCACTGTTTTGCTTATGAAGTCATGAGATACAGAGAAATATATTCATTAATTATACTTTTACTGCATAATAAGGAAACATTTTTTTTTAATTTAAAAAGAAAAGATGGAGCAAGAAAGTTTTAATTCAGATAAGCCACAAGATTATGTTACATCTTCAGATGGTTTGATGTTGTGAATGTATAGATATGTATATGAGAGAAAGAGATTAAGCAGACATATTAACCCTGACATATGTCTATCAGTATCCTAAAGTCCAGTCTGTAATATTTGCCACCTTTCCATAGTTTGCGTTACCAGCAGTGAGAGTCAATCTGTCAGCAGCAGTTTATAATAAAGAAAAAGTATATTTGCAGTATTTTGTAGTATTACTTAGGCCCAAATTAGCTGTCCACTCTTTCTTTTTCTCCCATAGTAGTTTGTATGAATTGGCTAAAGAAAAATCACCAACATTCATGCATGCCTTTGTGTCCATTAAGATCATTTTATCTTTATTGGTAGCGATGATAAAAACCAGTTCTTTATTTTACTTTCAAGAGTTTACCACACACATCAGACTAGTGGATTCCACAATGTAATAGCAACATTATGCTTCACAACCTTTTCAGATATGAGAACCCATTTTTGACTTTAAAAATGTCACAGACCCCAACATTCTAATATTTGTAAATTTTGGTTGCATTAGTTGAAAAAAATACATAATGACAAAACACCTGTTATGAACTAAGTAACTGTTGTAAATGAATTCACATTTTATTCATCACAGCTACAAATACATACAGTTGAAAATTAGTCAAATACATGCAAGACATCATATAGTCAGTCGGTCACAGACCCATTTGGAATAACCACTAGGGTTTACTGCCCACAGCTTAGGAACCACTGTAATAAGGCATTCTTGCACTTAAGCGATAGAGCTGACGTGCCTTGTAAGTGAATAGAACTTGGGCAAATAGCATATTTGCATAAAAATCAGGACATTAAACTGTACCTTGTAATTTGTAATGTATGCTAATGAATGGTGAAATAATAAAAAAAAAAAAGACATTGGAGGGGGAGAGAGAGAGGATGGAGGTGGAATTGGTAGTAATCAGGTATGAAATACTTGCAGTCAGGCGATTGTTAGTCATCATGTACAGAAGTAATTAAGATACTGTACAGTAGGTTAATTAGTTCTTGTCAAATTTAAGGAATTTAGTGGTCAAAATCAATTACCTGTTGAAACAGATTCAGCCAAAATTTGTATCACTTCAAGAAACTTAACAAATCATTGTGACAAAACAGCCACCATTCTTATAATACATGGTACACTCAGTTACTTCGATGTTTCTTCCATGGTGTGCAGAATCTTGGGTACTGGTAGAGAAATTTGTACTAGGAGTCTGTTTTGTTTTCACTTGAATAAAAAAAATCTTGCTAATCTGGAACTGCAACATATAAAACGTGCTGATAAATCCCTCTCCCCCATTGATTCAAGATTACTGAATTTTAAATTTGTGAAAGTTCATGCAAATTCTTGTCATTGATATTATCAGACTGGTGGTAGTTGAAAGGACTAGCCCTGAATTTCATTAGATTTATATGGATTTAAAAAATAATCATGCATTTGAATAATACCAATGCACAGATTCAATGGAATTAAATATTTTATTTGCCACAGATATCAGAAATAAACATAGAAATTTTAATATCCCAGTTATGGGTCACATCATGCTATAAAAATGTATTTTAAGATCCACTACAACCTCATGATTAACCAACTTGTATATGTCTAAAGGTGGTTGTTGGTAAAGTAAGGTAAAACCAATGATAAAATGAAAGAGGGACATGATTTGTATAGCCCTGATGAGTTTAAACTTTATTTGTATGTTACTTTGCTTATCACTTATCAAAGCATTTGAAAAATAAATATTGGTAACTGCACCACTAAAGCACTTTTTTTTAATCCACCCAATTATATCTATTTTATTTTTCTTGTTTTATTTATTTACAGGTGATATATATAAATTTGCATACTTTAATATTCATTTTGAACTTTTTGCAAAACATTCAGATAATTAAGCGAAATTCAAGTAGGTTATCAGGAAATTCAGAGATCAAATGCTTCTTGTAAACATTTCAATAGGGTTTCAAGGCAACCCATTGTAATCGATGCTTTTTTTTAAGGTTGTATAGATCATGTAATGAGGAAAATAACAAATGAATGCAAGTGGCTCTCATTTAGAGTTTTAAATATGTAAGATGATGAGCCTGGCAAAGTTTCCATACAAGGTGATATGAGTTATACTGTTTGTACTGGTGATATACATGGCTATTTAAGAAATAAAGTCAACAACTCTTTGAGAAATACTGTATTGTTTTCTTTTTAAAATCGTGTCCTTAAGCAAATGCACAAGGTATGTTAGCTCTGGTCAAATATCTTGGTCCCAAAAATAAATTTTGTTTGGAGAATATTTCAGGTAAAGTCTTGCCATGAAACAAATGGGGATTTTATGCTTTTCATCAAGGTTCTTAATGTGAATATCAAATTACAAACATAAAAACAAAAATATGCCAGATGTTTATGTGAATATCAAATCACAAAGATAAAAACAAAATTTATAATCTGTGATAATTATTTATGTATGATAGAAATATCAGCTGCTTTTGTGAAAAAATAATTACTAACCTGAAGTAAACTGGAGCATCCACAAGCATAACATGTAACCATGTTAATCTTTTTGTCCATACTCCTTGTGACTTCCATGGAAAATCCCATTTTAACTAATTAACAGTAATAAATATGCTACAAATAGTATGGATACCAACCTGAAAAGTGAATGTGCAAAATACTGATGCCAAACATGGATAAGTAACACTGTTATGTTACCCATCATCATGGACATTTTGCATTTTTATGCTTATGTACGAAAATGAAACAATGGAATAACAAGAGACATAGAAATGTTAACAAGTTGCTAAGGACTTAAAGCAATACAATTGGAAGACCTCCAGCATCCATATGGCATATGTGGTATACCACTTTCTTAGAAATAGTCATAAAGCAAGTTTATTCACACTTATTTCATCTATGGGTATACCGATACATTCTGTCTGTCTTTAACTATGACTCATCCTCAATAGTGGAAATTTGACAAACAAGGGACATGTACTGCATGGTAACCATCTTCATAAGGGATATACTATTATATAATTACATATTATTATTAATATCTCAAAAATACTAATGCGGCAACATTTTTGCAGACATTATTGACCAAACATTTAACATGTAGTCATAGTGGGTCACAAGAATATATACATGAGACTATCAGGTTATGATCCCCGGGTCACAGAAGAGGTTGGCATGTCTGGTTGGTTGTTTGCATCTTTGTTAATTTATCACCTCGAACTTTTGTACTTTATGGCCATCATCACAAGATATGCAACTAGTATACTAGTATTCACATTTATTTAACAATGAGTTGTATATTTATGTTCACTCAAAATCTATTTCTATCACTGGAATAGGAATGGTATCTTGGAAAAGTGGTGTATGTTACAAATTACTATACATTCCTCCTGTTTACCGTGACAGCCATTCAATAAAAGGCATTTTCAACCTATGATTGGCAAGATCATGCCAAGGAAATGGGCCTCATCCTCATTGTAGAGTATTCTGAAAGACTGACACTTTGGGCCTCATCCTCATTGTGGAGTACTCTGAAAGACTGACACTTTGGGCCTCATCCTCATTGTGGAGTATTCTGATGAAAGACTGACACTTTGGGCCTCATCCTCATTGTGGTGCACTTCACAATGACACTATGACAGCCAAACTGGGCTGACCTGTTTGGCAAGGAAGCCATGATTATGTGTCCAACACTCTACCAAACAAGTTAGCAGGGATCGCTAAAGTGGAGAATATGAAATGCAAATAAATATTTGGCAAGAAACACTGTGGAATTGGCTCTAGTCTTTGTATTTCTAAAAAAAAAAACAACTGATGTATTGAATACACATGGATATGTGTTAAATAAGTAGGAAACAAGAGGAATGTAGAGTAATTTGCAGATTTATATGAACCCCAATAATTGAGATGGGCCAAGATTATAAAAAAATTACATAATTCTTTATAAAATAAATGTAAATTCTAGTATTTGTTGACCTGAATATATTTGATGATAACCATAATGTACAAAGTTTCACAGTGATAAAATAGCATGAGGCTTAAGTGGGTCTGATATCACTCACCTGGCTGACACTAGCCTAATATAATAGTCAAATACAGGAGCAGGTGTCGAGAAATCTGGGTCAGTTGAGGCTTTCTGTTGAAATTTTTTCAATGCTTTTAATTCCATATGCGATGAAAATAACTTTTAATGTTTCTCATTTCTCTATTTAATTCATATCTGATCATACATCAGCATCTCCCCCACCCCCCAATATTTAAAGGCACATATGCCAGGATGATTTGTCCCTAAAATTTAAATACATATTTTTTGTTGCCACTTTGTTTCTACTTTCAGTAATAGCAGCCATACTTTGTCAAATTTTATTTTGTGGTTTTGTAGTTCGTCAAAGATTTTTCTTTTAGTTGTTGTTATAGGGTTTAAAGACATTTTTCAGCACAAGATAGGCTATACATAGTGGCCATTATAAAAGGATGAACCCGGGAAAACCCCAGAAAGAACCACCTACCCACAAGAAGTTACTGGCAAGCTTTCTTACATACCCACATTGGCCAAGACTTGAGCCCACACAGACAGAAGTGAGATGGCAGTGATCCGTAACGGTGAGCATTTTAGACCATGTGGGGGCGCCCTTTCGTTTAGTGTGAGTGTGTGTGACTTGGATTTTTAATGTAACTTTAACAATTTTTCAGTCATATTGCAGTGATATCTGCTGTGTGACAGTTTATAGTAATGTCTAGAATTTGAGTCATCATGCTACAGACATGTAGAATGATGTCCCTCATGTCACACTATTCTAGGCAGACCAGACTAACCTCTTAATGCTGAGCACCAAGCAAGGTAGCTGTTATTACCATTTTTATAAGTCTTTGGTATGACTCGGGCCAGGGATCAAAGGACATCCCACATCTGAGGCAAATGCTCTAACCAATAGACCACCAAGCTGTCTCTTGCTTTTATTTGTCATACTTTATGGCAGGCTGGCATCTTAAATTTGAAAAAATTTCATGTGAGGATGTTTTTTGTTCAGATTCTGTTTAGTGGTTTTTAGAGAAAAACGTCATTTAAAAGTTTTTCAACTGTTCATAAGAGTGGCCATATTTGATGGGTGGATCAGCGTCATTTGTATAAACTTGAAAGCTTGGTGCCCTATTTTCCTGAAATTGTTCTGGTGGTTTTTGAAAAGTTAAACAGATACATGATGATTGGCCATAGATACAGTATGATGGGTCATATATTGAGCTCACTTGTTGTATAAAAACAAGTCCAGCTGTGTTCATATGACCATGTGCCAGATGGATAGATATCTGGTTTCTTATATACCCTTGCCTATAGTGGGAGTCAGGTATTTGCATAAGACTGGACTTCGAAAACTGTTGAAATCAAAATGATTTCTGTAGACTGGTGATTTTGATTGGGACTGCAATGTAACAAGAAAGCCAATTACCAGAGAACTTTTCTGATGCCCAATGCATACCACATACTAGAATATCCCCTAGATTTAAACATTCCTAACACTGCATTTTCTTTTTCTATCCTACTGAAATAGAAACTATAATCTGTCATTTAAGTTCAAATTCAAGCTCCTCTATTTCATCTTTTATTGCTTGCTTCTTTTGTATTTTCTCCAACTGTTCCTTTTCTGGCTGTTTTACTTGCTCTGATGCAATTTTTTCCTCTAAAGCCTCAATTTGTTTCAGCTTCTTTTTCAAGTTTCTTAGTTTCTTCAACACATCATGTTTTTCTCCCTCATTTGATTGGCTAGACTCTGTGACTGGCTGATTTGATTCGACAGGAGTAATTTTAGTACCAGCCAATTGGTTTGCAACATTATCTGAAGCATTCTCATCTTCCTGTTCCTTCTGATGTTTTTTCTTCTCTTTTCTTTTGGCATTTTTCTTAGCATTTTTGGACATTCCAGATTTATCCTCCTCCTTTGCTTTATTAGTATTAACATCAGTTGGATTCAGACCAGGTGGAAGGGTTGGCTTGCTTTTTAACCACTGAACACCTTTATTTTCATACCTGGAGAGAGATAAAGAGATCGGTTAGCACATATATGCCACTCATCATAAATAAATTTCTAACAAATGAGAAACTCATTTTTGGACCTGGAAATTTGATATCAGCCATTCCTAATATATGTAACATATATCCTGGTTTTGTTTGATTAGGATTTTTAACGTAGTTTTAGCAATTTTTCAGTCATATCGCTACAATGTCTGCAATGAGTCAGTTTATAGTGTTGTCTAGTACTGGGGCATCATGCCGCAGACATGTAGCATGATGTCCCACCCAGTCACATTATCCTGACACCAGACCGTCTAGTCCTAACACTAACTAGCGGTATATATCCTGGTAATATGAAGTAATAATATCTGTTCATCATATACACTCCTATTATCAAGATTGAGCTGAATGTAATACACACTTTAAAAACAAAACGTAGACTCAATAAATTGCAGGCCTTCTAAGTTCTGGTGATTAAACTTAGATTTTAGAAAATGTAAAACAATAGACTAACAAGTTATCACCACCCTGACAACAGTCCGAATAGATCAAAGACACGCTTAGCCAGTTGAAAAACGGTATTCAGTCTGCAGTTAACATTTAATCTTTTAGTATTTTTTATGCGAATAAAACAACAAATGTAAGTAGCTGAGTAGTGCCAAGGTTGGGGCCTGTGTCAAGCTGGGATGCCATACATTGAAATGAATAAATATAGTAAATGATAACGTTTTTCTTTCTATTTATTGTAAACATTTTGTTAACAAGTGCAAGATTATAAACTGTCCTACTAGTACAAAGAGTCCTTGAAGCTTGATGACATTTTTTTTTTTAAAGTAGTCTAAACAAGACAGGATGGGGGGAGAGAAGAACTCTAAGGATTGTTTGTGGCACTAGTAACATTTACGCTACTGAAAGCATAAAACATATGGTGTCCAGCGTTACATTTGTTTTGATTTTCTTTTCGGCAGCCCATAGCAATGGATAAAAATGAATTTTATCAGTCTTTATTTAACGCTTATGTGCTAGCATATCCTACAAAAACCAAAAAGATGTGCCAATATGAAATTATTATCAAGTGGAATAGTATCGAGAATGACACAGACTGGCTGAAAAAGTTAATCATATCTTGCAAGAGCTTTAGGCAATCTCTGTTATGAAAAAAAAAAGGATCACCTCTTAACTTTTGGACAAAACAAACACCATCAGTTTCAAAAATGGTTTCTACTCGGGATAATTTGGAGTCGAATGAACAACTGACTTGTGTCTTGAATATCATAACTTTTGAATCGAGCCATTTGCTTGATTGCTTGAAATGCTACTGTTCAATTAAATTTTAAGTCTTAAACTGATGTAATAAATTCTAACCTTGTTGGTTTATATAATCAGCAGAAACAAGGATTACTTTCAAATGAGCAGAACTTAAAGTTAAAAGATAAACAAAAAATCAAAACATATTTTTAAAAGAAACATGAAGAAGATCCTATAAATCAAGAGATTTGAAATAAAATATCAAAACTGAATGCTTTATTGGAAGATAATCCTGAACTGCACACAAAATTGAATATCAGGGCAAGATGTGGTCAACCAAAAATCAAATAGGAACAACCATTGCTTTTGCAAACTATATTGGATATTACAATGCATGGTTCAGGTTCTCATGCAATAAAGATGACTACAGAAGTACCAAAACCTTAGATCAATTAGCAGAGCATTAAAAAAAAGATGGCTTCAATATAAGTCAAAATGGACTATCCCTTTGTTTTCTTCCTAAGCGTAGTTCGTTGTCAGATGGTAAGTGTCATGTAACCACTGTCCCAGTAACATTAGAGTGCAAAATAATTATCACAATAAACATATTGATGGTCAGTTTTGCACAGCTACAATTAGACATTTAGAAGAACTTCCTTCCATGCTTGGACGGGATGAGGTTTGTTTTATCAGCCAGGATACTCAATTGGTCTGGTCACTCCAAATAAGTTGAGTCCACTGCTAATGCACACTGAGTATAAAGTATGTCTTCCTGACCGTGACTGGGTAGTTGCTGCTTGGCACAAGTTTATACCCTCTGTGTATGCCTGCATTGAGATCCATTGCAATAGTCATGGAAACAGATGCTGTTGCTTTTCTGGCCCAATGTTTATAGCCATCCGATCTGGAAAACATTCTGCATCAACAGCATTAAGTCATGGATTTGACGTTGAAAAGTTGCGGTGTCAATACCATAAATAGGACTGGTATTGATAAATTGGTCATTCAAGCTGATTCTTGTGTTTACTGTTGATCATTGCAAATGATAAATGTGTTGACTGTTCATTTTCAGCATTTTCCCGTTCTCTGTATCTAAAATATTTGCGCAATGGAAAGTTTGATATAAGAAATTCAAAATTTCTGAAGAAAATATTATCCATAAGTGTATATTATATAGTATTTAATTAAAATATTTCACGCAAGCAGTTTAAAATAAATTTTAAAGAGATGTTGAATATTATTAAGAAAGATGTAAAGGATGAGTATAAAACTACATTTAAATACAAGTATGATCTGGCAAAGATTTTTTTCCAAATAAATAAACTTAAAATTATATATCTAAACATGAAAACGCATGGCATCAAAAAGTCATTAAGGATGATCTAGACTATGTCTTTGTTGTAACAAATGCTCAGGGACAATGAGCTTTCAACAGAGTGGAGAGAAAGATTCAAATACTTCATATAAGAGAAAGATTCAAATACTTCATATATTAAACCCTTAGAATTTGTGTGGATTATGTTTGAAACTTCAATGTTAGTGAGAATGAAGTGATTAATGTGTTTAATTTACTATTCATTTTATAATAAAAAAATTAATTACATTTTTCATAATAGTTGTATAAATATTTAACTATACTAGCAGTTCTTATAAAAGCCTGACTAATTAAACACTATTTTACATAAAAGATTGTTGTTTTGTCTGTATAGTTCATTATTCTTTAATACTGTACAAGGTTGATGATAGGGCATTGCTATTATTTCTTTTCATCTAACTTTAAATCTTGTGTGTTTCACATATAATCATTCTTTATTATTATTGTTCCTTATTTAGACATTTCTTTAGCAGCAAGGTTTCACAGATTGATAGCAATCACGAGTATCAGAAAGCCCATAGGATACACATAATAACAACTATGCTTGTATTAATTATGGGTGACTTCTGATGCCTATGACTGGATGTGGTCTTAGACCTCACAGAAAGATGACCAAAAAAAAAAACAATGGAGCCATCAAAGGGTCCATTGAGTTTTAGAAGATTAGCTTTCCTCGATCCAATGAGCATATGGGATCATATTTTGTGGAGACATATATGGTCCTTGAAATGGCCCTTGGACCTCTGCTGGTTGTTCCAACCCAGTCAGTGGATGTTAGGGTCTGGTCTAAGGTCTATCATATGGTCATCTGTGTGTGCAACAGCCAGTTTTACCTTTGCATGTAATTGCTATTGAAAGGTTTTGACTTGTAAACATTTCTTCACTGAATTTATAAGCATGTTTATATAAATTTCTTTATTACAAACACAATATGAAGGTATCCACTGCAAAGAATTAGAAACCAGTAGATATTTATATTTTCTTTTATAAATAACACATCAAACATACATTAAAACTTGAATATCTTATTTGACCAAATATTCTATCCTGACTTACGTGGGCATTTCCTCCTGTGGTATATAACCCTCTTTTACACGTCTAGGTTTTCTCCATGTCCCATCTGGCCTTCGACTGGCAGGTATATAAGGTTCACCTGCAAGGTAAAAATATTCAAAATAAATACAAACTTGCAAAGATTTATTGTAGACAGCATGAGTAGTTGTAAGATTCACCTGTTGAAAATCAATGAAATGCAAGAAAATTCAACATCATAATTGCAACAATTTTTTTAATTTTATTTCTTGATTAAATCCTTCCTGCATTCAGAAAAATTGTCACTTGTTTTTCAAGATCAGAAGAGTTCTCTATTAAATTCTCACTTTTAAAATGGACTTTCCCATAGAAACTCTGTGAACAGAGACAAGCTTGGTTACTTCTGTAAGCTAACATTTAAACCATAATTCCAGGTTACAGGAATACCTCCCACCCCATCTCCCCTTAGACCCACTATCCACTGATATATACACTCAAGTTTTATTTGTTTTTTTTTAATTAATTTACTTAGGATTTTATGCCATTTTTCAAGCATTTTATGCTATACCCCTGTGAAGTAAATTGGTGATATTCCAACGGACATAACAATTTTTTTCCAAATCCATTTGGAAAATTGATCTGAACAATGTCCACCAAAATGTTGATAGTAATAGAAAAACAAGAAGTTCCAAAAGGTAAGATTAGGAAAATGTTCCCACAATCAGTCAATCAGTAAAATGAATACTGTGCAAAACTGCATGGCTTATTTGGACCAGTCAGAACCACATAAAGTGATATGTCAACATGTTGTAATCTTAAAAATATTGAAATGCACACACTGTAGAAAAAAGGAAGAAAAGACAATAAAACAGACAAAAGAACTGAAATAAAAGGGACCATGACAAGGGCAACTCCTCGTGTTGTGACTGGACATATACAGATAAATGGGGGAAAAAAGGAGTATGGGGAGGCATCTGATATTGTAAGGCTAACAAGATCCAATACTTAGAATCAGATGCATGAATGATAAATCTTTAGTCACTGTGTGGGACTAAGTAAACCTCTATTCCTACATGTAAGACCTCGACATTGATATTTATGTTTTGGGCATCTGTGTCTTAATGCCTAACTAACAGCGCTGTAGTGTGTTTTGATGTCGACTAACATCAAACTTAAGTCAAATTTTCAGAAATCTTTCATAGAACTGGCAACCAATAACAACACTTTTCTACAAAGTAAAGTCATAATGTTTTCGTCAGACTTTCCTAACTCTGATGTCTTTTCTCTAATAAATTCCAATTCTCATAAAGGAAACAGACCTGTTTTCGTGCTTTGTTGGCCTACATTTCAGTTGGCTGGAAAATGGTGAAAGCTGGGAATACCGAAATTGGGTGAAGTTAAAAAATATTCTTTAACAAAATGAATACAAATATATTATGCCTATTAGAATTGTAAACAACTTTCATTTCATTCAAGAAACATATCCCCCACTTGAACGTACTTCTGCATACTTCGAGCAGCAGAGCAGGTGAACCTCACAACTTTCCGAGCGTCGATTCGGAAATCTGAGGCTTCTGCCAAATAGTAAAAAAAATGGCGTCTATTCGATAAAATAAGATTTCCTTATATACGCCAACGTCGTTGTCATTCACCTGCTCTGCTGCTAAAGTTTTCAGTTCTGGGTTAACAAAAAATAATAAATGATTTCAACCAAATATTTGATCGAGTCCGTAGGACGAAAATCCTTTGTTGAAAATCGAAGATTTTTAGGATTTTACAAACAAACTAATCGCTAACACCTCTTCTTGTAAATCAATCAGATTATTTGACTGGTCGGTGAGTTTGAAATTAATTCTCGTTAACGAATTATTATGGCATCGCATGTAGACAGGATTAATTGGGTTTTCAATAATTAGGAATCCTGGAGGAGCTGTTGGTGCAAACGAATAAAGAATATATCCCTGCTGAGCTTGATTTGATTGCTCTAGATTAATTTGATAGCTTCCTTCAATTGCATCACATACTAAATTGAGCGCAATCACCGTTGAAATATTCACATTATGAGGGGCAATATGCCTACCGCCACCATCTGGATCATTATTATACCTGAAGAGGACAGCTGAATCTGATTTTTGTAGTGCTTTGATATCGGTTTTAACAATTCTTGCTAGTTCATCAGCGTTGTATTTGGGAAACTTGAAATTAAGCAGATCGGCTTCTGTGATATTGTAATCGGTTAAGAATCGTTGTTTATTGTCGCTGTTGTCATTAATTATTGTTTGAATTATTAGTTCATAGATATATTTCATGTCCGATATAAGCTGATTTATTATTTCAACGTGTTTTTGCGATTTTGTTTTCCGTAGTTGTTCTAGTTGTGTGTCATATAATTGTTTAATCTCATTAAAATAACCACGGACGTCAGTTAGCGTAAATGAAATAGTAACAGATGAGTCGGTTGTTCTTTTAATGATAAAATCCCATTGCAATGTTTCTTTGTTGGTAAATATAAATCTATCGGCGATTCTTCCTTTTCTTATATCAGATAAATTATCTTGATAACTGGGATTGATTTCATGATATGATTGTATGTCCGTGGTTAAGTCGGTGGCGGATTTTTCCGGTGGTTTTTCAGGCCATCCTAACACTGTTCTTAACGAGCTGTTATATATATCTACAATGTATCCCTCTGTGCTTATTTCGATCGACGACGAGAGTGTCGGTTGATGAACATTAATAGCTATTTTTGATTCTTTTCCAGTGATTGATTTTATTCTACGCTGAATTTCAGCATTGATTTGCTTAATTTGGTACGACCCAGTTGGTAACGAAACTGTTTCCCACTCTGGAGTACCATCGGGTTTATTCTTATACGAGAACACCAGTGTGTTATTGGGTTGCTGACCACTAAATGCAACCGATCTGATATTAGGCCAACTGTGATACACTCGTAGTTTTGCTAGCGCTATCTCCTTCACTGGGACCGGAGAGGGGAAATTCACACTGAATTCTGGATTCGTTGATGTTATTGATATCATACTCGTTTGTACTGGGTTCGTGTTCTCCACTATTCGTTGAAGTAATTCCATCGGTGTCGTCATCGTTGCTATACTCATGATTTATTTCTAATTTTGGTATCGAGGAATCATAAATACTGACCATCACTGAGAACTCACAATCTGGTAATGTTGATATTATTGAGATCATTTTTTGTTTTTTTGGGTTCGTGTTTTCTGATTCCATCGGTGTTGTCATTGTTATTATATTCATGTTGTCGCTCTAATTTCGATATCGCGGAATCAAAAATACTGACCATCGCTGAGAATTCACTATCTGATATAATCGTATTATCGAGTGACGACGATATCATCAATGATAATTGCGAGTATGCGGTTGATGCAATATGAAATTGAAGTAAGTAATTCTGCAGTTTACTCTGGCTGCATGATGATATCTTTGATTGATTGATATGATGCGTTTAAAGTGAGTCGTCCCGAGGGCTCTTATCACTGTTTTATCCGTCAAAAGACGGTTATTTACTTTATCCTGAGGGTGGGAATGGAGCCGCCACCCTGCAGGCATTTATGTGTTCATGGAACACTATTTACTTGGGCCGTCACATCGGAGTAGCTATTGAGCTACTACTGTGTGATTGTAGGGCCACATACAATATGAGTGGGAATAGTTCCAGCACACACTCATATTAATTCATACTGTTTCTGGTTGGTTGTTCAGGACGTGTTAAGCACGTGTAGTTGCTGCGGCAGGTTTTTGTGGGCGAGGCGAAGTGCCTGGCAAGGGCAGCTTCTTTGGACGTATCCTATCCCTATTTATATACTCTGTGCTGCTTTTGAGTGTACAACGTTTATGCAACAGTGTTTTATAATGTTGGGTGTTCGATGTGTATATTATGATATCTTTTTTTGCTATCCCGGTTAATATACCCCCGATTGTAGCCACCGCAGAAATGCAAATTGGAACTACGACCGGGGCAATCATTGTAACCGATGCAAGTATTATTCCGGCACCAGTGAGAACGCTTGACACCGAGTATATAGTAACATCAATTGCGGTGATTCTTCGTCGGTATTTTTTTATTTTTATTTGATACTCCTCAGTGAGGGTTTTGAGTCTATTCTGAAATTCTCTGACCTGATCATAGCGACATTGCGTCGATGACAAAGTCATTGTTATTTTAAACCCGCTAGTGTTTTCAATTATTTGTCATCGTTAGCGGGAATTGTTAGTACTTCAGTCGGAAAAATGAGCTACGAGTTCTAAACACCAGGCTATTTTTGATCTAATGGTGGAGCTATCAACCGCGACGACATTAAAGCTTTTTTTGCGACCATCCATAATTAACGTCGCGGTGCCACCAGAGTAGGTTTTACCGTCCGCGATCATATTAAATTGATCGATAGAGATCCACGTTAGCCTGTAGATACCATCGGCCCATGTTGGCTTGTAGTCAGGGCCCACTATGCCGGGGAGACCCAAGATACCGATGGATAATGTAGTATAACCGTCTCTTATCCAATCCATGGTTCCATGATTAACCGTATACACGATATTTTTAACGCCCGAGTAGTGATGTGGAATCTTTACCTTTTCAGATATTCTTTTCAGGTTAAAAAGATCGTCGAAAATATCGAGATAATTTACCGTGATTCTGGTAGGATCTATTGTTTTTTCTACTCTCCTCCCTGTTAGAGAAGAATAATGAAACCAGAAGGTCTTCAACTTTAAGCTCTGCTTGGGTTTTAATATGGTTGTCGATGTTAGAAAATTTCGTCGTGATATCTTGGAGGCTACTGCCCTCAAAGAACTTATTAACAATATCGCTGGTGTGCTTTTGTTTGTCAATAGCGCTTTTAATTTCCGCGAGAGTCATGCCTGTCAACGATGTGGTTTCAGACACAGGTGTTCTCCCTAAAAATTTATCCACGATGGTATTAAGTGTTGTTTGTCTCACCATAAACATATTAATATCTTTGAGAGTCATTGTAGATGTAGCCGGGACACCAAAGAAATTATTAGCGATGTAGGCATTGTGAGTGTGCTTGCCGATAAACTCACTGATTTCAGCGAGAGTCATGCCAGCCACAAGCGGGGTTCCAAAGAACCTACCAACAATGCCGTTTGTGAGTTTTTGATCTTCGCTTACTTTAAAAATCTCGAGATAATTTGCCTTGATTTCTGAAGCAGTCATCATCCTTCCAGCTTCCTTGTTAGCGAAGAATGAATTCAACAAGTCTTTAATTTCAGCGAGAGTCATGCCAACCACAAGCGGGGTTCCAAAAAATTTATGTACGACATTTTTGCGAAAACTATTATAACCTCGTATAAAATCATTCAGCTCACGTTCGTTGGTAGCAATCGCGTCGGTGATCGTAGACACAAGTGCGCCTGGTTTAAGTTGTCCATCGTTGGAATACAGTGCAATAGAGTTTTCAGCGGCAGCGCGATGCCGTATCAAAATGTCATTCACGGATATATTACTGCTTTTCAATTTACCCTGGCGATCTTGAAATACAACTATTTCGTTCGGGTCAACACTTGTTAAATTTAACGTCTCAGCGATTTCATCTTCTATTATTTTTTTTACATCCTCGATAGAACCCGCAGATGTTTCCTCGGTGGGTTCCAACATTGACAGAGGTTGTCCCCAAATATCGATCATTATTGTTAGCGTAACTTGTGTTTTCAATTTATTGATCCTTGTAATTTCCCACTCGTGTATTCGTTTACAATAATATGAGGTGGTTTCCACGGAGATCCAAAGGATTTTAATGAAATCTCCGCGAGGACATTTAATACTTCACGGCCGCATATCGGTGGATCATTTAATTGTTGTGTTGGCAGCGTGGAATAAAAAATCGGAAACCCTTTGAGTTTCATCGAGGAATTTATATACCGCATAAACTCGCTTGGCGGAGCTAACCCATATGAATCGAAATAGACAATCCCACGTGGATCAATCGCGTATGCAACCCAGTGAGTTCCCGATCCGCTGCTGTTATCAAGATTGATGATACCGGTTTCAACGTTATTTGGTTTTCTCGGTAATTGATCTCTCATAAAAACCCCTCTGAAGTTTTTAATCGCTAGTTTTTTAGCAGCATCAATTAAATCAAAATTGGACATGGGAACTATAAGTTCCTCAACCATAGGTTCCTCAACAATTGGGCCGGAAATCGAAGATTTTTCAACTAATAAACCGTTCCTGGTATTTTTCTTAGACCCGATCCGTTCACGGATTTGCCGCTGTACCATGAATACGGGGTTCCTGGTAGGTACAACCCCTTTCCCTTTTTTTTATATCCTTTCCCAGTTGCCTTTTTCAACGCCATCCCTGCTGCGGTCCCAACGGCTCCCAACGCTGCCGCCTTCGCCACCGCTGGGGCAGCCGCTGCAATCAATGCTGGTATTGCGGCTAACAATGGAAATATACCACCTGATTTTATCATGTTCGCGATTGCGGCTTTCGAAAAATCAATTTGAACCCCTCGCTTATTTTTCAATGCATCATTGAAATGTTTTATTTGACGATCCGTTAATGATATTTTATGTGTACCTCCGGACATCTGCGCTGGTTTTAACGTTATTGTTGTTCCACATTCCTTAGCGGATTTTGATCGCAATTTCTTGACCTGACCATCAGTCAGCTTGACACTAACAACACTATATGGCATTTTATTGTAAAACATATTTATTCTTTCAATTGATCTAATTGGGGGAATCCTATGGAAACTTTTCAAGTTTCATTTACAGATTTTCCACTGGTGCATCAACAAGTCTCATTCGTCCGCCAACCCCTTCTAACAACATTGATTTGTCGCTGAGAATGACAGCAACCGCTCTATAATTAACACCATCACCAGGATCTATACGAGCCCTAAAATGTATATCAACAACGGATTGCCTTGTTAAATCAAGATGTTCCAGTGAAAAGTAATAAATTGGATACAAGTTCTTAAAATCGAGCTGAGATATTTGCAAACCAGTATCAACATTTTGATCACGACCCATATATGACAGCATCCGATGATACACACGTGCTATTTGGTTGTTTCCGTAATTAAGCTGTATATCCTCAGATGGTTCTTGTTGTCCGTTTATTCTCAGTGAAACCTCACTTACCCCTAACCGATCAAATATCATATGACTGCGTTCTTGGGAACCTAATCGATTCCGATTCTGCAGCGCTATAAATATATGACGTGGAGCTGAAACGCCTTGTTTTGATGCCAGGTGCCATGTTAATGTACCAGCGACATTATCCTCTTTAGCATCAGTCGTTGTTGTTAGCCAACTTAGCAATGATTTACCACCGGTTTCCATAAACGAAAGTAGCCGCTCTTCCGTGGTAATTGATGGGGTCATTACTGGCATCCATAATACTATTTTACTCAAAACAACTTTACCATCAGCAGCACCAGTACGCCAAATTGCATCGTTGTCATTCCCTTTTCGCACTAACGCGATTGTGTGTTTGGCTCCATAGATGACTTTTCTTACATTTCTGCAGAATCCAAATATGTGATGGAGTGGAATCGCACATGAAAACTTTTTATCTTGTCCTTCCAATGCTAATTTTCGTGTTGCAAATCCTAAATTGAAATTACCATTAACGCCTCCGAGAATATCAAACGCAGCTCCGGGTCTAGCTCGACGTTCTGGATTAATTGCTTCTCGTTGATTATCAACTGCAGTATCTTGTGCTGTTAACACTTTAATGTATTGAAGGTGGTCAGCGTTATCAGAGGTATCCTTTGCAAACATCATAGACGGACCAGCCGATCTTGTATAATCATCGGAGTATCTTGATAATCCGATTATTGTTGTTGCAACATCAACCTCGCGGTCTATTGATTCAATTTCTTTTCCATCAATGAGATATCTTGCACTTTCAAATAACGCCATTATACCGTTGTTGACGAAACCAACTCGGATATTTGAATCATTTGCATATGGGGTATCAGCTGCATCATTTGTTACAAGTTTTCCTTCTACTTCAATAAATGCTTCACATGGTAAAAAGTATTTACTGGTATCTTGAACTTGAAGTTCAATTCGCGATCGTAGGTCGGGTTGTATTGCATGATAGGAATAGTATTGATAATCGCGGACGGAATCATCCTTGCGCATTGGGGCTTCCATATCTAACGCGGGATCAGCTGTTCGTTTAAACATTTATAACATTACTAGCGTTTTCAATTGGTGAATTGCAAAGCAATTTCATCTTTG
The DNA here is from genome assembly GCA_029339505.1 of Unio delphinus. NCBI lineage: Eukaryota > Metazoa > Mollusca > Bivalvia > Unionida > Unionidae > Unio > Unio delphinus. The sequence goes on along the minus strand of JAQISU010000177.1, from coordinate 7,056,401 downwards.
TAATCATCGTCGTTGAAAATTCCTCGAATTTCTTTTTTGTTTCAAACCACTTCCTGCTATCGCGTTCATGATAGCGCTATCTGTTACCGGTGGTGACGAAGTCAATTGCGCTAGTTTTTCTTCCACTGCGTTATTTATTGCTTTGCTGATTTTTGCAGGCATCACTGTAGTTGATGGCAGCACTAATGACGAAGTCATCGATGACGAAGTCATTCGTGGTTTCTTTCGCACCAATGATGCTATTTTATCTTTCGCAGCAGAAAATGCCTTTCCTGCAAGATTTCCAACGAAATTGATTCCCTTATCACGGATAGCATCAATGGCTTTCATTGATAATTGTTTAGCTAACGGCGCCACCTTGGGAGCCATTCTTGTAAATAACCCCGCAATGGTATTGCCGAAACCATCTCCGTACCACGCGCGATAAACAGGCAATCGTGAGTTCACCACGTAGACACTTACGGGTTTATCATGGTTATAGTGTATAATCATCTTGTTATAAAACTAGTAGTTTTTCAATTAGTGATCAATCGCTTACATCCATAAGATTTTCATCGTTGTGATTTTCAACTAATTCAGCAATAAGTTCTCGATATACATTAATGTCCATGATACCACCAGCAAATAATCGTCTACAGATATCAGCGGCCTCGTTAATTATCTCGACGGAGTTATTTCCGGCTCGTTTCCCTCCGATGAGAACCTCTAACCGTGATATATCACTGAGAATATTACCAGGACATGTCACGGTAGAGTCAAATACATCCTTTGGATTTTTAATCGAATATCCCTTTCCGCTTGTTTCCTCAGTTGTACCAGTTGCGCCCTGACTATCATCAAGTAATTGCCTTTGTCGGCCTCGACTTTGTTTTTCTCGTTCTTGTTGTTTTTGTATACCATAACTATCAACTCCTACTTTAAAAGATCTATACTCAATTGTATCCTTTTTCAAATTACCAATAATCCCCTTATTCGTTTTATACAACCAATTAACCCATTCATCTCGGCTTATTCTACTGTTTTTATACTCGTCTTTTAAAAAATCCTTTCTAGAATCAAAGCTTTTGGCGGCGAAATCACCAAAAGTCGTATAATCTTGGTGTTTCTCCAATTGAGGTCGTTTGATTTCCTTTATAGCTCCTTCGGTGAGTTTGTCTATAAAGGAAACACCTCTTGGGGTGACGACATCAACAAGTTGTGGTTCAGGTGTGGAATCATCAATATCAGCTAATCGTTCATACTCACGCTGAGTTTTTATATCACTGGATAACTGTTGTATCCCTGCGCGTGTTTGTCCGGTCTCTGCTGCTACCTTTTCAAGCACACCAAGAACAGGCACTTCTCGTCGCTTGCCTTCCTTAGGAATATCTCCGTATATTGCTCGTTCAGTTGCTGTTTTCACATCGCTGGTCGCCTTAGTTACCGGGGCGAACAGTTGTTCACTTGACACAGAAAAGTCAGTCTGCGCTTGTTGTCGTTGTTGAAGTTGATCGCGAACTCTGTCTCGAACCGGTATAAACTTTTTAATTGCTGCTAGCCGCTCTCGGGCTAATCTAGTTGTAAGCGATTCACCAACCATATATTGTTTGTGAACTAAATTTTCAAATGTGAAATCCGGAGGGTTTCCATCATAATTAAAAGCTTAGTTATTAAATAACTTAGTTATTAAATAATGTACCATCAAGCTAACGTATTCATCTTCGACAGGGTTAAACTGTACGACGCTATTCGCGAGTGTTTCAGAAATAACATCGCTGTGGATTTCAGAATTGTAATATCTGAGAATGGCGATGAACGATTTGTGTTAACGACGCGGCAACAAGAACAATTACGTGAAAATGGAGGCGTCGCGGTGATTACTTGCTACTACGACCAGATCATCCATTATGCACATAACTGCATGAGCAAGTCCAAACTGATGAGTATCCTTTCAGGAGAAAATCCTATGTAACAAGTGTTACAAAAAAACGCTAAAAAAAAAATAAATAAATAAATTATTTAAATTATTTACGAAAGCCTATATTATTTTTTAGTAACACTCACGTGGTTAAGATACGGGTCGCTCCTCGTTTAACATTTTTCTAAGATCACGAACTTTAGAACCAATTTCAGCTCGTTTTTGATATTCTTGGCCAAGCTTTTGACGTATTGCTTCAACGGTGCTAAATAGCGTTATAAATAAATTAATGTCGTTACCGTACAAACAACCATTAATGGATTTTTGAATTCCTTTCACGAGCCTGTACATCCTAGGTAAAACATAACGACCCTTACTAGACAGATATTCAATATCTTCATATTCCGAGGTAATCTTGTCAACGTCGAGACGCTCAGATAATAATACCCCTTTATTATTTAAATTTGAGATTTCAGCAATTATAGCATTTACATCATTGATATCCATTATTTATATTTTTATATAAATAAATTTATTTATAAATATAGTATACTGTATCTCTAATTAATAAAAATAAAACATATATGACAACACATCTTTGGAACTCCTTGGGTGCCTTCGCATCCAAGTAAGCCCAAGGGGGACCCGAAACATACATCTCCGGCGGGAGGCCTAAGGTGGCAAACGCCATCTTAGACCGCCCAGAAGATATGCTTGAGGTATAACGTCACAACATGGACGGCACATATTTCCGCTCGAGTGTTGCGGCAAATTTTAGGCATAACATATACTTAATTAACATAATTAAGGATGGATTATAATTCAATGGAACGATGATGGTATGATATATTTCCGCTCGAGTGTTGCGGCAAATTTTAGGCATAACATATACTTAATTAACATAATTAAGGATGGATTATAATTCAATGGAACGATGATGGTATGATGTGGGCGTGGTAAACCAAACCAACATGGCAACCCATGAAATCTCATTCATGGTTGCATGAGTTGGAAAAAAACACCAACCCACGCTACCGAGAATGCGATAGCATGGGTTGCCATGTTGGTTTGGCTGAGGGGGACCGCCCCACCCCCCCCCCAATTAATAGAAAAAAACATCTTCCGTTTCGCCATCAAATAATGTGTCTGCTATGGGGACCGAACACGTAGTAGTTGATAGCTATGTTTACAAGACAAACACGATACCATTACACCACGAACAGTCATACAGAATAGAGATTTTTTAATATATATATATATATCTGATATACTTAACAATAAGAGATTTTTAAAATAGACAATTTTACTGTATTTAGGAATATAAAATACTAAGTACACAAAAAAAAAATTAATTTAACTGTTTGTAAATATCAATCACGCATGCCTGCGTCAGTGAAATACCGATCATACAGGGTGGGAAACAGAAGTGTGTACTGAAGGTCACATGAATACCGATCAATATAGAGGAGAGGGAAGACATGTATACTTAACAATAAGAGATTTTTAAAATAGACAATTTTATGCTGCAACAATGAGAAATATTTTAAACAAAATAATACAGTTGTTTAATAAAACAGCGTTTTATATACTCTGTTATAATTCTCTAGATAAAATACAAGGAATTTTAACCACGCCCACATACTTCAATGAATAGGAAACACTCGCGTTCCGGCTGAGCGAACATAGGTAATGCGTGGATTATAAAGAACGTCTGTACTGAAAAGAACGAGTTATAGCTGTCTGCTTTACTGCTAGTCCACCCACCCCAAACATGAGATATGTAGATAAATAAAACTAATAATGCAGTTTTAGCCCACAAGTGACAATAAAAAGTTTTATTCTCTATCGAAAACTCATGCATTATATCTCCATTACAGTCACGTGGGCGCACCTAGTCAAGTACAGGTAAGCAGGCGACAAATTCCTTTGACGTCATAATACAAGGGAACTTAGTAGGTAGGGTGTGAATTGTAGTGCGGATTTATCCATAAAGGATTTATCTCCCTTAAATAGTTTCAGTGTATACGAACTTTATTTTATGACCATTTTTTTTAGACAGAGATGTTTTAATGATTTTTTCAGCAACAAATCGAATGGAAGTACTGCAAATATCGAAATATTTTCCAGCCGCATTTATCGACTGAAAGCTTCTCTCTTCATTATTTTCTAAATCAAACGATTTCACACCCTTGGGATGTTTCGCGTGCTTACCAGCGTTGCTTTTTAAAAGGTTATCGCGCTGCGAGACGGCTTGAAGATTCCCAAGACAATTATCAGTCTTCACGCCATTTATGTGATCAATCACAAGACCGTCTTCGATTAATCCGTAAAATGCTTCATAGATGGCTCTGTGACAGAGATACTTCTTCCTCCCAGCTGAAAACATCAAATAGCCCATATTATTCAGATACCCAACAGGTTCTTTGAGTCTGCGGTGCCTGACAACACCATCACTAGAGGCTTCGTAATTAGCAAGCACTGGGTGAGGTCTGAAATCTTGGCTCATTTGTATAATAATACTACTTGTCTAATTTATTATCTGCTTTAATTATAAATCTCTGGATATAATCTTGAGGGGTTTTTATTACTTTGTCCTTGATTTTATCAAGGATGACGGAGTCAATGATTCGTTTGTCATAGTAGCGTTTTAGTTCCCTGTATCGTTTACCCCCACAAGCAAGGCATAATTGCGATTTTCCTCTAACACCCACCCCACATTGGAGGCATGCGAGAGGGCCTTTTGAACCGTTTCTCACGCTTTGCATATGATACCCACAGAATTCGCTTCTGCATGATTTGTTACACGGGGTTGTAGATCCAATCATTAGCCACTTGCAGTGATTCATTATACTATATTTTTCTATTTAAATACTTGTTTTAATTATAACATGGAGGAGTTCAAGAGATTATCGAAAATTAAGCCCTGGAAAAATACTAAATTCAATCTTGATAGGGAGTTCCAAAGATTATCGAAAATCAAACCTTGGAAAAATACTAAATTCAATCTTGATAGGGAGTTCCAAAGATTATCGAAAATCAAACCTTGGAAAAATACTAAATTCAATCTTGATAGGGAGTTCCAAAGATTATCGAAAATCAAACCTTGGAAAAATACTAAATTCAATCTTGATAGGGAGTTCCAAAGATTATCGAAAATCAAACCTTGGAAAAATACTAAATTCAATCTTGATAGGGAGTTCCAAAGATTATCGAAAATTAAGCCTTGGAAAAATACTAAATTCAATCTTGATAGAGTCTCTGATACACCAAAACGTCTAATCGGTGATAGAACTATACTCGGTAAAATCAGGGAGTGTTTTAATGAATTCTACCGAGACGGTGCAGCATACTGTTGGTCGACATTTCGAATTATTGATGAAGATGTCAATGTATCCATCATCGATGCTACTATGAACGATAAAAGAGCAGCTGAGATAATTTCACATTTTGGCACGAAGAGGTATTTTTTCAGAATAAAATTCATTATCTACGACGAAGGTGAATGGATTATCAGGGATAAATTTGAACCAATCCTCAAGGATAAAAAAACTGTCATTGTAAGTAGAGATTCCAAACCAGGAATTCTAACTGGAATTGACAAACCATACTACGAGAGATCTTATCCCGTAACAGCAATCGTTTATGGGATATATCCGTTAAATGATAAACCCGATATTGCAAAACTAGCTCCTATGAAATATTCACCATTGACTTCGTCAAGGCTCAATTGTGTAGCAACACGGGTAATGGAACACTTCACAAATGCATCCCGAGGAAATAAACTAACTGATCTGCGACGTAGGAAAATAACAGAATGGGAACTGACAGTGAAACAGCACGGTGCAAAGATTTCTGATATAGCTAAATTAGAAACATCATTAAGATTCCCAATAACCGTTATGACGATAACCGGAGAAGTATTACACGAACCGAAATATAAATTACAAGGAGCGCCAATACAAATTATTGATCATAACGAACACGCGTGGACACCTGCAGTAACAATATTTCCACGAGATAGAACCGTGAAATATATCCCCCCGGAATTTTCCGGGGATGTTTTCTATGAAGAGAAATTATTTGATGCTATTCATGCGTTGTGTAAAGATGATCCTGTGTCAGTGTGGTTACTTAGTAGTGCTGGTTCCGAATCAGGATTTGATCAATTTGTAAGACCAAATGGTGAATTATATCGCGTTGAAGAATTAGATAACAGAATGAGAAAAATCGCTAATGATTTTTCACCGGAGAGTTCCCATGAAAAACTACTCACGGATAGTTTTACTATTCCATCAGTGGTAGCTCACTTCGCAAGAGAAAAAAACTCATGGCGTCCAACACGAAGTGATTTTCTCGAGGACGTTAAATTGAGTTGCATCGAATTTGGTCATGGAGGACTGTGGAATACAAAATACCATCGTGACGGTATGATTTCAATTGATATATCCGCGTGTTATCCTGGAAGTTTTCTCGGGTATGGGGAATGCGCTGAGTACTTCAAACGATTTGGACACCCCACGCATGAAATGACTCGTGTTGCGATTAATGGACCATTACCTGATTTTGATTTAACCGGATTCGCTCGTGTGATATCATTTGAACTCGCTACAGGGTTACATCCGTGTAGTTATGTTTGGCTCGGTAGACACCTATCTGAAAAGGCCTGGATGCCAATAGTGTTACTACGATATATGATTGATTGTGGCATGCTGATATCGTTGATTGTTTCCGAAGCTATTATATGCTATCGAGCTCAAAAAGAAGTTTGGCTACCACAACCCGATCTAGATAGAATAATCAACGAACTACGAAAACAGTGTCCAGATTTCAATGAAGAAGAAATCATAAATTGGTCTAAGAAGTTATTTGAAAGTAAAAAAGAACAAGCAAAAGATCTCGGAAGAAGAATAATCGGTAAATTTACCCAGGGTGGAAGATACGACAATGCAAAATTTTCCTCGCGGTTGATCATAGACGTCGCTGAATGCGATTTTCTTGTAACGGATTTAACGAAACAGGGAAAACTTGTATCCCGTAAGGATGCTTTTCTATCCAATGGTGAGAAATTGGGTACGGTTGTTACCTACTGTGATGGATATAATTCCCAGTACACACATTTGAGAAGTTCTATGCTAGCTTATGCTTCTATCAATTTATTTTCGATGATAAATAGATTTCCTAATACCGCGGTTAGAGTAGCCACTGATTCGATGTATATACACAATAAGTACAAATCAGCTGTAGCGGCATTCACAGATCCGGAGGAAGCGTGGGGGCGTTGGCGATTTAAAAAGGAGATGCTACATGAGTATTGTGAATCCGCAGACGTTGCCATGGATGAAAAGTACTTAAAATGTGATGAGATTCAATCAGAATTTTCTAATGCACCACCGGTATCTGATCCAATATGTAGATACAAGACAGTTTATTTAAACGGTTGTGGTGGGTCAGGAAAGACAACTCGTGCAATTGAATTATATCGTGGTGGTGGAAATACTTGTATTCCTACTAACATGATTGTGTTAACACCGACTCACAGACTCGCCAGAGAGATGATACAGCGAGGGGTAAATGCTTGCACTTACCATAGTTTTTTTCGATGGAAAGGTGACAAATGGACTCCTGAGCGTATGGGTGATAAATTCATTCCTGAAATCATAATTTGGGATGAAATATGCACAGTGTCATTAGATGTATTAAAAACATTTCTTGAGTGGTTGTTAAACAAAAACACAAAAGTCGTCATGTGCGGTGATCACGGCCAACCACCACCATTTGTCGGTGGATCTCCACATGAATGGCTAAAGGGTTCTGTAGACTATTATGAAGAAATTAATACCGACCATAGATCACTTGATGAACAATTACGCGAGTTCAAAGCACTGCTTAGATTACAACCGGATAAAATCCAATGCGAAATAGCGCGTGAAATAATTTCAGAAACTCCTATGAATGATTTCTGGGAAACGTGGAGACCAAATGATTTGATAGTAGCAAGTAGAAAAATAGTCAGAGACACACTTCAGATGAAGTTATTTGAATTGCATAAAGAAAAATTTGCAACGCTTCCAGTACCCCTTTGTTATAGACCATCGGATACACGAAAGCAGAATATAGAAGTTGATATTCCAAGCCTAAAATCCGAAGGATTTCAAAAACAAATTCTCGTGTTAAATGATATTGTGCTGGTTGATATCAATGTCGTTGAAGATGCATTGCGTGCTAATAAATCCCCATGGACGCTAGGATACGCAGCAACAATACACTCTTCACAGGGATTGACTATATCGGATACAATTGTTTGGATGGTAGATAATCGCATCGAATGGTCGAATTTAGTCTATCTCGCAGTATCCAGAGTACGAAGAATAAATCAGCTTCGAAGAATTGTCCTGACAGAGTCAGGCGATGATGAAATCATTGGTGATGATAATGACACAACAATAAGTGATATTGATGTTAGCATCATTAATAAAAAACTCTCCGGTTACAAACAACAGGACAAAAAAAAACAACGAGAATTTGATATTGATGCTAAATTAATAATCACTTTGAAAAAACAACAGAATAATCACTGCGCGAGTTGCAATTGTATAATGCGTTGGCAGTATTCGGATAAGGATCCTCGCCAATTCACCGTAGACAGAAAAAATAACAATCTCGGTCATGTCAGAAATAATGTGATGTTGACTTGTCTTGAGTGCAATAGACGCAACGGCGCTAGTTAAGACCATGCGGTGGCAATTGAGTATCCTCGGGAATCACTTGCAGTTGTTGTCGAGTAAATCCTCGCTGAGGAGCAGTTGAATCCAGTTTATAGATTGCTGGTCTACCAGTTGATCGTGTTATACTAGATATCTTATGCGTAGTGACGCTCCAAATAGGATCAGTAGCCCTTTTTCTACCCCCTTCAAGCTCTCCTGGTTCGTATAAGTACCTAACAGTGACATTACTACCAAGAATTGGTTGGGAAACGCTAGCGTTTCTAGGGAAATCTTTTTGTGGTTGTACGGGTATAGACTTCTTTTTAATCGCGTTGATAGGTTTCATGTTGATTGTTCTAGTAATCTCGTTATTCAGTGCAGTAATCACAGCTGGTAACCTTTTGACCCATTCACGGGATCGCTTTTCTTGAATGAATTCTTTTGCGTATTGATATCCAAATAACCGCTCAGCAATCGTCCGATTAAATCGTTCGACAATGGCCTGATCGCGATGTAGCGCAGTATGCCCTCGTCGTATGGTGACATTATGATTTTTCATTGTAGATAGAACCGCACCCTGAAATTCCTTGCCAGGATCAACCTGCAATAGATTCGGCCAGTGCAGAGGACCTCGTCGATAAATCCTTTCAAATGCAGAAGCAACTTCAGTGGCTGATTTTGTTTTTAACGGTTCTGCTTCTTTGTATCGACTTGCAATATCAACTACGGTTAACGCGTATTTGTAACCACGATCATGTGGCAGAAATAATATATCAGCCTGATGAACTTCATTAGGAGCGGTCACATCAAAATGCGAGAATTGAATTTGTTTAGGTGGTGGTAGATAAATTTGCCATAGTGCCTGTTTAGATAACCAATCCGCCGCTGTAGTTTTTTTCACTTTTGCAGCGCTAGCGAGTTTATGGACTGCTGATTTACCCCTCCAGTATCCTCTTGGGGAATAATAAATTGATTCCATATTAAAATGGTAGCATTTTCAATTACCAGCACCCATCATCAATTTGCCTTTCATAGCTGATTTTACCAACCACGAAGCCAACTTTTCTTTAAAAGATTTATCAGGAATAGCATTTAACGCATGAATTAATTTCACATCCGCGAGATGCCTGTTTTGCAGATTGCTGCTTTTATATGCAACATCATGAAGGTGACAGGCCTTATCAATGGCGTTTATTGGTTCTTCACCGGGTCGGGGTTGATTTTGATCATCAAGTCTGATATCTAATCGTGTTCCGGGACCACAGTAGCTATATCCTGGAAGGTGCTTTTCTCCGGGGTACTTTGCCCATGGGGTTCCAGGGAGCTTTGTCAATTTGGCTGCGATATCACCTCCTCGTTTTTTTTTAAAACATCTCCGGATTGTAAAATCTTTGATTTTGTAGAAATAAATCTAAACTTTTTTATACCACATGTTGCACATCTACCAGTTAGTGCTGATCTGTTATTTTTAGTTGTAACCGTCGTCACATCATTTGTGCTAGTACGCGTTTTACACTTCACACAATATAGATCCATAATTTATGTATAGAGATATGAATATAATTGATTTTTCAGCGACTAAAATAAGAGAACCAGTTAAGCATCATGCAGCGCTACCAAACTCTATCCGTGCAATTATAATCGGGCCATCTGGATCCGGTAAAACGCAATTGTTGCTCAATTTAATAATGAGATGGATGAAGTGGGATAAGTTGTATTTAATTGCCCCTAGCGTAGATGATCAACGATGCTATGAAGTGTTAAAGGATTTTAACGAGAATGCATCAGAAATTAAAGGTGAGAATACCATTGATTTTATAACTGATATTGACGAGGCGCCATCCGTGGATGACCTTGATGGGAGCATTAACAATTTAGTCGTATACGACGATGTGATGTTAGACAATCAAAAAAACCCAGCTAGAATATTTTCCCGGGGGCGTCACAAAAACACTGATGTGATATATGTCACTCAACGCTACACTCAGATTCCAAAAGTGATCAGAGATAACTGTAATATTCTTGCTGTGTTTAACGGCGTTGATACACATACGCTACGAAATATTTGGCAGACATGGTGTTCCGATATGGACTTCAATCAATTTAAAAATTTCTTTAGTCATGCTCAGTCAACCCCGCATGGATTTGTAACAATAAATTTACATGATCCTCGGACTCGATATCGTATCGGACTCGATCAAATATTTGGTTGAAATCATTTATTATTTTTTGTTAACCCAGAACTGAAAACTTTAGCAGCAGAGCAGGTGAATGACAACGACGTTGGCGTATATAAGGAAATCTTATTTTATCGAATAGACGCCATTTTTTTTACTATTTGGCAGAAGCCTCAGATTTCCGAATCGACGCTCGGAAAGTTGTGAGGTTCACCTGCTCTGCTGCTCTTCGACTACCATTGCATTTCAACAAATTCAAATGTATGTCAATGAAACGTGAAACTGCGCCCATTTACTAGTGTTATATATTAATCCCTCCAGGATAAAAACAGCACAATAATGAATAAGTATATTAATTTAATTAAATACATATAAATTTGTGGAAGAGTGTTGATATGGGCTGTCAAGTGCGTGAAATATTCCTGAACCTTTGACTACAAATTCCGATGTCAATCGACATCGGAACACGCTATACAAGCCCGTTATTCAGATAGTAAGACAAAGCATTAACACAAAAGTAACGTGCTATGAGCCTGTTTTAACACTGTAGATCTAGGATGAATGAATGATTGGTCACTTCCCATACTCTCGCATTTTCAGATAGGGATCTTCCAACATTATTTGATTTCATGTGTTGAGTAAATTATAAAATGATACATCGGAGACTTTCTTTTCTAAATTAACCTGTTAATTCGTCCATAACGACTCCAGCTCTTTGAATCGGTGCACCGGCCATGATTCTGTCGTTTGTGACACCGGAAATACTTTCATTAAGGGGGGCAACTATGTAAGTCCTACTTTCGGTTAGCACATATATGCGACTCATTTAAAGATTTCATGCATTTGTTTCAATTTTGTTTTCTGTATTCATTATTTTTTTTAAATATAATATTTATAACTGTCTGTGACTCAACATATAATTTCGTCCATTTCAAGCAAAATATTTATTCCAAAACATAGGAAATCTTTCTGTGACGGAGGTGCGAAAGAACTTACTGACCTCGACCTTTCGGCTGCTAATTTTTGTTGCAAAAAGAAACTTTGGTGTTTGCATAGTTTTTTTTTTATATTTTGTAAACACGTTGTCACTTTTAATATAAGAAAGGGATATTCAATTTTTTCTCCAGTGAATTTAAGTTACTTTTCTTGCAAGTTAACTTACTTTTTGGCTGAACAGAATAAAATTTACAACATGGCCGTTGCAAATTCCTTACAATAAAATCATTTTCTGTGAAGATGAAGAAGTAGTAAAAGTTATATATGTGCAAAATTTAGCCAATGTCGATCTCGCTACTTGTAGCCCAGATACAATTTGCACGCCCTTTGGACACTAGAAATTCAATGTCAGTAAACTTGATGGCCAGATAGCCTAATGGCATGGTTATCGAAGTGCTCTGCAATAAACCAGTAATTGAGTAATGTAATACATTTTACATTATTTAAAAAGCAGACATGGCTTACAAACTATCTGTCAGGCTTATTCTCCATAAACTCGAGTTGAACACCAGAAATATATTGCCCAGATCATATATACCGATTTTAATAAAACAAATGGATACTCCTCATTTCATTCATCATGTGCAAAGTTATACTGGATACAAATTAAAAGAAAATTTGAAGGACTGCTACCAACTTTTGAATTTGAAAGAAGGATGCACAGAAGAAGATTTGAAGAAATCGTTTCTTCAGTTAGCAAAAACATATCATCCCGATGGTGGAGCATCAATTTCTGATGCAAGAAAATTTTCACAAGTTAGAGAAGCATATTTAGCAATAAAGGTTAGTTAATTACAATATAGAGATAATCTATGGTTTGCTGTGTCCAGCTGTTTTTCAGAGGAAAGAGTTTTAGAAAATCACAAATGTTTGCACTCGGCTAACGGTTATTATAGTCTGACTGCACCTCCCCATTTGTTTGTACGCCTCTACCGATTTAATTAATGGTAATCTTTAACATGATAAAATGTGCACAGAACTTAGTCAGTTCATTCATTGATTTATAATTTATAACATGAATGTAACCAGAGTGGCCCAAATGCTGGCATCCTCTGCACCTTTCATGCATAACTGACATTTCAGACTAACATGGCACTATGTTGCATATGCAATGGGCAAGTTGATTTCCTCAGAAAACAATGTGACATTGCTCATCTTATTCAGTAATCGCCAGGTGATTCCGTAAATTACAAGAGTTTAGAGTTATATCCTTTGAAAACATGTACATAGAAATTACATTGCTGATTATAAAATTTTAAATCCATGTGAAAGGCAAATTTGTAATTCTGTCTTTTCCTTTGCTTGATTCAACATTGTTAATATCAGAAGCAGATAACAGTATTTTTCTTCTATGTACATAATGTGTAGTTGTGAATATACCCCTTTGCTGAAAATGGACTCGTCCAAGAACTGGAAATGACTGGTGAACAGGTTGTCTTTCACACTGAAAACTTTGGTTTGGAATAAAATGCACATACGATACATGTAATGTTTTCATCCCACCCAGGCATAATCAGATTTGAAATTATAAATCAATAAATGACCTAGGCTATGTGCATCTTTTACTGCATTTGTGCTTTTGTCTTTTAAATCAGTAATCGGGAGGGTTACAAAAAAATGGGGAGGTATATTCAGACTATAGTGTTATTTCTACATGATCAGTTACTGAATAAATTGTATATTGGTTACCTAATGAAATTTAATTTAATGATGAAGAACCTTGAGCAGGATTTGATATAATAGTCTTTCATAATATTATGCAGAATCAGCTTAGCCTAATCACTTGTTGCAGATAATGCTCTTCAAAGTCCCTATGTTCCATTAATATAAAAAATTACTCTTAATTATTGTTAGTTAACAAATTATTAGATATTCAGTTATTCCAATTGTCAGTGTTGGTCTTTGTAAGATGTGAATTTGTTCTTTTGGTCTTGAGGTAGACTTAATATGGATAGAAAATGTTAATGCTTATTTGTGTTCCTAACTATTGAATGTAATGCTCTATTCTAGGCTAACATTGCACAAGGCGCTGTACCAGAGAAAGAGGAGGACATAGAAAAAATGGTCATCTTTGAAATCAAACACACAGTTCCACAGCACAGACAATATCTGACCTATGAAGTAGTATTTTACATTGTGATAGATTTGTTTCTCTATGTATTGGACATATACTATTATTCATTTTTAGTAATAGTTTAGGCCCAGAAGTTACTGTATACTTATTTTGAGTTGCTTGTGGCAAAGTCCACTTAAGAGGTGTTTTTTTCTTTTTGTTGTTTCAGTGGTTCATGTGACTGAGTGGTGCTCACCTTTACAGATCATTTGTGTCTCTTACTTCTTTTCATGTGGGTGTATGTCTCAGGTTGATGAATGTGAGAAACCTTGCTAGATTTCTGTGGATTGATGGTTTTTCCTGCAATATAATGGCCTTCAAATATAACCTATCATGTGCTAAAAATTAGCAAAGATTAAAACAAACATTTTTGGTTTTGTTTAAAGCAAATGTTGCAAAAGGCAAGACATTCATCTTTTTCTTGATCATGCAGTTTTCATTAAGACTTTTCACAGAGGCAATTTCTTCAGTTTGCATCAGTGGATCAGACTTTGCCACAACTACACTCAGGGGCATGTAATACCATACTAGGAAAACTTTTCAAGTTTAGAATGTTCTAATATTTGAAAATTGTACTGCCTGGCACAAAATTATGAAAATTAATACAGTAAAACCTGTCTTGAAAGACCACTGCTATGTGAGACCACCTGTCTTGAGAGGCCACATTCACATTGCACATATTTATTGATTATATAGCATTGTGACCTGTTATGAGAGACCACCTGTCTTGAGAGACCATCATTTTTGGGCAAAAGAGGTGGTCTTTCAAGACAGTTTCTACTGTATTGCAGAAGGTGGTAATCAATAATGTGTGTAAAACAGGAAAATGTAAAATTAAGTAACTTGCAAAAAGCTAACAATGGAGAAAGTTTCCCTTGTTGAGTTTTCATAGAAACTTAAGCCTGGAAGGATCAAAGATTAAGGACACACGAAGGAGAGTCACTGCCATCAATGATAGCTTTGGGGTCTAGTTTTGCCTTCTATTTCCATGGGAAAATTACCATGGGACATTGCAGACAAGTTGTTCAGTGACCATGTGATAATTTTTTTGGTGCTATTGTTGAAGGAAATATGTTGATACAAATTCTAATGTGAAAAATATGATAACTTGTACAGTTGAACCAGTTACTTATATAAATTCTGGGATATTTTGAAATTCTGTAGTGTTATTAACACATTAACCCCTAGCGCCAAGTTTATGGAGCATGAGGTAGTAGTATACTTCCAAGGTCTGTTGCGTCAAGGTCATGCATGATACACTAAAGTGGGTGGTGTTATAGAAAGGTAGACAGATTTAGCTCTACAAAGATACCAAACAATCTGGACATTTTAGTTGCACTACAAAATACAGAGGGAAAAACCTAATTTTTTGGACCCGTTGTTTTTCCACCCAAAATTCGCCAATGATCAGAATTGGTTTTTTTGTCAGGATTTTAGACTTTATGGCCTCAGATCTAAGGCAGACCAGTCTGAAGTGCACACAGACAGGTGAATCTGTGCAAAAAGTAGGATAAGGTGGACATTTTTAATAAAGAGTCTTCTCCATGCGAAAATTATGGGTCCATTAAGCAAACAAAAAAGAACTCTTCACCTTCTTCTCATGCGCCATCAAACTAACAAATGGAAAACATTTTTTAGCACAACTAGGCATTAGGCTAATGGAAAATGCTTGTAAGTTGATGTATTAACATGTATTCAGAAATAGTCCCCAAAATGTGTTTCCTACTCGCATTTTTCATGAGAAAATGGCAAAAATCTCCAGGGGTTAATGTGTTAAATGAGTAAAATCAATTTAGCAACACATGATGAAAATTTATATATGTGGTTTGTAGTGATTTCAATGACACTAGAATTATTAACTATAGAAATGTTCATTTTTATTTCTATCCATCTTTCCCACAACATAACTCAGTTTGGTGTGGCATTTTTGACTAAAGTCTAATATGTGGCCTACCAGTAGAAGCAGATTATTATCTGATGAATCCCAGTCACTGAAACAGAAAATGTGATATTCCATTCTGCATGAAACACAATGTTTTCTCGTTCTATTTTTATCCAGTTTTTCATCAAATGTTATAGGTAGACTACACTTTGACAGATGCAATTGATAAATCAACAGTCAAGGTCAGTGTTTATGGGTATGAAAGTTGCAAATTATGTTCATTTTATATTTGTAATAGCTTCTGTTTGCAATTCTTCTGGTGGTTATTTTGTCAGGGTGTTGGCAGTGGGACTCCTAGTCAGAGACTCAAACAATATCAGCAATACAAAGTAATGAGATCCACTGAAAATGTTTACCAGCATAGGTTACAGAAAATTGCTGCTGAAGCAGAAAGTGCACTTGTTGAAAGGGACAAACAGAAAGCAAGAAGAAATAAAATAAGGTAAATTACTAATTGACTTATTTGTTTTCATAATATATTTTTCTTCATGGGTATCAATGGATATAAATTTTCTTGCTTTGACCAACAACAAAAATTGTCACTGATACTTAATTCTGTGGATTGAGAATGGTGTCCTGTTGCTTCCATGGAAGAATCACTGATTGTTGGGTCTTTTTATTCAGAGGTTTTCAGAATTCATTAAATCCACACAAAATTAGACCAGATTTTTTAAATTTATATAAGTGATATTTAATCACAAACGATGGAGTTTAAAAAGTTAATCGTTTTTAAACACCACCATACCACAAAAATAAATACTCACATAATTGCATACACAAGAAGTAATGAAATGTTTAGAATAATAAACAATATACACATTTGAACCATGAAATTTAATTAAAAGGAAAATTAATAGAGAAATTTAACAATTACCATTTTAAAAATTGAAAAATAGAGAAATTGAAAGAAATTAAAAAAACAATATTGGAATCCTTATATTTATGCAAAATTTAACCGTACTGTTAAAATACCAAATTTTATGGAATGGCTTGTTGTCTGCCACCCATCCATCTATTAGCACAAGTTTCTTATCGCTACTCCAAAATACTTGGAGGGTTATCATGAAACAGCATGCACAAAAATGCATGCACACAAATAAGCATGAAAATGGTACTGATCTGACATCCATAATTTTCCTTGTGGCATACATCTTGAAATTGTTATTATCACATTTTTCACCAGAAGACATTTAATGTCTACTTTGTCTTCAATGAAAATGGTGCCAGTCTGTTGCCTAAAACGGCAACACAGCAGCCATCTTGTGAATATTGCTGACACTATTCTTGAATGGATGGTTATATCAGCTGGGTCTTTCACTGATATACTTCTTATGATATTCTTGTTGGTTTTCAAGGAAAATGGTACCAGTTTAGTGATGTCAAAATATTAGGAAACGTCAACTGGGTAGCTGACGGTCCTGATTATCGGTTACCCAGGTACCTGATCAAAGGGAAATTATATTAATGAACCTGATGATACATGCCATCCCCCTCTCACCCTCCAGGAGGTATAAGCACAATTATGAGTGACACAAAAAAACGCATATTCTGAGCTTAAAAAGAGTGATTTATATATTACATGCCATAATTACAAAAAAACGTGCATTTATTTCTGCTACTTACCTGGCTCAGCAGTTAAAATTCATGTTAGAATTTGGCTAAATCCATGTGGATTAATACAAGAATGCAAGCAAATTACAAAATGATAAATTATTTATACACAAGATCCATTTGAACTAGTCTACATCATATCTTTAACTTTCGCTGAAGGTCATTTAGTACACAAATTCTGAATGCTGTATTACATCACTGTAGAATATTTATATCAGAATTTGTAAAGTGTTATTGATTTGTCATTTTCCTGATGCAACATACTCTTCAGTTTTACAAAATCCCTCTCCTCTTACATTTTTTAAGTCATATAACATCCATAAATCACTTCAATATGTTTCGTTTAATATTTGGCACCATGTAATATAGATTGGTCTCCTACTTTAGTAAGTATCAAACTATGATGAGTTCAAATTCAAGAAACCCATTTTTTAAAAATGTATCGTGCAGTTACTATAAATAGAAAATGAGGACACTGTTTAATGTACATAGCCAAAAGGTAGCACATGTTGATTTGTTTGTTTTTGTTTTAGGGTTTAACACCATTTTTCAGCATATGATAGGCTATACATGGCGGCCAGTATTACTGGTGGAGGAAGAACCCGGGAAAATCCCCGGAAAGAACCACTGACCCATGAGAAGCTACTGGCAAGATTTCTCACGTAACTACATTAACCGAATCTTAGACTTGAACTGATGCAGACAGAGCTGAGATGGCAGTGATCCGTAACGGAAAGCATTTTAGACCACTCAGACACTCGGGGCCCCCATGGGGCACATGTTGAAAATATGAATAGTAGATGGAGGTCCATGATGGAACAACATGAGCTTGAACTACTCATTATTTAGTGTCTTGCTTGACGTCACCAGATGTAATGTTTAATCTGAACTAGGAAACTTATTAGTTTTATTTTTTTATTTTTTTATACATGAACTAATTGGGTACCCTATAGCTAATAATATTCCCCAGGTAATTATGAATGAGTGGGTACCCGAGTACCCATTGACACCTTAAGTGCCAGTCTGAGGTCTAATATGACACACCAGAGCAGCCATCTTTTGTTTGCAAAACCTGCAGAGAAAGTCATTTTCACATGGGTGAAAGAAAGAAAGAATTGCCACTTGCATGTCTATTATGTGGCCATCTTGGAAACTTGTTATTCAGAATGATCATATCAACATGGGGCTTCATCGTGAAATAGGGATGTTAATATCGTTTTTTTTCCAAAACCGATTATCGTTTGTAGAAATCCGATTTTAAACCGATTATCGGTTTTTGTCCTACATTGAAAATTACAAATATATTCTTATAATGCAAGTTAGTGAATGCCTCTAGCGAATAAAAGATATTCATTACATACCATAACGTATAGACGCGCATCGTCTGACGGCATGGAGGACGATATTGTGGCTCCACCAAAGCCATCAAATCACGGAATTGGATTCAACAATCGAAATTGGTAGCATGTTTTCAGCGACAAACTTAGCTTCAGCAGCAGTAACTTTTTCTTGATGACTATCAGGACAGTTTCTTTGTGTTCCAATAAATGTTGTTAATCGCAGCTGAATATTTGAAGGAGCCGCAATTCCTGGTTGTTTGCTACGCAAATGTGCATACAATCCAGTAGTAGTACCACCGCTCCGACTTATTTGTTGTGAACATAGTTTACAGCAAGCCATGCTTGATGAAATTTTTTCAAAGTTTTCCCATACATCAGATTTTTTTATACGACCAGCCATATTTATAAACTTGAAAAGACACAACCAGCAGAGACCAGTCCTCAACAACAGAGACTGTAGCTATTAACAGTCTATTGTTGTCAATTTCGGACATCAAAGAACTTAGCGACCGGTCAGTCAACTAACTATTTACATCAATCAACAATAAATGTATTCATTTACAAACACGCTGCATGGAGCGCTCACAAATTTTAAACAAACACACCTTATCTGCTGGCCATATTGTATTGAAATGTAAACACTAAACAAATGCATGAATGAATTTTTTTCTGGCATTTTTTAAAATTTTCACAACAAAAATTGTAAAAAATATTGAATTCGATTATCGTTTTGTAAAAACAAAAACCGATAATCGTTTTCAAAACCGATAATCGGATTTCCGATTTTCGTTTAACAACCCTATAATGAAATACTTCTTAGGTTGTCTGATTGGTTCTATATAGCTCCTGAT
Source organism: Unio delphinus (assembly GCA_029339505.1). NCBI lineage: Eukaryota > Metazoa > Mollusca > Bivalvia > Unionida > Unionidae > Unio > Unio delphinus. The sequence goes on along the minus strand of JAQISU010000177.1, from coordinate 7,036,770 downwards.
AGTGGTAATATTGAAAATAAAATCTTACTGGAATGAATGGTCATGTCAGCATGGGTTTTCGTGTGTTGGCCTTAAAGTAATATGGTGCAAGTCTGACCACCCGTATGACCACCACAATGGCCATCTGGAAAGTCTTATTATGGCTTCTGTTAGATGGTTGGGCATATCAAAATTGTGTTTTCACCTGAAGACATTTTATAATGACTAGTGCAGTGCATATATGATATCCAATATTGTCACATTGGTGGCCATCTTGAAAATTATTGTTATTGTTATTCGTCCCTCAAAAAAACATGTCACACGAACATGGGGTTTTCATCAGCAGACTTCTTAAAATGTTTAGTTTTGTTTTGTTTGAATTTAGGGTTTAAGGCCATTTTTCAGCACACGATAGGCTATACATGGCGGCCAGTATTATTGGTGGAGGAAGAACCAGGGAAAACCCCCGGAAAGAACCACCAACCCATGAGAAGCTGCTGGCAAGCTTTCGCACATAACTACATTAGCTGAATCTTAGACTCGAACCCTTTGCAGACAGAGGTGAGATGGCAGTGATCCGTAATGGAAAGCGCTTTAGACCACTCGAGGCCCCTTTTAAAATGTCTTGATGGTTCTAAACTAAACTGGTGCTGATCTAGTGTTTAGCACCAGAACTGTTTCTAGAAGGATTCCAAATGAAAATTATGCAGACTGACAATAAGACCAAGAAAGTGCCAGTCTTTGAGGGACTCTTGTTAAATGGCATTGCTGTTATCATTTTATTTTATCTAAGTGTATTTTTATGCTACACTTTAAAATAAATGTAATCTAAGAACTGAGCGAATTGGAATTTGTTGTGATTTATTATGATTTCTTATTAGTAAAAAGAACAAACAGGTATAGCACTACACAGTTTTGTTGACTGCCAGATGTGGGCAATGTGCTTTACACTCTTGTAATTTTAGTAATTCCTATACTTAACGTGGGTTGTCATTCAGATTTGCATATCTGTGTTAATGAGCTGTATAGTGAGGTTTCAGGGGTTTGGTATTTCATATTTGTCAAACTAAATTTATTTATTTCCAGCAACACAATTGAAAGAATGGTCGAGGACATGATTCAGGAGTCCATGAGTAGAGGAGATTTTGACAATTTGCCTGGAAGTGGGAAGCCTCTTTCATATTCTGATCCAAACCCCTATGTTGACATTGCCACGCACAATCTTAACAAGATTCTTATCAACAATGGTTATATACCAGAGTGGGTGACACTTGAGAGAGAAATTAGGTAAATATTTAGCATCAGGAAATATTTATACTATATGGAAGTTAGTAGTCTTTATTCAACCATTTCTGCACAGTGACACTAACCCCCAATTGCATGATGATTCCATTCAAAACAATAACCATAGTACAGCAAATTGAACCATGAAGTTGATTATGAAATTACTTTCCAGATTTGTTTTGTCAGCTTATATATATTTACACACACACACACACATCACATGTACATGCAGTGAAACCCCATAACCAGAAATTCATTAGGTTCTGATTTAATTTCAGTTCTGGGTTTCTGAAGGTACAGCTGATGAGAAAAATTGATAGCGTCCACATCGGATGCATGAGGTTGCGGGTTTGAACCATGGCCAAGTCATACCAAAGACTTATAAAAATGGTACTAATAGCTGCCTTGCTAGGTGCTCAGCATTAAGAGGTTAGTGTTTGGACTGGTTAGCCTGGTGTCAGGATTATGTGACTGGTTGGGACATCATGCTACTTGTCTGTGGTTTGATGCCCCAGTGCTAGACATCACTATAAACTGCCACATGTGCATTATCATAATAACAATCTTATATTTTAAGCCCAAAATGATTCGTAAAGTTTTACAACCGAAATAACTTTAATGTTTTTGTAACATGATGAAGCCAGGTTGGGAAACATCATAAAAAGTCTTTTGATGAAAATCCTTAGAGGATATGATCATCTCTTCAGGAGGAAAAGCAATTGAAAAGATTTTCAAGATGGCTGATGTGGCAGCCATTTTGAACAGTATCATTTCATCTAGGTCTAACTAGACAATAGGATAACTGTGAGTAAAGTTTAATGGCAATCCTCCAAGGAGTTTAGAATAAGTAGCGATAAGAAACTTGTGCTAATGGACATAATACTCTTTCGATGAAAATCCTGATCAAATGTCTTCCCCTTTAAGACGAGTAGTGAAAACAAACTGTTCATGATGGTCACATATTGTACAGGGTAGGAACATTTCAAGATCAGTAAAACATTTTGAGGTCTTTTAATGAAAATCTCATGATATGAACATCAATTTTAATGATAATGAGATTTTCAAGCTGGCCAGTGTGGCACAATCTTATTAGACTCCAGGTCAGCACCAATATCATTTAGGACCAAACAGACAACATAAGAAGCCTTTCGTCAAGAACTGTGTCAGTATGACTTTCCATATTGGAGGAAAAGATTTTATTAGATCAGTGGCAACCATATCAAAGATCAGATTGGCACTTGTTTCATCAGGGTTCATACTGAACTATGAATGATAAATTCAAAGACTTTTCGCAAACTTTCAAAGACCACAAACAGAGATTTCCAAGACCTACTTTTGCTAACATTGTGTATACAGGTTATCATATATGAGAAAACAACGAATGCCAAATACTACAATATTGTTTACTGATTAAAGTCAAACTGTAATTAATTTCCTAAAATTGCATTATAATGATCTGGAAGATAGGTTAACATTCGTTGTTTTTTCAGAAATATGTAACATATGTGTCAGATTTAATACAAAATAAATTGTTCTCTTAACAGACACCAGCACTGCTTTAAATGCATTATTATATTTGCTTTTTTTCTCTCTTCAATCATTTTGGAAAGAGATCATTTGACTCTGTGACAAGCAGAATGAGACCTTTTAACTCTGCCTCTTCTGCTTTCTGTACAGAGGAAGCATGTAGGCTGGCAATGTCAGCTTCAAGATGCAGCTTTTTGGCTTTAAGTTCTTCCACTTCATCCAAGGCTAACTCTTGTTTCTTTCCTTTTTGGTTTTTCTTCTCATCCTTCTCTGCTTTCTTCTTATCCAGATAGGCATTGTACTTATGTCTTGCAGAGGAGGCATATGTCATCATTTAATGGTAATGATGATTTCCAAAGGTCCACCTGCTTTACTCATTGTGTCAATGATTAGCCTTTGAGCTCTGAGGCTTTCTCTGCCGAGGTTCTCAACAGATACCTGTTTGTTGACAGAAAATCCTCTCTCCACTGTTGCCTGCCCATGTGACAACACTTTCTGGAGAACATTCCAAAGTGCAATATATATCTTTTGGAAAGGACAGAATAAAACACTTCATCAAGGATGTCATCTGTTCTGTTGAAGCATTTCAAGGGATGATTGTCCGATTGGATAACTGCATCCACTAATTTTCCGTACTGAGTCCATATTAAATCACATCAGGACTCTACTTCTCTTCCTGCCTCACAAATAATTTTTAGGACCCTACGGAGTTTTGTTTCTCCCTTTTCCTTATCTGACTCTGATTGCACAAGTCTAGGATCAGCCCAGGACATGTTTAGTCAGACTATTGACCAATGTGATTTAAAAAAAAAAAAACATTTGTATACCATTGGGGAAAAAGTCTAGGGTTGCCAATGATAAACAGGGTCGATCCGTCAACTGGAAACACATTTTTTTAAATTCTTTTTTAATATTTGCCTAATCAAATGACTTGACTTCCTACAGTTAAAGCTTCACAGCACAACGTAACGCCATTTTTTTTATATACTTGCAATTCAACTCTTGCTTAACTCTACTATAGTACACGCATGCACACTTTGAAACTGTTTATCCGTGAATTGAATTTATTACAATGGATTTTTCTATATTAAACCTAGGAAAATTATTATGTAGAACAAAATTTTGGAAAATGATTTTTGTCCCTCAAACATGTTAAATAAACTGTCGGTATAAGTAAATTTAAACAGCCCCTCTTTTGCCATATCTCCCAAATCATCAAACTAAACAATATCTTATTTTATACCCAAAGAGTAATGAGTTACTATTATTTTGCCCAAAACTACCAATAGCTTATACTTCTGCATCTTTGTTCCACTAAATGAACAGTATGTAGTTACTAATTTGCAACTTAACTTTGGCATGACTTGTAAGGGCTCCTTCTCCCATTGAAGCCAAGTTCATCATCTTTTTACACAATGTACAAAATGCCTTTCATTTACATAATTTATCCTTTTGCAGCCATTCCATGTATTTCTCTTGTTCAAGCCAGATATCGTTGAAAGAGCAAAGACCTGGCATTTTTAAACACTGAAGATGTAAATCGACTGAACAAATTTTGAATCCTCGAGCGTGTTAATTTCGTGCACTTTCTACATAGAGTGAATTAGTGTAATGAACATTTTGATTGGCCAAAGCTGATGGACTCATCCAATCAAATTGAACGATTCATCAAAAGAAAGAAGCCAGGAAAACCAGCTACATCCAAAGCTAACAACATTAGGCAATTTTATTTGTGACTTCCTTTGATGGAGTGTGTAGTTGTCTTGCTTTGACGAAGAGGGCACATGTTATTGAAGTCGCCGCCAAGGCCAACCTTGGATAGCCAAACAAAGCCTTTATTGTTATTGCAGCGGCAATGAAACTGAATGGGTCATCAAAAGAAAGAAACCAGGATAACTAGATTACATCCGAATCAAACAACCTCGGATAATTTTATTTGTGATTCTGGAAAAAATTAAAAATTTTGGGGAAGTATTTCAATTTTCAAAGACTTTTAAAGACCTCAGGTAATATGCCCGATTTTCCCAAACTTTCAAGGCCTTGAAAATACTACCTCATTTTTCCCAAACTCTCAAAGACTTTCAAAGACCGTACGAACCCTGTTCATTTAAGACCATGTAGACATCATAAGAAGTCGCTTAGTTAAAACCCCTTTGCTGATTTGACCAGAGGAGTGATTAGATGTTCACTGTTGTGGCCATTTTGGACCACAGAGCCGCACAATCTTTATTTAGGACTTGACATCATAGGAAGTGTTTTTTTTAGTGAAAACTTGATGTTGATATGTTCATCTATTTAGATTTTCTAGATTCCTGTTGTGGTGATCATATTGGGCATCAGTTCATTATCATTTTTGACTAAGACCAAGCAGATCATTGGATCAGTGAGGGTGTGTGTGTTTAAATGTGAAGTTTCATGGAAATCCACCAAATAGAGTAGAGGTAGTAAAAACAAACATGTGGATGATGGACAACATCCCATCCCATGACAGTGTGTCCCCATGGCATGCAAGATTGAGTCCAAAATGCCCTTGGTCTTAGAACTGGGGGTCAGACTGAATAAAAAAACTTTGGTAACAAAAATGGGGGTCAAATAAAAACTTTTGAGATCTCTGAAGTAGAAATCAGAGTAAAGGGAAACACTGCCATATGCTCTTCTATTCTATGACCAGAAGTGCTAAAAATTAGCTGAACATTTTTCTTGGCATGCAATTTTATCTCCCTCAATCATCAAAGAATCGAAAGCCCAGGTGTGAAATTTTAAGAAAAATAATTTATGGATCTGATTTGTTTTTGAGAGCAATAAGATCAGACATGATTAGATAACAGCTTATAAGCTGGACACGTCTTAATTGGTTTTCTATAAGCCTTTTCTTATTAACAATTTTACATTAAAATCTGGCCCACCGTTAAGGTGTAAAAACCTAATCTGTGTTTGTGCCTGCATCAAATATTTTTACTTTGCGTGACCTTGGAACATTTCCATGTAATTGATAACCCGTTACAATACTTACAAACTGCAAACGATATGGCCCAATAAGTCAGGTGGGGTTGTTTTGGGAGCATAATCAATATATTATGGAAATTAGCAGTTAAAAACATTTTAAATTCTGAAATGTTTTGTAATATTGGGGGTTTCTTTTTGGTATAAAATTTAAAAAAAATTCACTACTGTTCTGAGGGAAAATATGTTTTATTTTTTAGAGAATAAGGGTTTCAACACACACAACTACTAGCAGATCATTAAATGCATGCATTTGTTGAATCAACTAATGTAGGTAAAGTTCTTTAATTCTTGTGATAATTAATATTGTGTTTTTTCCCCCCAACACCCACAATGTCAAGAGTAAATGATTAATTATTTGCTAAATATACATGTTCACATATATAGTAAATCATGTGCTACTGAACAAACTACAAAAACTGATTTCCTACCATATGCTTAAATAATATTATAACTGAGACAAATATTTCATATTGCACTGGTTTTAAAATTGGGTTAGGCAGGTTGTTTTATAAAACATATATTTAATGTGATTGTTATTTTATTTTTAGAGGAAAAAAGTGCTAGTGTCGGCAATGAGAAACGGACATTTACCGTACCAGTATTACATTTTAAATTACATAACACATGTATCTCATTACTATATCACATTTTATTTCTAGTGCCAGATATGTTTGGCTCAGTTATTTCTGTATATTAGTAATATAAATAGTTTTAGTAAATTACCAATCAGCCAAATGTTATGATGGTAGTATTTACACAATACAAATGATAGGAGTTATAAAACCAGATATAATTTGCTCATTACTGTCTTTCCCTTCTGTGTACAATATAAAATAGTTTGCATTTTGATAGCTTGAAGTGAATGAGCCAATTTAGAAAAACATGAAAACAAGAATTTTACTTTCTCAAGAGATGTCATGGCTCTATTCAAAAGTTTAATTGTTGTTTGATCCATAAAACTGACATGGACAATATAGGGTCTGGTTTCCTCACAGCTGCAATGCTAATGAAGCTAAAGTGCCACTTAACAACTTGTACTATATGCATAACAATAATTTACTTAGAAGAAAAGCATAACTAGAAGGTCAAAAGAGTTTATTTGACTTTAAAGGGTGTGCTTTTTATTGACATTCTAGTGGACAATAGATTTATTTTATTCTTTGTAGATGCACTTTAATATTATTATAATGGCAAACATTTCATTTGGAGAAATGCACATTATTTCTTTTCACTGGCATTATTCAGTCAGTCTTACAATTTAAGAGACAAAGAAACTGGTATGTCATGTGTGTTTGTGTCACAACTCTTGAATTAGTAATTTTTTATTTTTAAAGTTCAGATGGTGAATAAATGGATAGGAGACAAAGTGAGTATAAACACCACTCCCCATTGATATGCATTCACTCTGCCACTCGGCTGTGCTCAGATTTTATATTCTCTAGTGCTGGCATCTATGTACTTCATTATAGGGTAGTCTCATTATATGGTGGTATACTTTATGGGTCCCTTGTAACTTTCAGTTTATCATGTACTTCATTATTAGGTAGTCTCATTATATGGTGGTATACTTTATGGGTCCCTTGTAGCTTTCAGTTTATCATGTACTGCATTATAAGGTAGTCTCATTATATGGTGGTATACTTTATGGCTCCCCAGTACCTTTCAGTTTATCATGTACTTCATTATAGGGTAGTCTCATTATATGGTGGTATACTTTATGGGTCTCCTGTACCTTTCATTTTATCATGTACTTCATTATAGGGTAGTCTCATTATATGGTGGTATACTTTATGGGTCTCCTGTACCTTTCAGTTTATCATGTACTTCATTATAGGGTAGTCTCATTATATGGTGGTATACTTTATGGGTCTCCTGTACCTTTCAGTTTAGCATGTACTTCATTATAGGGTAGTCTCATTATATGGTGGTATACTTTATGGGACTCCTGTACCTTTCAGTTTATCATGTACTTCATTATAGGGTAGTCTCATTATATGGTGGTATACTTTATGGGTCCCCTGTACCTTTCAGGTTATCATGTACTTCATTATAAGGTAACCCACAATGAGGCAATACACTCTGACTCCCATGGATGGGGTCATAATGAGGGAGGACTGTATTAGGTTAATGCAGACTTCCCACTTATCATCGCTTATTCAAGATCACTCCAAATTTTTGTTTAAAAATATGAAAAATCCAAATTTTAGATTTTTTTAAAAACCCACAATCACAAGTTTCAAAAACAAAAAAAAATTACCTTTTGATTCATGATGAGAGCAAAAGTGATGCAGAAATTCTGCAAGTAATATACAACAGTCATTCCATGAAAATCATGTTTCATTTTCATTTTAAATGCTGATATTTAGTGTGTTGATTTTCATGGTATGACTGTATACATTTTAAACATTAAGTCAATAGCGTATGTTGACAGAGATGTCAGTTCCCTTGTAAAGCTTTTATAAATACATGGTTCGCAAACATTGATCCTGTTTGTTTCTCTAAAATCCTGAATTATTCCTAGGCATCCATATTTTTATTCCATTCGGGTGGTGGGTGGGGGGAGGGTCTTTTCATGTGTTGTTAATGGTTTTTATTTATCTCATCAACTATATGTGGTTCTAAACAAGATTTATTTATTTATACAGGGATTTCAGGGATTAAATGTTACAAACTTAGAGATTAAGTTTGCATGTAATGTTTCAGAAATGATGTCCAAAAGGCAAGAGAAAAGCTTGCTGTAGAAACACAGAAACTTGGCGATCCACCTTTTCCTCCTGAAATTTCAAAAAAGTGGAATTTTCATGTGGACAGATTTACAGAAGTGATAGCTGATGTCAATGTTAGAATAAACAAATTCAACCTTATTGTGCCAATTCTTAAGAAGCAAATGGTGCCCTACAATGTGAAATGGGAGGTGAAAAGGGTTACAGAAAACCTGAAAGATTACTTGCCAGCAGTCCAAGACTCCAGTTGTGATGTTAAACCTGAACAGCTGACATACCAATTTTCACAGAACGAACAGATAAATTGGAAAGACGTTTGGGAACATATCAAACAAGTTTTCAGATCTTAAATACTTCAACAAACTGTTTACTATGGACTAGGAAGCATGGTTGTCCATACCTTAAAGTTTTTTTTACACAGAAAAATGTCGCAGAGAGCATATTACTGGAAGGAGGTTAGAACTTAACATTAAGCTCCTCTATAAATATTTATGATTAAAATTCTTACACACCTGTTCCCCACATCAGAACTTTGAATATATTTCAAAATCTAAATGCTCTCTGTATAAACCAATTGTCAGTTCCTGTTTCAGAAAGTGGTATTATATATAAACCAACCATATTCTGTGCCTGCTCTTAATAATGTGTTGGCATAAACATGTATTTATTGCCAATACAGAATGGGTGAAATGAATAAACATGTATTTATTGCCAATACAGAATGGGTGAAATGAAACTCTTGGAGGTAGATCTCTGCCCATCTTATCTGCATTTTCCTTTTTTTTTTTAGTTTTAAATATTTCAAAATGAAATTTAGCTGAGTTACCGTAACTTTAAGTAGTTAGATCCCAATTTTTTTTATACAAAATTTGGACATAAAACTTGCATGACATTGGATGTAAGATTCTATATATTTAAACTAAAAATTCCTGTAAATTTCCTAACTATCCTACATAGGTATGGTCAATTATAGCCTTATTGACTATTGATTCTCAATACAGCACCTGTTTGCTATAAAACCCAGTAACTAAGTTCATGATGCTTGTTTAATTATTGGTAAATTGATATACATGTGCCACTATATAAGGCAGTTTGACTATGTGGATTTTTACCAATGGACTGCATCACAATGTAAGAGTACTATTTATTCTTAATATATAGGACTGAGAGGTCAGTTAACCAAAAGAAAACTTTATTACTGTTGTAAATGCAAATATTATGAAATGCTATATAGCCAAAATTATTTGCATTCTGTTATATAATGTTTTTTTTATATTTGTGGGTGTTTTTTCCAGTCTATTTTGTAAATTGGTTAGGGCTGGTTTGCCATTGTTCACAAGATGCACTGCATCCGAAAATGAAGTATTAATAATTGTTTGCGTAAATGTTCAAAGAAACTTATGTGTACATGGATAAACTATTTATTAAATACAACAGAAAAATAATATCTTTGCTTTTATGACTTACAGAGCAGTCTGTCAAACAAGTCTAAATTCTGGTGATTTTAACCCAATCTTGTATTAAGTTTTGTTCTTTTTTTTTCTCCATTAATTACTGTATGACACACAGAAATTGTCACTTGTTGGACAGTTATACAGCACACCATCTTCCACCATCAAAAGTGCTTTTATTTCTGTCTTTGCTTGTACATGTACTAATTTCCAGCTGGACCTGGATAAAAACAAAAACAAAAATAGTCAATTATTTAGGGTCCGAAATTAAGGAAGCATTATAACAAAAGACAAAGCTTATCATTTTTATACCATTATTGTGCTCAACATGTCCATCCATCACAGATTTTTTTTCTTCTCAATGGCTTTGGGCAACTTTATATTTAGAAAACCTGGGTCAAGCTATATTTTCACTACTTTTATCAAAACTGTATATAGTTATGGCCTGTTTTCCCTTTGCATGTTGAAATATTAACACCCTGCTGGCAATAATATCTGTGTGATATGGACAGAGTTTTAAAAAATTCAATCCAGTTGGTACCAGTCATGTATGACTAGATGGCTAGCCTTGTCTGTATCATACAAACTGAATTCAATGTAATATAGCAAATACTTTCATTGTAAACACTGTTAATTTCAAGATTTGTATTTAAAAAAACTGTGACAATGCCAGATTGAGAAACATTCCAGTTGATTAATACTACTGCAGTCTGGGTTGATATGGCAAGTTTTTTTCTGCAATATCTTTTCATTCAAGCCACACTGTTATACCAAAATATAAACTTTTACATAGTATCCTCAGAACAATAGAGATGAGATGCAAGCTGAAAAGTTGATATTTCAGTGATCCTGGTATTTAGCATTTTACAAATAAATTTCAACTGGAAAAAAACTTATACAGAGCTTAAGTAACTGTGCTGTAGAGAGATCTATATGTGACTTGGATTACTAGTACTACTGAATTCTGCCATGCCACTCAACTCAAAGTACCTTATATGAGAAGTGTTTTAGACTCTTAGTAAGCAGTCATGATTTTGCTAATTTATACTAGATAACAGATTATCTACTCACTTTTGCAGTCCTAATTAATTTAGCCTTCAGATATGTCTAATGTTTTTCATTGTCATATGTTATAGGAGTTCATAGGTTGAGACACATTTTAAGGTCTACATTTTTCATAAATGAGTATGTTGTAAGAGACTGTTCTTAGACTAGTTCTCTTCTACCTCACTCCATTTTGTACTATTATTGTATTAAAACTTCTTTTCGGTTTTTCTTTTCCATCAAGTACTCAAATCTACAAAATAATTTAGCTTGAAATTCAAGACTGCAACACCATCACTGTGTAATGTCCATCTGCACAGCTTCTTAAAGACTAAAATTCAGGCAAGTTACATATTCATGGGAACCCCACTGTAATATGATTCATTATGATACATCAGGATATAACAAAATCCTATTATGTCTCCCGCTTTTTCTTAGATGTCCCATATTTCAAGACTATTTGAAACATCAGCCAAATAATTTTGGTAAGTATGGATTATAATGTTCTTGCATAGCAATGATTAATTATCATCATGCATAGCGCTATCTTGATAAATTAACAGGAAGAAAACTTTAACTATACATTTGCCCGAGTTTATTTCCCTTACCCAGCAGGAAAAAAAATCAATCAAGTTTGTGTTCTTGGTATACCACAGTTTGCTATATACAGTGGGACCCCGCTATAACCCGCCCCGTTACAACAAGAATTCGGATATAACCTGGTCATGGCATGGCTCCCGAAATTTCGGGTAATTTATTACAGGTATTTTTCTCAAAGACCAAAAAAAAATAAAAAATTTAGTATGAAAAAAAAAAACGTCAAGAGTTTAATTATCATTCTCATATTCGTCTAAACAGTGCGAAAAAGAACGTGTAGAAAATGTATTATCAAATTTCTTCTAGTTTTGTGCCAAAATAAACGTCGGAAATTCTAACCAATTGCTGGGCCTACTGAGAACTTTGATCTTTGTTTATTGTTGAAAAATTACAGCTCATAAGTGTCAATATTATAATTACTGATTCCTGAGTAAGGAAGCCATCGTGTCTACTTTGTGTTTGTCTTGAATGAATTACGAATACAATCGTTGCTCTAATAATTTCTTAATTTCATACACAACTAAGCAACAGCCAATGCGGCGGTTGATAAAACATTCTCACCAGAATATATAAATCAATTAATTTAAGTACATTGTTTATCATCAAAGTGAACTGCCGAGCTAAACTTGTTCAATTCATGGGGCAACGGTTTTATACAGCATCAAAGAAACAAAGCCGCCAGCATGTGCGCATGGCTTGGTGGTGTTGTTTTATACAATCTGTTGACTAGTAAATTCAAATTCTGCAACTGAGAACTATAATTGACTTTGCCAAGAGCAAACGTGACATTAGCAGAAAGCAGTTAAAAATCAGAGTTTTTCAAAAAAATAATAACTATTGACAGATGAGAAATGTAATGGTATAAAATGTATACAACATTGAGGTCTCAGAAACGCTTAATTTCGCGTATTTGAATGCAAATATTTGATCTGGAACACATTAATCACTCCATGCAGGAGTCCTCAGTACGCATGCAAATAGCTGGGAGACAAAGTTAGTGTTGATTACGTTATCATTTTAGCTGTGCTGATATTTGCAGTGACATAATTCAGTGATTTAAATACAACCAGTTCTGCCTGCTGTATTTATTAGAGTACATCAAAAGAACATCACGCAATAGCTGGGTGGCAAGTTCAAAGGACTTTGACTAGCAGCTTGGATGGGAAAATGTTCTGAAATTTACAATGACTGAATTCAGAGACAGAAAGATCCTGAGATGTACATGTAGTTATTATAAGAATACACTTTAGCTTCCATTATTTAATCTACGGACATGTACTATTTCATCATTCATTATGTACACCCGTTACGTAATTTTTGTTATTTTCTTTTCATTGAATTCAGTCACATAATGATCTGTGACAAAATTATTGAATATTTTACATCTGTGTGTGGATATTTTTGATGGAAATATTTGTATTATGGATTCAATGTATGTTACAAGATTCGCTGGTGAGTACACGATGTTGATACTCTTTTCATGAAATAGATTATACATGTATATATAAATTAGATACGTGTATGTACCAATGCATGGTTCTCTGAATAAAGTAATATATTATATCTGCAATTTCTGTTACCACAGCAAATGTTTTTCTCATTTAATATATATTGATCAAAAATGGTAATTGTGCCATGCATTTTCGCACCTGTCTTTATGTACCCCCTCCCCAATTAAATCCAAAAATGTGTTGGTATTGTACATGGTTGCTTATAACACGGTTCGGTTCATAACACGGCCGGATTCTATGGCTCCCAACTACCGTGTTATAGTGGGGTCCCACTGTAATACAGTCAGCAGTGATGGACCATTACAAACATTTTATGGCATGGTTCCCTCCATACAGTGTAATGTCCCAAAACAGTAACATCCTCAAAACAAACATTTCTTTAACCTACAGGTTTTACCTTTCCATCAGCCATCTCTCATAACCAACCAACATATTTCCATCTTGATGGTATTTCTAGGTGGTTACAAGTATACTCACTTTTCCTGTAGGCATACTCCAGGGCACTGGATATGGTCCTCATGTCTGTTTCAATACTTTTAGCCCAGTTTTCTACATCTCCAATTTCCTTTGAAACAAATTAAAATAATATTTGTACCACTCTTTGTGAATTTTTGTGGGCTAACTCAATGCACCAGTACTGTCTTCAACTCTAACATGACGAGATTGCGTTGCCTTGATACAAGTATTTTAAAATTAATAATACACTGAAAATGCAGATTTCAGAAATTATAAAGTGAATAGCATTGTTGAGCACACATTGATTCTCTGAAATGCTGCTTAGTCTCCCCACAGTGAAGGTGCAAGACTACATCTGACTGATAAGATTAGCGACTAAGGTAATAAACAAGTTTATGGAATATGACCCCTAAGCGGAGGACAGCGGAAATTTGATTCTAACAATAATAATATAATGAGGTCTTTTTATAATGCCTAATTTGTAAGGCTGCATTGTGAATGCCAAATACATGCTGGAGACGGTGAAGTAATATATCACGATCTATTGTGTCAAATGATTCAGACAAATCAAGGAGGGCGAGAACTGTAATCTTTCCACTATCCAGAGAGATTGTCATTAACTACTTTCAGTACTGTGGCAAGGGCATATGCAGAATGTACATTACTAAAAAGACTGTTTAAATTCAGATGAGATACAAGCTGGGTTAAAACAACTTTTTCTAAGATTTTTTTTATATGAACAGGAGTTTAGAAACTGGGCGGTATTTCTTTAAATCATTATGATCGAGTGTTGGTTTCTTCAGCAGAGGCTTTATAATGGCAATTTTGAAAAATGATGGGAATTCCCCAGATGAGAGAGAGGTATTAATAACATCTGTTAGTGAAGGCAATATTGGATCTAAGCACTCAACCAACAGTGATGTTGGAATTGGATGAAGTTCACATGACTTTGGTGCACTCTTCATTATGATTGTCAATATTAAATCCATAGAGACAGTTTCAAATGCTGCTAACGGTTGTTGCTGAAATTCTGTATTGCAACTGTATAGTGATGAGTCAATTGAGATTGTGTTGTCAAGCTTATCTCTAATGGTTTGTACCTTGTCACGGAAGAAATCTGCAAACAGGTCCGGAAGGTCTACTGGAGAGAAGGTAGTTGGAAGTGGTGTACATTTGTTCCTTGACATTAGTTTGTTAGTGATCTCAAAGAGCTCATTGCAGCTGGAACTCTCCTTGATCTTAGTACCGTAGTGGGATAATTTGGCTAAATGGACCATTTTTTGTGACGTTTTTCTTGGTGGCTTTACAAATATTTTTATGAATAGTGAGTCTGGTGGTAAGCCAAAGCCTCTCTGCTTAACGGCGGTGTCTTTTAGCAGTGTGAAGCTGGTCCCTAACACTGCTATACCAATAAGAACACTTTTGATTTGATACTCTGCACTTGGTGGCTGGAGATATTTTTCAAGCAATGAATGCAGACAGTTATCAAGTTGTTCTGCTGTAGGAAGTAAACAAATTGTAAGGTTTATTTGGATGTCATGTATTAGTTTGGTTAGTTAGTTTTCTCTTAGTAGTAAATAAAGGTGGAGGGTCAGGGACTGATACGTCCAGATGGCATATAATGCAGAGGTGATCTGATGCAAATTCATAGGATCAGGATTGACCATACAATATTATCATTGGGTCTAATCAGATTGATGTGCAACATACCTTCTAGCGATGAAAAATAGTGTGATTCATCATATCATCTAGAATGTCTCAGACCTAATCAAATAACACAGAACAGTGCAGGTGATTTAGATTTTTAATGTTGCTTCAACAATTTTTCAGTCTTTTTGATACTTTTTCTGCCTTGTATCAGTTTATAGGGACGTCTATTACTAAGGTATTATGCCACAGACGACATGTCCCACCCAGCCACATAATCCTGACACCAGGCCGAACAGTCTTAAAACTAACCTCTTTATGCTGAGCACAGCTGCTATTACCATTTTTTAAAAATTTGCCTTTGGTATGACTTGGCCAGGGTTTAAATCCATAATTTCCTATATCTGAATGCTTTATTCAGTCATTCTGGCCTCCAGCCCATAGTAAAAAAAATACAATTATACTAAATAAATACAGTGCATGCCATGCTTCACAGAAGTTATGTGTTTTTCAAAGTAGATATACATTTTTCTAGAAAACTTTTAATGTATGACTGTGTAAAGATATTGCATGTATAACTACTAATAACCTTCATTTACTGTTTATATGAGATATCAAATTTTGTCTGCCATTAAAGGTAAAAAAAGAAAGATTTCTTAAAATATATTATGACTTGTGATGAATAAAAAAATTCAAAAGATGGATAAGAATGATAAATTTTCATTAAAGTGTTTCTTTATTAGTTGACCAAATTAAAGCTAGGCAAACACAAATGAAATAAAATTTATAACTCTCCAAATAAACAGGGCAGAGCAAATCACATAGCCAAGAATACGATTTTTACATCGGGGAAAGTAAAATTGCCTTGTCATTAAAAATAAGTCAGGCATGTGCTTATTTTCATGCCAAAATCACTTTATCTACCTTCATGTGGTGACTGGTATCCACTGGGTCTACTGAATGCTTGATTCTAGCCCGCTATGTATTTATTTATATCCTGTATTGCACTTATCGGTGGTCGTTAAGAACTGAACATGTGCACATTATATTGCCACTTGACTGCATATTGGGCTAGTGACCAAATTAATTTCTCCAATTATTACATGTGAAACACAACAGATTCAGGGCAATAGGGTAGGCAAAGGATCATAACCTGTCCTAACTGATTGACAAAGGATCACAATCTGTCCCTACTGATTGACAAAGGATCATAATCTGTCCCAAATGATTGACAAGGATCACAACTGGTCCCAACTGATTGAAAAAAGGATCACAACCTGTCCCAACTGATTGACAAGGATCACAACCTGTTCCAACTGACTGACAAAGGATCACAACCTGTCCCAACTGATTGACAAAGCATGCATGATCAGGACTTCTGGCTCTGGATACAAAGACAAAGGTGGGTAACTTGTGATTCCACCTTGTTGTCAAAAGGTCAATCATCTGATGCCCCCAAAGCGTGCAGATGTGAGAGAAGACTGTTTGATGAGGAGACCACTGTATGTGAAGGACTTTGCCTTTCCTGGACAGAGTATTAGCAAGGACAATAAACATGCCAGGGGTGTGTCTGTTTTGTACGTCCATGTGAAGGTTGGCAGACCAGCATAGGAACTGTCAAATCAGAACATACACAGGTTGGGTGACTTGGTGCCCCCTTGTTTGAGGAAATAAGTCACAACCACAGAGTTGGACCATTTTACCTGAGAGTAAAATGTTTTGATGACAGCCTTCATTTCTAGAATTTTGATGTGTAGAGGCTGCTCCCCTATATGGCATCAGTACATAACTGTTATTTCCACATGGGGCTTCTCCAGCAGGATTTCCTTGGCCAGCCAACTTAGGCTGCACCAATTACACAGGAATGATTGTATCTAGGGCATAATCATGACTGTTTGATCAAAGGGACTTGAAAAAAGGCACCATTGTGCTAGCAACGACATTTGTAAGGGGCACATGAAATGATGGCTGAGTAGGAACCAGTCTAACTGAAATCCAAGTCCTGTTGGAAAGAACTCCATACTCAGATGCACATATCTGGGATGGATGGAGGTCTGACTTTTCCCATTTTACTAGAACGCCTAGATGATCTAAAAGAGAAAAGAGATTGTTATCTGCCTTGGAGCAGAACAGAGCTTACCATGTGTTAATAGAGGATGTTATCCAGGTATGCAGCCATTGTTATTGATGACATCAGTTGGAATAGGGTGATGATGCAATCCATAATCTCTGTAAAAACACAAGGGTTGATGTTGAGGCCAAAGGTTTGGATAAACTCTCGTGGTGTGAAAATGGAGAATTTTTTTAGACCCCAGGTGGTTAGGGGCATGAAAATGTTTATCTGTCAGAATACTTGTCGCTTTGAACTGATAGGCGGACTGACCTTACAGTCTCCATTTTGAATTTTGGAAGTGCAAGGAATTAGTTGTGGCAACTCAAGTCAATGATGCGTCTCAACTTGCCTTCACTTATGGAACAATAAATGGCCTTGAATAAAATCAAGATCAAGTGAGCTTGAAATTGCAGTATTAGTCGGCCATAACAGATAGGCTGTCTATAAGGGGTTGGGAGGGTAGGTCAATGTTTATGGCTGGGACTCTTGACAGCAGATAAATTTAGTTTCTTACCACCTTTGTACAATTGCCTCCCAAGCCAGTTTGACTGCTGTCTTGGTTTGGGATTGATATTGGTGCACAAATGACTGAACAGATCCCCTGTCCCTACACATTTGTGGGTGCTGAGTTGAGCAGCAAGTTGTAAGGACAGTTCTTGAGCTGCCTACCTCCTATTCTTTCTCCAAACATAAAAGGCAAATCAAATGGGGTCATCCGTAAAGCTAGGGAATGATGAGGTTTGAGTGATGTGGGCTGCAGACATGCGTCTTGTTGTAGTAGGTCCAAGTTGGTGAGTTGCTCTGTTAAGACCCTAGCAATCCTGGCTGTGGCTATTGTTTGATTTTTCCACGACTCAGAAGATTGCTAATGAGGCCAAATCTAACATATGGAGGATGCCACAACAAGTTAGGGGACACCTTCTACTGACGTACAAGTTTACCAAGTTCCATTCCTGAATAATAAAGAGCATAAAAGTTGTAGAAAGAAAAAGGAAAGTGCAGTGGACAAACATATGATTAATACTGGACTTGAATTTTACTAAAAGGTTGGGAACTGTAAAAAGTATATTGTACATTACAAGAGGTAAATGATGCATAAAGTACAACAGAAGAGCTAACAAAATTGAACAGCATCTTGTCTATTAATGGAATGGTCATGGAACAGATCAGTTTGATGATATACAACTGTGTTAATTTTCAATGGGATTATAGTTATTACCTTCAGAGCTGTGTTAAAATCTTCTACCAGCTTTAGCCACTGAGATGTCTGTTTAGAGAATTGGGCAGCATTTGCCTGAAGTATCTTAGTCTCTGTGTCGAGCTTCTTCTGGTTTACATAGGCTTGTGCCACTCTTTAACAACAAAAACAAAAATTTAACAAAATATACTTGCCATGCAAACTCACTTATTTTTAAACAGCTAGAGATGTGGATAATAATAAAATTGTATGTTCTATGACTTGGTGTGTGTAGCTCCACCCCTACATGAAGGATAATCCGTGCTGCTGACTGACAATGTTAAACATGAAGTCTTTATCGCTAGAACATAAAGAACAATTTGCCATTCTTACTCCAAATTATTCTCCCGAGTTTTTGTTGCTATTGTAGTATGGTTTAACGCCATTTTTCAGCACACGATAGGCTATAAATGGTGGCCAGTATTAATGGTGGAAGAAGAACCAGGGAAAATGCCCGGAAAGAACCAGACTCGCGAGAAGCTACTGGCTAGCTTTCTCACAAACCCACATTAGCCAAATCTGAAACTTGAACCCACACAGACAGAGGTGAGATGGCAGTGATCTGTAACAGAGAGTTGTTTAGACCACTCTGCCAATCGCACGCACCCCACCCCCCACCCCCCGTTGTTTTGAGAGATATTGATCTATCTTTTAAAGACAGACAATAATGTTTCAATTTCATCAAAGGACATGTTCACAATGTAAACTTGTTTTAGAGCTTGAACACCATCAAATTAATGTCTGCCAGCATAAACATGAATAACATTGACACTTCCTGGGATTAGATAACATATTGGTAAATAAATAAAAATATTGCTGGGAACTTGGAAATAAATATGTCATGCACGTATGTGGAAACTCAAATATCAATCTGTGGGGATCATGTGGTTTCCAGGGCATTCAGACAAGGATATAATGTTTACAAAAGTCTGCAAAACGAATAATAGTTGTGAAATAGAAAATTGACCTTCAATTTATACATGATTTTTGTCTGGGAACATACTCTATCTTTACAAAATATAGAATATATCCGTTATTTGTTACTTTCAAATTTTGTGGGTTTCTGTTTTGTTTTTAATATACTTGTCTTCTATTTAGTATCATATGGACATGATTGGGCTATAAAATCATATGGACATGATTGGGCTAGATGGAACAATAATTTATCCCTAAGTGTGTTACTAGGCAAAGAGATTGTGCTTAAAAAATGAATATTGCTTTAAAGGCATACAACCTAAGATTTTCGACTTTTTTGTTCTTGCAAATGCATGATACAGTATTATGAAAAGTATAGTAGAAATAATGAGTAATTACAGGTTATTCAGTTTAAAAAAATGTACATCTGTAAGTTTAATCAATGAAAATATAACGATTTTCTGTACGGATTGCTAATTAATTATGCAGAAACGGAATTTACCGATATTCTCCGAAGTCGCAGTGTCAAGTGACGCGCGTCAACAAATAATGGAAGTCGAGGTAAGCCTATGATTCTCTTTTGATGTAATTATTGCCTTATTCTTCGTCTGTCCTTCTCCTTAGTTCTTTATAGTCACCCACAATATATGTATTGCTTATAGATTTCTCATTATATATGATAAATTACAAGAAGTAGGCAAAAAAGTCAATATGATGGAAAATCCTGACAATAAGGGTTCTTAAGGGGCCATTCTTGAAAGTGTTTACTTCTCGTGTTTGTGTGATTCTGTTACGTTGTAAGATAAACCAACTAAAAATCTGATAATTTGTATCATTGTAATCAGAACCGCTATTAAAAAGTCTCGCTAAAGTCGCTTCTTTGGCTCAGAATAAAGTTGATTTTCTTGGGCAGTTGCAT
This sequence comes from Unio delphinus, assembly GCA_029339505.1. Classification (NCBI taxonomy): domain Eukaryota; kingdom Metazoa; phylum Mollusca; class Bivalvia; order Unionida; family Unionidae; genus Unio; species Unio delphinus. The sequence continues at coordinate 7,016,361 of JAQISU010000177.1, read as the reverse complement.
TACCACATCACGTTCACGTATCCGATAGTCGATGTGATTTGTGCATTTGTTTGTATATTTACACGTTTGCTTCATTGCATAACACAAAAATTAATATTTTCCCACATAATATTTAATGGATTTATTTTATTTGGAATTTTTTTTTACTGACAATGTTTTAAAAAAAAATCTGCAGGACTTCGACCTGGTTGTTTTAGATGAAGTCGTGCTCCTTGTTGCACAGAGGTATATTCAAGATGTCCTGGCAGCAGAAGATAATGATTATAACCAAGGGAAAAGGCATACTGCTAATAGGCAGTTTATATTATGGACTTAACGGATACCTAAGTACTGGCAACAGACATGTCATTCCAAGCTGTTGTGTATGGGGTATAATGGATAAATAATTTTGGCCAGTACCATGGCTTTACACAAGGAAGACTTGAATGATCTATCCAAATATATGATGTGTGAATAATATAATTTATGTTGATTTTCTGTTGTATAAAACATTTCTTTTGTAGTATGCAATTTTTATTTTGCATGAACAAGTTTTGTTAAACATTTTTTAGTTACCTACCCACTAAAGAATGATCATATGTATGGCTATGTTTTGAAAGCAACTGTGAGGAGACTATTTATTAAAAACATAGGATGAATCGAAGTTGACTAGCATTGTCTTGGGATGCAAACAATATAAAAAACAAAAGTACACTGGTGAACATGATTTTAATCGTGCATATACAGTAACACATTAAGTTAAATGATAAATAACGCATATTCATATTGAGTTGAGAAAGCAAAACTTGTTGCAGTGTTTCATGAATACAGATTGGCTTGCAAATATCAACAGAACTACAAACACTAGGATACTATTCTATCCAGACACTGCTCATTAATTACAATATCATGTAATACAAAATGGCTCTGGAAACAGAATAAGGTTTTTAAGACTAAAATACTAGTTCATCTAAAGCAACCTTGAATGCTTATATCACATATGTGCATCATCAGCCATCTTATTACAACTAAATCAAATATACTCGACACCATTTAAAAGCATCAAATTTTCAGTTTTTTAAAATGTGTTCATTTACCATAGAAATAATTATACCCTTTATATGAATACCCAGATGAATGTACACAACTGCATACACTGTAAAACTAGCTATTATATATTATGAAATGTACAAAACTTATATAAGTACAAATGTGCACGTACAGGTATAACTTTAATTCAAGAGTACATGTACAGTCAGGCCTAAAAAACTGAAGTATATCATCTAAGAATAATTATGACATATATAGAGGTTTTCCATGTTATTTAGGTTGGGTGGGGTGCTCCCAATATTATTTAAATTATTACAAAAGACCCCCTTGGCATGTTTTTGTGAGGAATTGAAGTAGTGATAGATGCAGTGCTCAGAGCCCCCAGTCAGTGGTGCCAACAGTTAAATTAATAAATACACAAAATGTGAAAGTCAAATAAACAACAATTTAATCTCATTAAATAACAGTCATCTCTCAAATGAAATTCAAATTAAAATCCTATCACTCGTCTTTAACTCAACCAAGTTATGGCCTATATTGTCATCTGACTTAGTGTAATAGATTTTCCTCTTGTCCTGTGTTCCTACTCGTCTGTATGATCTTTCTCTGGACTGGTAGTCCGATTCCATTCAGTCCATCACAGTTCTGCCTCCATTCTTCCTTTTTCTTTGTCTCCCATAGTCTTTTATATGAGAAACTAGTGTACCATTACTATAAAAGATTGATTACAGACATCCTATTCCAAAATACTAGACAGTTCTATAGAAATTACATTGATGTTTTAGTATGCTGTGCTTGGTTTCTATGCTTTTGACACAAGTGATTACCATTTACTCAATACCAAACTTTAGTACATCACCTAAACAAACTACTGCAGAGAAACAAATATTGAAATTAAGCCCACCCCCATGTATGTTTCCTATTGCATTTCTTTTAAAATTAGGGTAGCTAGGTACTCACACACACACACACATATATATATATATATATATATATATATATATATATATATATATATATATATATATATATATATATATACGGAATAGTATATATAATGTACTAAGTACAATGCAAAACTGGCTCAGATATACATATCAAATTCAGGAATGCATGGGTCATGTTACCAGGCGAGGAGACTTTGACCTCTTGATTTTTTAGACGTAAAATGACTGGTTGTACTTTATACCTTCCTTGATGTACCCATTAAGTTCTGGCAGTGTTGTAATCAAAGGCATCATGTATTTATGCAGTGTTGATACCAATTAGCCTATGCAGACAAACAAACTCTTACACATTCACAGGGGTGTTTTAATTGCTAACTGACCTTTAACCCTGTTTGCAGCAATATATCACTTCTGAGTTCATGAAATTGGGCCTACTGTACAGTGATGAAAATATACCAAATTCTGTTTCAAAATTGTAACAGTGTGTGTGATTTGGATTTTTAAGATACCTTAAAAAATTGGGCAAATAAAATCAGGAAAATATGTAATTTAATTAAAACAAAGTCTAAATATTTTGTGTTTGAAAATTTAGCCTTAATATTTAATAATGAAATAAGAAATATGGGACAATACTATGTTGTGTAATTCGAAACAATGTTGTTAAGCTCAATGCTGTTTTCTGATTTAATTCATTTTCATGAAAATACATATATACATACATACATGCATGCATGCATGCATGCATACATACATACATACAGACATACATACATACATACATACATACATACATACATACATACATACATACATACATGGATTGAAGTCATTTGCTCCTATGTACATTTTTTCTTCTTCAAAGTATGCTAGAAATCTTTCTGACTGCAATTTTACACAAAACATGTAGAAAATAAAATTATTAAAAGGTACTTTATTATGCAATAATACCGACTTGCAATTACACGATTTTAATCTTGTTACTCCTATAAGATTAAATGAATTACAATGAATAGTTTCTGTTGTTCTTTTTTTTAATACATCATATGGCCAAAATACACTGCATTTACCTCAATCTAAACATACATATAAGACAAGTATAAATGCAATGGATATGAAAAGTTTGAAAAGGTCCTACATCTTGTGGTTCAAATGCATGTTTTTTTAAAAACTTTAAGAACATAATCAACAGTGGTCTGAAGATAAACTGAATCTTGAAACTCAAACAGATGCTGGACTTTGGCTCATAGTAGACACTTCAAGAAAGACTTAGTCAAAGTCTATATGGGTCCATGGTAGGGATCATTTGTTATCATACAATCACTAGAATAGTCTCTCCATAACAATTTGATATCAATAGGTGTTATCTGACTAAAAGGCCTAAATCATTTTAACTTAAAATGAGATTTCTGCTTTGTAACAATCTCTCCTGTAGGTGGTGGTGGTATTTGAGCAAGTACATCAGATATTCACCTATGATCATTTATGACCAAAACAACTGGCTGGTTCATTCCAACTCTATCATCTAACCTCATTTTCAATATTTTTATAATTATTTCCGGAATATACAGGTACTGTTGATCAGCTTTCTTTGGGTTTGCAGACCATCTCTCATTTTTTTGTTGAATGACCTTTGGTATCTGACAAGAAAATGCAAACATTTAACTGACAATGTCATTTTATATTTTTTTAATTCTCAAAAGTCCAAATAAAAACTGCATACAATTACATGTAACAAATCATTTTGCTACAGATGAAAATGTAAATATAGCAAACCTGTATCTAACCCATATATCATAAAAATGTTTAGATTATTTACAGAATTTTCTAATTACATTGGTTTATGAAATTTATTTTTAAAAAATTTCTTCTGTAAAAGATTAAATTGTACCACAAACAGATGGTTTATCAACTTTCAGGTAAAGCATTAATATTTTAATGAAAATTAATTATTATGTTCACAAACAAGAATAAAGTTTATTACCTTATTTTTCCATCTGTGTTTACAATCACATCTCTGTCAATATGATTGTTATGATCAAGAGTTGCCAACAGATTCCTAGCTCTGAAAGCTGATGGCTTATATGAATGTTCTTTGGAGGCATACAATAAAATCAAACTTCTGGAAATTCTCCAGTTCTGCTGTACTTCTGAAACAAAGTAAAATAACTAAATAAATAAATTGATTCAGATGCAAAGAACTATTTCAAAATTATAAATCCCAATTAATCTGTTTTGATGAAAATGCCAATGTACTTTAGCATTATACAGGCAGAGAATAATCAACTCATTTCACCCCTACAAATTTATTTCCTTGTCACCTGAAATGGGGGTAGGGAATGCATTTGTGGGCTAATTTTGAATACATTGAAATACATCTGCTTCCAAGAATTTTTTGCTTAGATATATGCCTAGGTGTGCTAGAAACATCATTCGGCATCTGCATAAGGGTAAAAGTTGGAGTTTTTTCTTCTTCTGACCCATCATTTTCCTCCTGGCCACTTTTTACTTCCAATCCCCAATTTATCCAACTTCTGCAAATGTTTATCTGTCTGTGTATAGCTCAGACCGATATGAATTAGACTGCAAGCAAAAAAGTAAAAATTCCGGAAACAAAATCTGATTCCAACAATGTGCATGTGCACAAAAATCGGGTAAAGCTTGACCCCTCCCTCCCTGTATACATGCATACTATATTTTTTTACACACACCCCATCTGCGTACATGCATTGCCCTCCCCATTCTGTAGAACAGCCTATATTTAATCCACACAGAAAAGACCAAGGATTAATAATATTATGTATTTAATATAACAGATAGTCCACCAATGTTGAATGTCTGGCTGCATCAAATAAATAAGCTGTTTAACTTTAAAAAGTTTGTCGATTGTCCACTAAAACTCAAACACCAACTGAACCCAGTCAAGCTGGTTACATATTAGACAAATTACTATCGAGGTATACGTGTACATACATAATCAGCAGACCTCCCACCCCCATACACAAGCATATGCATTTGGGTAAACACTGTTTTCACTGTTTTATCTTTCAAAAGAAAGTTATTTAATTTTTCCCGTGGGGTAAGGAATGATGCCACATCCCCACGGGTGTTTATGCACACATAGTGTGCTATTTAATTTGGTCATGCATAAAATATACTTAACTGTATTGCATTAATTTTATTTACAGCCATCACTATTTACATTATAAATAATTTGTATTTAAAAAAAAAAAACACCAGTAGTGACTCTAAATAGTCTTATGGTTGCGTGCGAAAATGAAAATGATCATTAAAACCCCCTTTGGTAGCCTCAAAAAAAAGCTACTGTATGTTATGTACATGCGGATTTCAGCGATATTGTTGCAGGGCTGTGGCATTTTATTTCAAGCTAAATGGAATAATGCCAGTTTATATAAATTATGTTATTTTAAGAGTTTTGATAAAGAGTTAACAATACAGAAATAAAACAGTGGTATAAAAACTTGACTGTACATTGCAAAATTGAGACTCACCAGTATCCAGCAAGAATTTGGCGACCTCTGGATTATTTTCCAGGCTCAAAGTGGACTTCTTTTATTCCATCGTTCATGCTGGTCACCAATACATATGCGTGTGCTGCCATAATTTGCCCAAACAGCTTTTTTTCCCTCCTCCTTTCAGAATCTAAGTGTTGATTTTGCTCTAGTTGCGGACACGCCATTATTTTTGTAAACACGTGTTTGCGCATGGCTAAAATTCTTAATCTTCGAGAGAGGTCAACACAGAGGTTACATGAATATAGGCATGGCGAATAGCGAATTTTTGTCTGCAGACAATAATTAAAAATCGCGTATTTTATCACAAAATTACCGATACTAGCCTGATTTCGGCCTCAATAACAGCCTGAATCGTAATTTTTCAACTAAATAAGTAATCACGAACTGAAAAAAGAACAAAATAATTTTATTCGTTTTTACTAAGGTTGTATGCCTTTAAAAGGATATTTATAACCTTTATAAACTACATTTAAAGAAAGCCACAATTTACATCTTTACAATTCTATTTATTTGAACTGATTCTCGATGGGTTCATGAATTATAATCCAATCTAGCCATTTTGGCACATTTTGGTTTTGGCTTTGAAAAAATTCACACTGTCAATCCTGTTACACAAACCAAAACTGCACTTCTTGTCAGATACAAAAGTTTACATTTTTGAGTAACACAATACAAAACAGTCAATAAATTTCTAACTGAGAGAGCAAAGCTTGTCTAAGGTAATGGTGGAAGGTGTAACCATGTGTGGATTCCATTTGATTGGCTAGTAGCAGCTGTCAATCAAAGCTTGCTAGAGGTAAATTCTTTTGTATATGAGTGTGTGATTTGAATTTTTAACATGGTTTTAACAAATTTGCAGTCATAACGCTATGATGTCTGCAGCATGAGAAGTTTTAGTGATATCTAGTATGGGGTCATCATGCTGCAGATATTTAGTATCATGTCCCACCTATTTAGAGACAAATATCTACCCAGCATTCAAATGATCCACCAGTACATGTGTTAAGGCTGTAGCTGCAACAATTGCTTCCTTTTTCTTCTTCTCTGAAAAAGAACAATAAAACAAATATTTTGTGTGAAAATCCCAGTCTTGCTCCATATACTGTTTAGGTACCATTACATTACATACAAAATGGGAGATAACCTCTGCAGACTTAATTTAGCATCTAAGAATTTCCTCCCTTACCTTTTGGTTCTCGTTTTTGTTACACTTTCTTGACAATATTGTATACAAAAGTACATCTTTGCTGTCACACCACATAAAAAAAAAATTCTTAATCTAAAGTAAAAAAACAAAAAAAAAAGTTAAAGGACCTTATTATCTAACCCATGCACTTTATTTCTACACCATAATTGGAATTCAATCAAATTTGATATGCAGCTTGACACTGATTAAGCCATGTCCAATCTCAGCATTTCCTTCTTCACTGATTCAGCATAGTTATGAAACCTGATTGTCAGACCAACACATTTCCATTCTGCACACTATCTCCCTTCATTTGATTTCAAACAATTTTCTTTTTGCAGCTTGATACTGATATGAACATGACATTCTTTATGTGCCATCACTCTGTGCATTATTTAGCTAAGCTAAAGCCCCTCATTAGAGCCACCACTTTCAAATTCACCAAATTCACTTATTTGATTTCGACCAAATACATTATGGAGCTTGATTTTTGTGAAATGTTGGCTTAGTCTTATTGTTGGCATTTGTTATTACAGCTGAGCAGAGTTATAGGCCTTGATTGTTGATGGTCAGACTTGACACTTTCTTTGTAATCCGTAACTTCCTCGATTATTATTGGATTTTATGCAAATTTTGAAATGGTTTATCCTTGCTTAAGCGGTCACTAGAGCATATTTTCAGATTTTCACAACAGCTGTGATTTGTTTATGCATGACTGGTAGCATTTTTATTACAGACCAACTAGGCTATGGAGTCAATATGTATGCATACAATCTCATGCAAACTGACATGAACAGATCATCTGTAGAATCAAAAATTGGCTGCCCTGATTCAAATTTCACTTGCGCCAGAGGATCCGTGTTTTTAATTTATTTTGACTCAATATTGACACTTCAATGCTTTTAGAATAAAAGAAAATAAATAAATATAATAATACTTTAAAAATGACAATTTCTCTGTGTTTATTTGCCTTTGAAACTAGTGGACTTCAGACAGATAGAAATGTGATCTTGTATTATTCTGGTACAACTGATTTCATTAAAAGTATCATTTATCCAAACAATAAAATCAACCATTTGTTAATTGCTCTAATCCTCTTGATTAACTGGATCAGCAGAGTTGATCCCCATAAGCATCTGAAGCCTTTTCTGCTTATCTTCTCTAGCCAATGTTCCAATATTATAAGCCTATATACACCTTGGTGGATCAAACAGATATACTGATGTTTTGTCCAAGCAACATCTATTGGATTTAATGAAATGTCTTCCTTAATCAACAGTGTGGTGCATTATACAACAGCCAAAAATGGTAGAGACAACTGACCTAAAAAGGATATTTTGTAACTGTAACATCAAAAGTATGACTATGTACCATTTCAGATGTATTCAAGTGAAAGGTATTTGTACATAAATGGGCCAACACTGGAAAATTGCTTATTTATCGGTCCATTCAAATTGTGTGCTCCCCTTGACTCAAATCTGAACAACTTAATTTTGATTAGATACAGTGGCTTACCTATGAAATGCACCGAAATATCTGCTTAATACACCAAGGTGTATATAGGGTTATCAAATCAAAACCTAAGATGTGCCCTCTTGACTTTATAATTTTGATATTGTTCATGATAAAGTAGGAGGGCCCAAAAGTATGACTTTCAACAATTTCCCAATGCATGCATTTTCACTCTTGGAATTCTTAATAAATGTGGCATATACCTCTGCTACTTAGATCTATGTCTTTCTATTTGTCTTCACAAGTTCAATCTATTCTCTATTACTATATGTAGTCAAGAGCATCATTGAGTCTTAACGCTTTCATTTTTTAATGCTGCATAAATTTTTACATGTGGCCCATGACCTCAACCATTTTATCTGTCTTGGCCCCATCTCAAAAACAGGTTGGAAGTCCTCAGTATAGAAGGCACTGTCAAAATTAGTTAAATAATGGTGTTTTGAAAAGGTAAATAAGAAATATATGACTAAGTTTCATCTTGTTTTCTTTCAACCCTTTTTATTGAACAGTGACTTTGGTCATGGGTTTCATAGTAATATAGTGTTATATCTAACATCATGTTATAATGAGTAGATTGACACTGTAAGAATAAATATTTACGCATTTTCTACAGCAAACTACTTTAATTTGAATAGTGCTTAAAAATTAACATCCATTAATAATTGGTTATGTTTGCCTATTTGGTCAACTTCTTGCCAATCCAGATGATGCCACAAAGGAAGCTAACTTCAATACGTTGGTTATGTTTTTTTTTTTCACAGGCAACATATTCAAACTTTGTATGAAAATGGGTCTAGATCAAGAAAATATATTTAGAGTGAAGACAGTAGTTTTGAAATCGTCGTAATAAATTATATAATTGATTAACATATAATGAGAAACGATGTTTTGTCATTTGCATATTGAGAAATTAGAGTTTCACATCCAACCTGAAACATATTAATGGTATTCATATATACAGTGACACTTTTACAAAGCACATAATACTGAAAAAATAGCTGGTTGGTCATAATATAATTGGGGTCATTATGTAGTAAATTTCTAATTACTGAAACCAATCAGCAGTCTTCCTTTGGAAGGCCCTTAAGTACCTCTCCAGATGTTTTACTAAAATTCTTAGTAAAATGTTTCTGAAAATGCTTTGACAATGGTAGAATGCTTTTGTTAAATTAAAGTTGTAAGAATTTTGGTGTGTGAAAAGTACAAATAATTACAAATTTATAGATCAATCTGCTGGTTTTAAAATGTATCAATTAGAGACTGACCATTTCATTTTCAGAGGTGGGAGGAGGCTGATATTGTTTGGAAAAAATAGAATCTGTAAATACCTTTTTTTAAAATCATGCTCTGATTTAAAAAATAACTTATTATATCTATTATTTGAAACAAATTACCTTTCTCATTTAAAAAAAATCACAATCCATTGCATGAAATTAACAGTCCTGATTAAACCACAGCTAATACATTTTCTACCGGTAGTTTTTATAATTTCATTAGTCTGATGGCCAGTAAATTATTAGTTGTCAACAATCGGCTAGTGAAAAAAACCTAGTGAACATTTAGTTAAGGGGGGGGCGGGGGGCCAAATGGTTCTAAGTGTGAATCATTGCCATCTCCGTGGGGGTTGAAGTCTCGGATTTGGCTAATGTAGTTATGTGAGAAAGCTTGCCGGTAGCTTCTCATGTGTTGTGGATGTTTCTGGGGTTTTCCCTGGCCATTAATACTGTATATCCTATCTTGTGCTGAAAAATGGTGTTAAACCCTACAACAACAACATTCAGTAGGATCAGTCAATTTCTCAATCTAGTTAGTCATTCTAGCTACAAAGAAGTTTATGTTAAATTCTAAACCTGTATTCCACCATTTTCTAAAAATCAAATGGTCCTTCTCTAAAGCTAGTTTTGAAAACACCAGGTCAAGCATCACAAATTTGATGGGATAACATAACTTCTTTTTAGCATTCCCCATTTCCTAACTTCTCACTGGTCCACAAAGATGTGCAATAGCATGTTGAAGAGAACAATTTCTCCAACCTAAAATTTATGGACAAATGTAAAACCAGATTTCTGAGTAATAAATAATGTGTTATGACATATTTATATCTGGGTTTTATAATTGGAACCTTAACTTCAAAGATAACATTTTCAAAGTTTGGACTGATAATATTATCAAAATTGCCTCAGAGACCCAAACCTTTTTTCTTCTTTCATACCAGTTAAAGCAGTGTAGTACTAGTAGAGAAATATATGGTGATGAAGAAATAGTATCGGTTTACAACTGGGATGAGTGCTTGATTATTCCCTGAGCCCTGAAAAATGTACATCTGGTAAATTTTCTCCATAATTGACCTTACTAAAATTTTTGCTGAATTTTTGCCAAATTTGGCATGCATACTGATACTTACAATACCTCAGTGGAGTTTGCCACCATGTTACATCATTTCTGAGAATCACTTTCGCTAATTGTCATACCCATATATGTTCTTTTCTGCATAATGACTTCCTAATATTATTACATAATGACTTCCTTATATCCAGGATATTCCTTATATGGCTTTTACACATATTTAGTGGACAGCTTGATATTAATGAGATTTCAGTTTTAGCTGAGTTTCATTATCAAATGTTGTTTATGTAAATATTCAGCATGTGATATCACCTTTTAGAGTAGTTACAGAGTGTCCCATACATTTTTCCAAAAAAAATGAGTTATTATGCATGTGTTACAGACTTCTCCTTGAAAGGGAAAAGCACGGTTTTCTTAGCCAGACTCATTGTGAATATTTGCAATGAATCACACACTCTATTGATTACTAATGACCCAGCTCCTGCTGGCGTTAAAAAACATAATAATAATATTCGTCTAATCAGTGAGTAGGCTGCCCTGCTGCATCCGAAATGCTTTTGTTCTCTGGTGTGTCATTCAGTTCTCTGGTGTGTCTTCCATTCATACTGGCTACTGCTGACTCTACAGTACAGAATACAACGTACAAGTGAACAACATTAATGTTATTCGGACGGGGCAATTGATCCAATGGTGCCTTACCTTGTTTCTCTTTTCTAGCTTGTTGTTTAAATTGGTGCTGCTTCACGAGATTCGATAACATGGTGTAAGTCATTTAAATCATCTTATTTTGGTCCAAAAAATGTAAGAAACGAAACAGATACATTAACTTCTTATTAATGTGTTTATATTGTCAACTTCACACCTACCGGAAATGCATTAGCGCCATCTGTACAGTATAGTATGGGCGATAACATTTCTTCAATTGCAGACCATGGTTTTACTATGCATTGATATAACATGATACATGACTTCACTCTGAATTTCATAATTATACATATATATATTTATATTGAATTTATTCTGACAAATGTAAAATTAATACAAAGCTGACTGAAAGATTTCACTTCATTTTTTTAAAAAGGCGATCAACCTACCGAATAACTTGTCACTTGGAGTATATTTTCTGTCCTACACGTGAGCAGGTGCGAGCCGAAAAATTGTCGCCCAGTCCCGCTGTAAACCTAAACGATGGCGGGGCAAGTCAAGTGTGCTTGTGTCTATATTCTGTGTTTCTCTGTGTTAGAGAATATATTCGGATTTAATCTCGACATTACGATTCCTGTAATTAAAAAAGGAATGAACAACAGTTATTTCGGATTTTCCGTGGCCCAACACCAGGTCTTGGAGCCGCCGTCCAATCCATTCCTTCCAGACGAGAAACGCAGAAATGTTGTCGAGTCTGTGTAAGTAGTTATATTTTGTATCCCACAAGTTTCTTATATATATATATATGTATATAAGATCTTTAAAGACAAAGGAAATTGAATGGTGGTCTATGACTACCTTGTAATGATAGTAACTTCGTCAAAGTAAGACGGAAACTAGTAATGGGACAGTTTAGTGATATCTTTTTAGCATCTTTACCGTATATATTGTCATCGTTTTGGTTGAATTCGTTTTTGGTAGATTGTAGAATAACACTATCATAACTCACATACCCGTAACGTTTTAAATTCTTAGTCTAACATGATCAGACTTAAAGAACCAGTCCCATTTCTGAGGAGATTAAAATTATTTAGTATGTAAGCTTGTTTTTACACTGTCACGGCCCGGGGGGTGGGGGAAGAGTATGACTGGGTAGAATCATAGGACATGGAAGTGGGATTAGTGTGAGTTTTAGTCATAAAAACACGCGCGCGAGAATTAACATTTTAAATATATACCAATATACCAGTGAAAAAAAAATTATTATATGTGTTTATTGCATATACATGTACCTTTGGTGACAACTTCAGTATCGTGTAACGAGAATATGAGGAGTGCAGTTCTCTTTTAAATTATATGACCCATTTATATGACTGGAGTTGTCAATTTCACTTTTATATGTAGTATCACTTTTAAACAGAAACAGATGCCAACAAATACATTATCAAGTAAAATATTTTTTGTTGGTGGTGCATCAATTATTATTATTATTAGAGATTAGATACTTAAAATATTTTTCATGCTTATATTAGCTAGATATCAATGGCATAGACATGCAGGGTGATTGGTAAAATGACGTAAGATTGTTCAGAGATATAATTTGTGGGAGTGGTTCAATCACAAAACATATGTACAGTAATGTATATACAGTAAATGGCAAGGCAGCGAATTCTTTTTATTCAGTATTTTGTTTCTTTGATGAGGTACTTTGTATTTGTACATTGCATGCCAAATCTAGTTGTGTTGTCCAGACTATTTCTTTTACATTGTCAGTGTAATTTGCTTGTAACTTCTAACATGTTTTACATTGTAACAATGTACAATGACATTATAACATGTGAACTTCACTTTGAAAACAAAATACACAGCTGTAACTTATTATACTGTTTGTTTGATTGTGGGGTTTTTTAACAGCACACCAGCACTGTTAGGCTATTTGGTGCCATACAATAGGTTGTATGTATACATGTTTAGAAATAGTTAAAGGTTTAATATCGACCAGCGTATTACACTGTGAGCAGTATTGCTTTTTCCAGATGATAATAATATTAATAAGATTTAAAAATATTAATTTTAGAAATATCTTCATAAATTGTATGCTTGGCCTCTAGCTAGATATACGATTCAGCAACTTGTTGTACTTGGTAAATGTGATAAGAGGCTGACAGTTTATCTGGTTCTGGCCAGCAACAAATTAAAGTCTTCTGTCTGTCATGGAAACAAATACATGTACCACTACCTCATCAAGACTACACACTTTAAACATGCGAGTTGACAATTTAAATTGGTTAGTGGTAAAATTTAGACAGCTGTGTGTTAGGTTCAAATTTCATGGCCTATGTTCATCCCCTGTTCAGTATACTGTAATTATTGTAATGGAAACCCATCTTCTGGTATATAGCCCCCCCCCCCCCTCTTTTTTTTTTTTTTAATAAAAAAAATCTTATCCAGGTGTGTAGATTTGTATATATCCATTATGGTATTGCCAATAATTAAAACAGTACAGGAGTAAGCCAGTGACAATGATTTATATTGGTATTCACAACTTCCCATTCAGAAAATTCAACACCAGCTGGGCATATATTAGAATAACTATAGTACCCCGGTAGTCCTTTTTTATAACCATAGTGTAATCTTCTGGGATAACTTATCAACCATTTAACTGAATTTAGTAAATTAGGTCTCAATATGCTTTTTCAAATTTGAAGGCAATCAGGCAATGCATTTGTGATATGCATACTGATGCATTTATCTTGGTACAGTGCAATAGTGTCTGTGCCTATCATTTATGTTGGTACAGTGGGCAGTAATGTCTGGGTCTTTCATTTTATGTTGGTATACTATGCAGTAATGTCTGGGCCTATCATTTATGTTGGTACAGTGGGTGGTAATGTCTGGGCCTATCATTTATGTTGGTACAGTGGGTGGTAATGTCTGGGCATATCATTTATGTTGGTACAGTGGGTGGTAATGTCTGGGCATATCATTTATGTTGGTACAGTGGGTGGTAATGTCTGGGCATATCATTTATGTTGGTATACTATGCAGTAATGTTGTCTAGGCCTATCATTTATGGTGTGGTTTTTGAAAGCTTTAAGGGCACAACGATTAACTGGGACATGTATGAGTTGTATTTCTGCTTGTAAAATTCTTGATTAACTGACTATCTCATCAGAACTTTGCAGGGTAAACAGTGCTCTGAATGTAATTTCTTGTGGAGGGGTGGGGTTTCTCACAGAATAAAGACTTTTTGACAAACAGTATTTTCAGATATTTATACACATGTTGTTGTAATACCTGTTTTGAGATAACTCATTGACATAGACATCAGAAATTTAAAAAAAAGATAAATAGTAAAATAAAATTTTATTTATTGAGAAAAGCTGTTTTCATATGTAAGAGGTCGCTAGACTTTCTTCTGTCTTGGAAATTGCATTATTATTGGGTATTACAGTCCATTTCTGGTTATAGCCAAATAATAAAACTTATGACCAAGATATTGCTGGGTTTTGTTAGCAGTGTTGTAGTACAATACATATCACAATGATTTTTCTTCGATATGCTGTATATTATGATAGTATTGCATTCATAAATAAACTGAAAACTGTACTTGCAACTTTGTTTGAAAAACATGAATGGCTTGTGTTATTGCATACATTCATTGTATGATATGCTAAATTACAGAAGCAAATGAAAGTGATTTCTGTTCATTTCTTTAAAATAAAATAGTTTTACATGATTGTAATTATGTACTATAGTCTATAATGGTTTTAAATATGTTATCCTGTTCTTTAGGAATATATGCACCATGCCTGTGACAGTAAATGAGGAGGATGCCTATATGACTGCCATTAAATTATTTTTCTCACTGAATGCGCTTTTAGGTTCATGTAATTTACAAAATCTAATTGGATAATTGGGTCCACATTTAGAAAAATCATTCTGCCTCAGGAGCGTGTGCTGATATAATCTTGCCACTAAAAACATATACGTGTATTGTTGCCATTCTTTATACGACATCATGTTTTTTAATATCTGACCTCAGTGGCATAGCTAAATAATTGCAAGTTGCTCCGGGCACTATCTGAGGGGGGGAACAGACGAAGAGGATTGGAGGATAGAGTGTATACTTTTACAAAGTGTGCTTCAGAAGAAACAACTAAGTCCATGCCAGGATGTCTGGATGATTGATATTAACTCTGGTTCAGACTGAATCAAGGTCACACATACTTATCCTGTCACCTCGAATACGCCAAATACTCTCCGCTACATGGGGGGGGGGGGCAAAAATTATGAGCCGGGTGCTGAACACCCTCGCTATGCCACTGTTTGACCTTGAATATTTTGTTGGTAAAATTGGACAGTTTAATGAATGGCATGTTTTGCTTAAATTTAATGGGAATATTAAAAATGTGGCATTTATTTGGCAGAATGTTTAGGTGAGGTAGATTAATAATCAGTCTGTAGTATGGAGTTAGGATACAGATGCAAGAAATACTTGGAAGAAATATTTATCAGAATAAATCAAAACATTACTAGGATATTCTTGGAAAAATGCCTTTAAGAATTAATAATTGCTAGCTGTATTTTATAATAGTCTTATATTCTTTGGATTTAAAAATGTATGCGTATCAATTCATAGGTTGGACATACTAGGTACAAAGAGTCCATTTGTAAATTGTATCCATTTTGTAAGCAGCCATGTTGTTAAGCGTAAGGAATCAATGGATAAGATATATTTGAACTTTTTATAATGTTTAGCTTATGTTTAAATCTGTTGTCGTGTTGTATCAATAGTTTGATGCACTATCACCAGAGTGAAAATTATTAATTATCAATGAATTGATGATTTTTAATCACCTCATTTCCAAGGTCCTATAGAGAACAAAATTTTTAGTCAGTAAAGACAGATGGTCTTTTTCTGTCTTGTTGGAAATTTGATAAATGCTGCAAAATTTTCTGGTCATTCAAGTTATCTTGCATGAATTGTTGTCCATTTGCAGAGTTATGTATGGTAATACGAGTCCTGGTGCACAAACATAATTAAATTGTTGTCCCGTCTGGTGCACTTCACAGTTTATTACCATGACTAACTTCTGTAATGATTCTCATGTCAATAAAAGAAAAATGAATATGTGCTCATTATTTGTTTAGGGATTATGAGGGATTAAACATTGGATTAACATACTGAAAGGCATGAATACTATTGACAAACAGGATTATCAAATTACATATACATGTATCTTGAACAGGGATAATTGGGTGAAAATAAATTACTCTGTAGTTACATGATATACATGTACCACCAACCTTTATTTGGTATTGAAGATCCACTGATCCACTGCAGGGGTTAAAAAAGTCCACAATCTGTATTTATGAGTAGTGACTGAGGATGGGCAAGTTACTTTTTCAAGTTGCCTACTCATTTGGTGAGTTAGCATGTTAAGTAGATACATTATCATGTACAGTGGGTCAAATTGATAAATGACTATACAGTTTGAGCTCACTGCTTTTTTTGTGACAAGTTACGCCAACTGAAATTTGTTTTGACTGATTTCTGCTTTTCTTCTTTTGTGGGCCCATCCTTTCATGTGCATGTATAGATGGGGCAGAATGCTTATTATTATTGTTATTTTTATTAGTATTTATATTTAGACTAGATAATGTGACTATTGAGACTAGAAAATGTGACTGTATGATTTTTAAAGTACCAGAAAATTTGACTACTTAAAGACTAAAAAATGTCCCTATTTAAAAGACTAGAAAATGTGACTATTTAGAGACTGGAAAATGTGACTGTATGATTATTAAAGTACTAGAAAATTTGACTACTTAAACGACTAGAAATTTTGACTATTTAATGTACTAGAAAATTTGACTATTTAAAAGACTAGGATAACTTGAATCATTTAAATCACATCAATTGTCCCAATAATCCATCTACTATTAATTTCCGTCTGCCAGTCTTTCGAAAATCATGCTCATATGCAGCAGTTTAAAAAAAAAAAACAATCAGGTTTCTGACATATGCTTCCTGATAAGGTCACTAACAGACAATATTCTGTCCATTTTTCTGGATGATGGGTATAACCTGTCAGTTTCTCCTATATTAGACCACCAAAACTGACCATTTCGAATAATGCACACTGAAGCAAACTCAATTTAAAAATTACAAATATAGATAGTAAAGATACTAACAAAAAGCCTGAGTTTGGTTTTGTAACTGTATGAGATTCAACAAAATTATTTCAACTTCCAAACACCACATAAACTTTACAGCATCTCACAAATATGACTGTTGATGACATAATTTGGGAACCATCTTTACAGTGGCTTCGGAAAAATTACATTTACCCATTCTCACAAGACTTAATTCTGGGACCCTCCTATTAAGAAAAAGTTATTTGATGATAATTCAGGCATGTATTTCGTTGCTAATGTGCAGATGCTGCAATGCTGATTTATATGAATTGTCTCGAAGAGCGGTAGTGTAGGAAATTTCAATATGGAAATATGTAAAGTGCACAGATGTAAGTTATGTTGGAAAAATGAATGAAGCTCATGTATTTCGGAAATTTGGTGAGAATTATTGCTTGGGATGGAACTTGGGAGGAAGAAATGTTGGATCGATATATGCTTACCCAACATTGCAGAAATCACACGATACAGAAAAGCTGCTGGCATTTTGTGATTTAGGACACAGGAAATTTTTATCCTTGGACAAGAAATATCCTAGGAATGACATGAATAAATTGTGGAAAATTATCTTTGGATATCCCGAAGACCAGTTTCTGAAATTGTTCAGACTAACCAAAATTATGGTGAAATAGTAAATAAACTGATGACTGACTGTACAGGTAATAGGTGGTCCAATAAATGATTTTCCATTTACAAAGGTTTTCAAGAAATTGAGTGATAAGAAACTCGAAGAAATTATCAGATGTCATTTGCCATCCCACTCCACCCCTTGATTACCCCAGTCTAGTCTCAGGTAGACTCACAAGAAAATTTCTGGCAGCATCTATGTATTTCAAAATTAATATTTAGGATTTGCCAACAGAAATTTGTGCCCAACAGACTGGTCCACAATAATGTAGCATAATCATCCCAGAACAAGGGAGGTATGACTCTTCCAAAGCATTTCTAATGGTGATGAGTAAGGTCTTACTCATTTTGAAGAGAGGCAAGACATCTGGTGTGGTTGATGTGATTGCTATAAGACATTTTTCTCCTGACTTGTCTCTAAACAATGGCAAAGATCCTTTTGCCTTGCACATTTATCCATGTGCTATCTCACTCATTTAGATTACAGAAGACAGTTGTCAGAATCATTCCAAGAGCTAATGTGATATACATTTTTACCAGTGATGGCTATTGGTAGATGTTTTTATTAGGGATGGAAGTACCACATGTACTCACTTATCAGATGCGTCAAACTGCAAACAACAATAATCCTGGTCTGCTCTGGTAAAATGCAATATCAAGGCCTATATTGTTTGTTAAACAGATTGCTACCGACAAACTGCACAGACCCAGATCTACCAGCACATTATACAATGGCAGATTTGGGTTTGTGCAGTTTGCAGTTGGACTAAAATTTTAAGTGGATATATATGGTATGTCATGTACATTATTGTAGGTGCTGCACCAGATTTTGTGGAATTCTTGTCTTCTATTTAATTTTAATTTGACATTGTGACGACTTTATTTACAGGCATGAAGTTCTGTATGTTCAAGTTAATTCACTTTTGTTGCACCCCCTCCCCCCACCCCCATATCAATGATTCTCTCTGTCTAGAGGTAAGTAGAGGGGTGGGGTAGGCAGGGAGCTGGTCCTCATAAGAAAATTGTGTATGTTTTTATTATGTGTGTTGTGCATGTACACACATAAAATAAAGCAACTTGCAAACAAAAAGATAGAAATAAATATATATTATAAACAGACAGCATTATCCCTGATCTTTTTGAAGTTATCATTTAATCTCCCCCAATTTTAAATACAGGTACACCAAATGTTGTAACATGATGGAATTTTTAAAATAAGTACTGTTAATGGCTGAAATAAATAAAAGAAACAGTCTACTTCATCAGAGTTACAGTTGTAATGAACTGCATTCATAGTCTCTAAAATAAAATTAGGCCTTTTTGTAAATAAAAATATGTACTTGTTCTGTAGAATTTTCAAATCTTTTTGACGAGTTTAAAATAGAATATGTTGAAAAGTTCAGAATATATTAAAGTAAAAAATAATTTTGTTTCTGTTTAAAATACCAGAAAGAGAAAGACTTGTATAAAAATCAGTAATGGCTATATTGTTCTCGCTGTTGGCTTGTCGGTTTCCTACAAAATGCGGTTAAACTGTTTCCTGTTAGAAGAGATAAACAAATCTTAAACATCATTTTGCTTCACGAATAATTTACCAAATCAACTTCTAGCTTTTGACAATCAAAAACTAATGACTGTTGAGATACACAAGTTTTAACCCTTCAGATTTTCATTTGATAGATTCTAGGGTAAAGTGAGCAGTTTTTATATCTATTGAGAACCCTGCTTCATCATCTCTCATTTAGTCCCTTGAACTTGTTTTGATAGCTTGCTTGAAGAAATGAATAAAAAACAAAACAATATTTTGCTGATGAAAAGAACCAGACTTTTATATTGAGGCTGTTGAATTTTTCATGCATCCACAAATGATGTGAGCTTTTATTATTATACAGATTTCACTGTCAAGTGAACCTTGTATGATGTGCATTGAAGCCCATCATGCTAAAATATATGGTGCCATTAACTGACAAAAGAAAACGAAAGCAAAAGTCACATCATGATTTGAGGCTTAAGACAAATTTCAATGGCATAGCTTCATTTTGTTTTTGTTGGCACCACCAACTGCGAATACCAGGTTAAAAATTGTCACCTCTAATAAATAGCTGGTTAGAACTTGGAGTTGTGTCACCCCATTTTTTGCTCTAAATGTAAAGGTATGGTATTATTTTTATTTTTATATTTATTTCCTTGTCCTCCCACTTTGTGTTTCAGTGTTAAAGAAAAGATATGTTAATTTTGTTTTGCTTTTTCATACAGCTCTTCCTTATCCCTTTCATACATGTGTTTCATACTTACCGATTTAATTGCCAAAAAAACAGCAAATGCTTGCATAAAAAATGGCAAACATCAAATAGAAAGACTGTGGGAGATCCTGTTATAACTCAAAGTATGTTTAAAGTTGTAGCACAGTATTAACACCAAGCAATGGAGGTCTGATGCTTGAATTTCAGATAAAAAGCTCCATCTAAAGTGAGCTGACGGAAAACTCTTAATAGGTACTAGCTGATAACATGCATGCAGCAGTGTTGTTAGGTTCAACAAATGTACCAAGGGTTGGAAGTGTGTTGGTGGGGGTGTTTTACAATCCAAGGTGCATGTAATTTGAAATAAAGTAAAATGTAATTTCCTGGCTTATAGTTTTATGTTTGGCTTTGTTTCCTCTATAGAACATAGATTTTTATCAGGACAGTGTTACTCATTTATTGTTCCTTCATTTAACTAAAAGATAGGTCAAATTACAAATTAAAAGGTTATTCTATAATATATTAATTATGCCATTTTTTAATTATAAGAACCTTGATGAATTATCTGCAAAATTAGTGTCATGATTTATTTGAGAAAAAAACAATTCCTCTGGGGCAAAAGTTATTGTTAAACATTTTTTTCAATCATAAATAGGATAGTTACTATTTGATTGACTACACATTTTTTAACAGTCATGCTTTTACACATCAGATTTAATTTGCCATGTTAGATCTAATCTTTATTTTATCAGTTTTGACTGTTTAACGTGAAACAAAATTGAAAATGTCATTTATTTTTGTATGTCTGTAAAAATTACCTTTATATTTATAATATTGGTACAGTTTAAACAATGATTAAGTTCAAATGGTTCATTTTTTTATACTGTAGTATGTACTTATTATATATGTTACAATACACAGCCAAATAAAATGGATAGTGTCCAACAAAACAACAACAAAAAAAATTAGGTCAGTGCAGAATGGTCTAATGTTCTCACTTTACAGACCAATGATTCCCACCTGTCAGCATGGATTTGAGTCTTGGCACAGTCAATGTATGTATATACATGTATTAGAAAGCTTGACCTTGGGTCAGTGGTTCTTCTTCAACCAAGTGTTCTAGATGTAATGTATAGCCAATTATGGCTTTAAGACCCACCAAAGCAAACTAAATCAACCAAAATTAGAACTCTACCTTTTGCAAATTGTTGGTGTTAAGTAGTGTTGTTCCGATTATCGATTATAATCGATCATCAGTTAGTTGAGCAAACCAATAAGATAATCGATTGTGAAACTCAATAATCGATTGTGTGTAAAGGGAGACTACTTTTAGTTGTATGCAAAGCACAAAGGTTAGTAAAGTTGTTAAATTGTAGAGTTAATAAATTTAAACACATGTGTTGATTTGTTTCAGTTAAATTGCAACATCTTTTGTAGTATTTATAAACAATGACAAACAAGAAAATCATGTCCTTCTTTAAATTATAGACACATCACATATGAACAAATTTTGGGGGATTGTCAGTATTTCAGTGATATATGACTGATCAGCCATAAAAAGTTGCGTTCATTTAACAAAGTCATTGAACAAAAGTAACACACAATATAATATTATTGTCAGGTTAAAGTATACATGTCATTAAAAGAGATTACTCCTGTACATTTAGAAACATATTGATTTCTTGATCAAAGATATAACTGTGTAACAAAAAATTTAATTTACTCTTAGTAACCAATTATAATCGATGATCAGTTGGTTAAGGTGAACCGATTATCGATTATGAATTTCTGACCGATTCCCATCGCTAGTGTTAAGGGCAAGAAGAAATCTTTAAAGTTTAATTGATATCAAAGTCCACAATTTCCAAATTCAAAGACTATCAGAAGGCTGTCTTCCTTGAAGATTGCAGTGAAGACAGTGACCATCATTTCATCCAACAGGAGGAATTTATTAGAGCTTAGTTACAGACTAATCTGCCTCCCACATAATACACAAGAGTGTATGTATTATAACAGAACACATCAAACTAATTGAATATGGTAATGGGCCTAATGGCACTTGTGTATTTGCTTGATTGTACTACTGTTTGGATATGTTCCACCTTTAAAATGAATGTGTAGATACATGTGGGATGCCTAACCCACCTCCTTGCACTACCTTAAGTAACTGCTGTAACTAACCTAAAATAATAATGGCCTCAATATTTAGAACAATAAACTAACATTAATGTCAGTTTACTTTTAAAGAGACTGGGGACATTTCATTTAGGATGTAATTGATTAAATTACAATTACTTTGAAAAAATTTGATTATTGTTTAAAATATTTTTTACTTTCATATATTATATTTTTAATACCCGTGTTTACATGTAAACATAATACATGTAATACATGGACATGCAAATTCACAGATTTCTATGTATCACAGGGTTAAAGTATGACATTAATAGTCTCTGCTGGTATGCCCAAAATTAAGTTATAATTTGAAGAAAAACATGCTAATACTGTTTGTAGTAGCTAATAAACATTTTAAATGCTGATTGAACTGCCCATTGTACTTGTTTATATGTGTGTGTGATTTGGACTTTTGACTTAGCTTTAAGAATTTTTCAGTCATATTGCTATGATGTCCACTGTTTAGCTTAGGCATTCGACTTTGTACGTGTATCCAAAGTTTGGCTTTAATATCATACCTTTAAGGAATGCCAGACCATTTTCCCATGCTCGACATGGCCTAATATGCAAATGAAAATCCTGCTGAATGGAATACTGTCCTCTCAGTCAGTAAAAGAAAATGATGTCCTGCATTTATTTATAAGTTATTTTCACTTGGCCAATGAGAAGTATGTATACATCCATTCAGATTGTTGATACGGGACCATAATATAAGTCTTGTTGACTTTCTATTTCTTAAAATAAAGTAGACAAATAGTCCCCTAATAATAAAATTAAAAAAATACCTTAATTGATTTCTGTTCAGAATTATCATTTTTGCTTGATTGTTACTGTTCACTCATGTCATAAACACTTCACAAAGGTATTCTGTTGCAAGTATTGATAATGTCTGAATATACTTCAGTGTTGGTTTGAACATTTACTCATCAAGTAAATGAGTAGGTAGATGTGCATTTTGTCCCAAAAGGACAAAGGTCAAATGTTACATGGACTGAAAAAATCTCCAAAAACTACCTAACTTCTTTACTACATCGTGATTAAACTTGACATGTTGGACAAGGAAGACCCATAATACGATAGAATGTTAGGGTCAAGAAGGAAAGTGGTTACTTCAGACTCCTCTGTTGGCCTTTGACTGAAAAAAATTTAAAAGTCCAAATCACACACACATACATCTTGAGTCCTTTGCCACAAACCATGACTTTTGTGGCAAGCTTGCATTTGTAACAATAAAGACAACTTTCAATACCTTGGGATCAGAGGTCCAGGTCACATAATGGAAAATGAATGGAAAACCACGACTAACTTTTGTTGATTACTTGCATTTTTAACAATAAAGACAACTATCAATACCTTGGGGTCAGAGGTCCAGGTCACATAATGGAAAATGAACAAATGGAAAACCATGACTAACTTTCCTTGATTACTTGCATTTGTAACAACAAAGACAACTATCAATACCTTGGGGTCAGAGGTCCAGGTCACATAATGGAAAATGAACAAATGGAAAACCATGATTAACTTTTGTTGATTGCTTGCATTTGTAACAATAAAGTCAACTAGCAATACATTGCAGTCAGAGGTCCAGGTCACATAATGGAAAATGAATGGAAAACCACGACTAACTTTTGTTGATTACTTGCATTTGTAACAATAAAGACAACTATCAATACCTTGGGGTCAGAGGTCCAGGTCACATTATGGAAAATGAATGGAAAACCATGATTAACTTTTGTTGATTGCTTGCATTTGTAACAATAAAGACAACTATCAATACCTTGGGGTCAGAGGTCCAGGTCACATAATGGAAAATGAACAAATGGAAAACCATGACTAACTTTCCTTGATTACTTGCATTTGTAACAACAAAGACAACTATCAATACCTTGGGGTCAGAGGTCCAGGTCACATAATGGAAAATGAACAAATGGAAAACCATGATTAACTTTTGTTGATTGCTTGCATTTGTAACAATAAAGTCAACTAGCAATACATTGCAGTCAGAGGTCCAGGTCACATAATGGAAAATGAATGGAAAACCACGACTAACTTTTGTTGATTACTTGCATTTGTAACAATAAAGACAACTATCAATACCTTGGGGTCAGAGGTCCAGGTCACATTATGGAAAATGAATGGAAAACCATGATTAACTTTTGTTGATTGCTTGCATTTGTAACAATAAAGTCAACTAGCAATACATTGCAGTCAGAGGTCCAGGTCACATAATGGAAAATGAATGGAAAACCACGACTAACTTTTGTTGATTACTTGCATTTGTAACAATAAAGACAACTATCAATACCTTGGGGTCAGAGGTCCAGGTCACATTATGGAAAATGAATGGAAAACCATGACTAACTTTTGTTGATTACTTGCATTTGTAACAATAAAGACAACTTTCAATACCTTGGGGTCCGTGGTCCAGGTCACATAATGGAAAATGAATGGAAAACCACGACTAACTTTTGTTGATTACTTGCATTTTTAACAATAAAGACAACTATCAATACCTTGGGGTCAGAGGTCCAGGTCACATAATGGAAAATGAACAAATGGAAAATCATGATTAACTTTTGTTGATTGCTTGCATTTGTAACAATAAAGTCAATTAGCAATACATTGCAGTCAGAGGTCCAGGTCACATAATGGAAAATGAATGGAAAACCACGACTAACTTTTGTTGATTACTTGCATTTGTAACAATAAAGACAACTATCAATACCTTGGGGTCAGAGGTCCAGGTCACATTATGGAAAATGAATGGAAAACCATGATTAACTTTTGTTGATTGCTTGCATTTGTAACAATAAAGACAACTATCAATACATTGCAGTCAGAGGTCCAGGTCACATAATGGAAAATGAATGGAAAACCACGACTAACTTTTGTTGATTACTTGCATTTGTAACATATTTTTTAACAGGCAGAGAAATGGACAAAAGGTTTATGCAAAATAACTTTGTCTTTTATCTTGACCAAATTTAGTGGATGCTTGCATTTAAGACAGGGAATACACTTTTTTGATCTCAAACTCAAAAAAATAATTGAAAATGTGATATTATTACAATAAATGTAATTATTTAGTACAATACTATTTACCACTGGGTGAGTTTATAATCTACTTTTTATGGTACATGTACTTCACTTCATTTTAGGTCATTGTCATTGAGAATCAAATTTGATGTGGTTTCACAAGGTTTTAGACCCAATTTTCATGTTTTTATATACAGCTTTGTGAGAATTTAACTGGGTTGTTAAACTCAGCTATCATGCAGATCACGTATGGCTGTAGTAAACAGGTTTATAACAGCAGAACAATTTACTTTTGTTGAACAATGTAACTGGATTGGTTTTATGTGTATGTATATAACAAGTCACATCACCTTCATAAAGGCCAGGCTTAGACTGGAGAGATTCTACTTTTATGCTCCACCTGATTGTCCATCATTTTATCCATCTCATTTTGATTAAGGTGTGCATTTAATTCATATACTGGCATTGTGTTCGGGTGTTTGTGTTTCATGAACACATTTATAGTTTATATGAACAAGGCTATGTTACATGCAGTGGTGGAATACTTGAAACTGACTGAATACCTGTTGTGTTTTTTTGGGCGTAATGCCATTTTTCAGCACATGATAAGGCTGTACATGGTGGCCAGGATAACCTAAAAGCCTTGGGAAGAACCACAAGTGCATGGGGAGATACTGGTAAGCTGTTTCACAAACCCAAATTGGCAGAGCCTGAGACTCTAACCCATGTGTAAAGGACAGAACTGATATGGCAGTGATCACTGAATGCATGTCATTTAACATCTGTAACTGACTTGAGGTGATAATTTTTTTTTTATTTTACAAGTTGATCAATGTTTGAGCAATCATATAGTCTTAGTTACCTGATTCTTTCTTAAATTTTCAAAGATTTTTCTGTAGGTATTAGTTTAGGCTATTAAATCAGCCCTCCCCCCTTGTGATGATGTTGATTTTTGGTTTGGGGGCTGATATCACCTATTCATTAAAAGCTGCATAAATATGCAGCCAATTTTGGCTACACACATTGGTCTACATTTTATGGACTAACTGGTATTTCTCTAAGCTGGCAAGCTGCTGTCAGCTGAATGGTTCTTTTGGTGTGCATTATATTTCCAAAGCAAATCCTATGTTTGGTGACTTAAAAATCCACATGAAATAGCACATCTATTTGTCTGGTGGCCATTTTGAATTTCACACTAGATATGGCTGTTACCAATTACTGGTATGTGTCTAAACTGTATGCAGGTTTGTTCCAGAAAGATTTGCCTCTTGCAAAATTGCTTATTTTAATGAACAGGTGACATCGTACTTATATATCATCCATGAATATGAAAACAGATTTGGGTCGTTCATTTATTAGACTAATTTTAGATGATATGTGGATGACTTTTGTGAAATACTCATTTATATATGCTGCACAAATAAGCTAAGTTGAAACTGCTTGAAAATGTTGATACTTCTGTACTGAACGTTTTAGATGAACATACCATATATATTCACGATTATGTAGAGTCCAAATGCAAACAACATATATCCTGACTGCCATAGCTAAATGCATCAGCAGATCAGGGTCTACCGGTATGTTGTTTTTGCTCCTGATTATTCCTGGCAAAATGCACAGTGCACACAGATCTGTGTATTATGCGATGGCAGATGTGGGTCTATTCACTTTGCAGTTACACTTTTCTTATTAAGGTATATATATGGTAATAGAGACATAACTGGGTCAGAAAAAGATCCTGGGATCCTACATTGTATAATGGTTTGTTGTTTTGACTAGATTAATATTTAATACTTTGACCTTTGTTGGATGAACACAGAAAAGATAAATGAAATCAGGATTGGGAGGGAATGACAGTAATACTTTGCCCTATTATTGTCAGTATTTACCATATACAACCCAATATCATCCCAGACTCTCTTTCATCGATGGCATGTATACTATGCCTTCATTTGTAATATACAATTAGTCTGATCCAATTGAATTGAAACTGGAAAACTTTATTTGCACTGTAATACACAATGTAACTGGATTTTTTAGGTTGTGCAATAGAAAATGTTGGTAAATACTGCATATATACATGTGCATATATATATATATATATATATATATATATATATATATATATATATATATATATATATATATATATATATATATAATTACAATGTAGAAAAGAAGATGTATCATATCTTAACTCTGCAGTCACATATGTTACTGTTATCAAATTACTAAGCAGAATCATGAATGCAGCAGGAGGAAAATAAATACAGGATTTGAAGTGACCCTGCTTCAGCTTCATTGATGCCATTTAGATTTCTCCAGGAGTGTTTCATTATCAGCCAGTTTCCAGCCATACATTCTCATTGTTGCTACAAGCAGTTCATGTGTTGTTTTTTTTTCTCTCCAAGTGTTGGGTAAGTTCCTGTCCCTCGAGATACTTTTCACTTGTGGATGTTCCGCTTAAACTCAGACTTGTCCACTGTATCAATGTATATACCTCTTGATTTCTCCTTCACAATTCCCTTTTTCCCGTACTTGTACTTTCTTTCACTAAAGCTATTGTCTTCCTTCCAAAAAGAAAATTAAAACAACCTAAGTCTCTCGTTACACTGGTAATAGCTGAGACTGTCCGTTATTCCTGGTTTGAACAATCAGATATTACTATCAGTGATAACAATTTTATGGCTAGTAATTAACTACACATGTCTTCAAATCAATACATTTAAACCATCTGTTAATTCGGTTTGCCTTGACCTAATACATTATACACTGTCGCTAAATTATCCATGGCATCAAAATTCGGTGAATTCACATGTATTCTTGTAAATCATTAATTAAAGTAAGACATTAAATTCTTAGAACACAATCATTATTCAAACAATATGATAAATTCAAGAATTAACATAACACTTCCTATCCATAACTCAACATAGTGTTTTTACGACATAAATTAACACTACGTCATTCTTAACTACAAATGAAGATAAGAATTCCAATTCAAAAGCACATTACTAAATTAATGTAACAAATGAAACTAATCATACAAATGTATCAACAAAATGATGTAGATCTGTTAACGAAGCAGACTTTATATCAATTACATCACAATAAACGTGGAATTGAGACAAATGCCTCATGTTTTTGTTGTGTCTCTCAACCGTTGGGTTTGGTGTTTTCTGATCACGCTTCCTTGACGAATGGATTTCACTCAAATCACATTCAGAGCATTTTTTTCAAAAATAATTATACACTGTCTCCTCTCGCAAGAGTAAATCAGACTAACTTCTAATTTAGCTAGTACAATATTATATTCTAAAGATTTCTCGTGTAAAACACAACCCTTATTTAACAGTAGCCAATCACAACAAATGTATTTTCTCGCGCTTTCCTTTAAAAGTTGCTTACATCAGCGTGTCAAGATGACCCGCTTTGGTTTTAAGTAACATAATCTCTGTTTCTTCTCAATTCTGACATTTTCGTGATAAAATGAAACTTTTACCAGGTTGCTGTCAGTCAGTCTGACCTCTTGTATAAACAGCATGTCAATTAGTACAGCAGTTGGCTAGCTTTTACATGGCACCCTTCGAACTAATGGCTATCCTTCCAGAACTAATGGTTTATTAATTGATCCACCAAAATTTGGCACTTCACAGTAGAGTACAAGAGCCACCTGTGTTTTAATTTTAAAAAAAAACTTATTTCATATTTAATATACCAGATTTTGGTTTCTTTTTTGATGTATCATTGTATCTAATCACAGCATATTATTGCTAATGGGGGTAGAGAAATCAGGAGCACTTGACCCTGCCTTATAATCATACCACATTAGGTCATTTCCTCCCTGGCTGGGGATTGCCAACCCATGGTAATGTATTATTATATATATATATATATATATATATATATATATATATATCGTAAACAGCTGATTGAGCACTTTCGTTACTTTCAACTGATTGTGAAGAATTTTTTTCAATGAATTCCTTATGAATTGTGTTTTTATGTACGACTGAAACATTTCTTTTTTATCATAGCTCGGATGCATGAGGTTGCAGGTTCAAACCCCAGCCAAATCATGCTGATAAAAATGCTACTTGCATTTGATTTGCTTAACACTAAGCATTAAGTGGTTAGTGTTATGACTTGTCGGCCTGGTGTCATGATAATGTGACTGGGTGGGACATCATGCTACATGTCTACTGCATACCTCTGAGTGCTAGGCATCACACACTGCAGACATCATAGTGATATGACTGAAAAACTGTTAAAGCTACATTAAAAATCCAAATCACATATTTTGTCATAGTTACTATCAGCTTTGGTGAGGTAACGCTTTGATATACGATGCTCAGCGAGTCAGCAGGTTTGATCAAGCTTTTGTTTCCATGCTACCACTCAATAAATTAGGTTTTAGTATTAATTAATTGCATTGCGAATTTGATATTTAAAATGAGCAGGATAAAGAACATTTTAAATTTGTCCTAAACTTTAGATTGTACAGCAGTCATGATTTTAGCTTTCTTTCAAGTGCTACAATTACCTCGTATCAACTGTAAAACATGAGATGGTGTGCACAGCAAGTTTAACTTTTTTAACTGCTGCACTGAAGAATTCAAGGGATTGTGAAGTGAATGAACATCTAGTCATTTTTGTTTTTCACGTCTTCTAATTCACTGTTTTCAGCTGATAAGTATATGTATATTTTCTTGAAAGTTAGAATTGATGATAATTGTACCAATTTTCTCAGATAAAAAAAAAATTTCCGTGTCAAATACATGCACACACCACATTTTCTGATATATGGCTAGGTGCTTCATCTAGTGAACTGTGTCAGACATTTTTATTTTGAATAAAGCATTTTATTTTTATATTAAAGCAAAGTAAGTATACAAGTATACCGGTGGAATTTAGTTTTCAAAATGAGCTAGACATATATATATATATATATATATATATATATATATATATATATATATATATATATATATATAGAGAGAGAGAGAGAGAGAGAGAGAGAGAGAGAGAGAGATCTTAACACTGTTTACAAACTCTCTCTACTTTATATGTCTATAATCTGGTTCAACAAAGGAGAAATTTAGTTATCAAATTTTGTGGTTAGGAAGTCTGCTATTTTATTTCCCCTGCTATTAAACAGGTCTACTAATTCCCTCAACATGTGTGGGTGGAGTGGGTTGTTACTGTTAGTAACTGATTTTTTCATTGATGGAATGACATAGTGACATAGTGAAACCTGAACCTTGATGCAGCCAAGATAGTTGAGGGGGAAAAAAAGGGCAGATATTCATGACGAGTTCCTGCAGTCACAGACAAGTTTGCAAATTACAGAAAAACATTTTAAGGGCCTTGAAAAGTTTTCATAAATCATTCAAAGTTATGTAATTTTTGTTATTTTGCATTATCTAGTCGCATTTTCGTTTGCCGATTGCCAAAGTTTTACCAACCTATCTAACTTCGATAACAGATTTGTTAGAGTAGGTTCCCCTTAAACTTCAGTCAGACTACATCCAGTGATGTTACCACCATTCATAATCATTGTACTCATGGCAGTCAAATGAGAATGACCTATCAGTTAGGATGAAGTATGCCCAAAGTCAGCCGTAAAATATCTTGTGTTAAATTTATGCATAGGTTAGTATTAAAGATCATAAATTTACCTAGTAAATTCTCTTGAAATAGAAAATGGAAATATATTTTTTAAAGATTGCGGAACCCTTTAATTGATAGAAATCATACCTTGCATAATTGTTTGCATTCTAGTTTGGTATTTATTGATGATAGGAAAACTGTCCATATCCCACCCCATCCCAAACAATTACAGGGTTGTACCAAGATCCTTTCATTCAATGAAAAGTGTAACTGATGGAGGTGCAAGGGTTACTAATAAATCCAGTACATGAAGTAATTGAGCATTGGCAGATCCTAAATGGGAGGTTATGGGTGTGAGTAGAACTGTCCTTTACCAGTTCAATTAATGATCAGTTTTAGTGAAAAAACAGATTTGTTACTGTGTTAAGCAAAACAAACAACCCCTCCTCATAATCAAGACCTTTTATAGAAATACATTTTATATGTAGCCACAATCATCATCTTTGTTTTTAAGCCAACATTTCTGCAAAATTTCTGAACTTGCAGTATTTGATTCTTGATTATTTGCTTCTCCAAATTTGGGTCATATTTGTTTTGCACTAGAGTAAGCCTTATATCCTTATCACCACCACACTTTTAGTTTGTCCACTACAGCTTGTTAGGCAAAGAGTGATAGCATTATAACATGGCTAGTGAAACAAGCCCTTTGCCACATATTTATCAGTAATTTGATTAGGCACTTTGCCACATATTTATCAGTTATTTGGTCAGGCCCTTTGCCACATATTTATCAGTTATTTGGTCAGGCCCTTTGCCATATATTTATCAGTTATTTGGTCAGGCCCTTTGCCACATATTTGTCAGCTTTTTGGTCAGGCACTTTGCCACATATTTATCAGTTATTTGGTGAGGCTTTTTGCAACATATTTTTCCGTTATTTGGTCAGGCCCTTTGCAACATATTTATCAGTTATTTGGTGTTATTTTTAGTTTAAGTGGTTTCCAATATTGATTCCGAGTTGGCTTGCAAAGTCACTTATGTAAATTCTTTGGAGAATTGAGAACGGTCGTGGGTGGGTGGGTGGTGGAGGTTGATGTAGACACCGTTTGGTAAGGTTACTAGGATACAGTTTTTCCTCAATGGTCAAAAAAAAAATTACCAATGCAGAGAAGTTTGTGTCTGCAAGACAAATACATTTTGAAATTTTCAACAAGTCAAGCAGAAACAAAATCATACTAAATTAACTGTAATAACTTACCGAAAGCCTGTTTTCGCTTTTTCTTTGGATATATATTCCATTATATTTTCTTTATATAGAAAAAGTATTATACTAATAATATTTCATATATATATTCAATCCATTACTTATCACTGCTGCTATTGCATCAGTAATTTGAGTCAGAAAAATGTCTTTCAGACTTTAAAGATGCAGTTATCTGGTCATATTAGGTACACATGCATAATCTCCAAAGAAGGGAAAAAGTATGTGTATAGGCGTAATCTCCAAAGAAAGGAAAAAGTATGTATACACAGACAGAATCTCCAAAGAAGGGAAAAGTATGTGTACACAAGCATAATCTCCAAAGAAGGGAAAAAGTATGTGTACACAGGCATAATCTCCAAAGAAGGGAAAAAGTATGTGTACACAGGCATAATCTCCAAAGAAGGAAAAAGTATGTGTATACAGGCATAATCTCCAAAGATATATATAGATATATACTTGAAATCTTGATCATGAAAATAGCATCATACCAGTCCATTATGGTTGAGAATTTTTGTACTTTTACAAACTATAATATTAAATTTTTAGAATATAAAAGACTTTAATAGACTTGTCTCAGATCTCTCAATAAGAAGCTTACTTTATTTACATAATTGATGCAAGCAAATTGACTACATGTACAATGTTTTTATATGTATTCAGACTATACCAGTTTGTTGATCCTGAGTCCTTGTTTTATGAAGTCACATTCAATCAATATAAACTAGGCCAGTACATGTAATACAAGCTCAGATGCATGATTTTGAGCTGATAGTACTCAATCACGCTGAGGACACTGACTGAGGTTAGCCATATAATTAAATATACCCTGAATTAGTCTTGGTCATCAAGAT
This sequence comes from Unio delphinus, assembly GCA_029339505.1. Lineage (NCBI taxonomy): Eukaryota > Metazoa > Mollusca > Bivalvia > Unionida > Unionidae > Unio > Unio delphinus. The sequence continues at coordinate 6,983,159 of JAQISU010000177.1, read as the reverse complement.
GCTTATTGTGTTCTAAAAGGTATAGCAAATGTCTTGATGATGAATGCTTAGTCTGGTGTCTTATTTTGTGTTATTTACAAAATGCCCAGTGGAAGTATTTTTAAAAATGCAACTATTTCTTGAAAAGTTAGTTTAAAAAATCCAGTTTATTTTCATTCTTTTCTTGCTTATTGGCTATTTGTATGCCATATGTAATATACAACTTTTAAATCAAGTAGACTGCAAACAACATAGATCCTGATCTACAATCACATAATGCATTGACAAGAGTTGGATTTATTGTTCGTTAAACTGATTTCTCTTGACAAATTGCAGATACCCAGATCTACCATGAGATGGTATATGATGGCAGATCTTTGTTTATGCATATCTACCATGAGATGGTATATGATGGCAGATCTATGTCTATGCAGATCTACCATGAGATGGTATATGATGGCAGATCTATGTCTATGCAGATCTACCATGAGATGATATATGATGGCAGATCTATGTCTATGCAGTTTGCAGTTGGACTCTACTTAGATTAACCAGTCCAAGTCCAGAGTTTGATAATTTTGTTTTAAATATGCTTGCCCATGGCATTCTTGATGGAGTTCCAGTGTTGATTAGCAATAGCGGCTTATTCTTGCATATGAAATGAATGAACTCATGTGACACAGAAAAATAGAAAAATCTTCAAGGAAGCTCATCTAAAACTAAATAAGCAATATTTTAATTGTACATTAAAAAAACATTCTACATGCTACCATAAGCAGAGCTGAGTACAAGTCATTGCAACTTATCATGACTTAAAAAAGAATAACAAATTTAAGAATTTAATCTGTACTGTATGTACTCAAAAGTGCAACTGCAAACTGCACAGACCCTGATTATGTAGTCCCATAATGCACCAGAAGATCTGGGTCTGCTGTTTGTTAGGAGTAATTCATAGAATAAGCATATAGAATATTGTGTGCAGTGTGATTCAATTTATAAAGGATTTTATACAGTAGATGATTTTTCAGAGCCAGTGTCTACAGTATTCTTTAGCTCCATACATATATGAATTATCTCTCTGACACTTGAACCAAGAGGTTGAAAGTAAGGGTGTAGCTATGTCAAAAGGGACCCTAATTCAAACATACTGTATGCTGATCGGACAATATATACTACATTCCAATGATAAGATCACTTGCTGCTCCTTGTGAATGTTGTCATGCCTCTTGACCACATTAATGCAAATTTCCCGAATAAACCTTTCACATGTGTACCCTGTGTTGACCGAAAAAGGTGTCACCACTTGATGAATTATATGGAACAAATGAAACCTAATTCATCAAATAGAAATAGAAAGATGTGTTACCTGTAATTAATTAATTAGATTGGCAGACGTTATACACTCATTACAGTAATTGGAATACAGGATCTCTGCTTTCTGGCCTAAAAATATGTATAAATATGGTACATGTATATGTCACCTATCAAGTTACCAAGTCAAATTATAGTTGGTTGGTTATGGATGGAAAACCACACTGTGATTTTAAATCAATAAGAAATTGAGTAGAGAGGAGTGTTCTGCAGAAGAAAAAAAATCTGGTAACTGGCCCTTCATATCTTGGCCATTAAAAGGCTGAACAAATATTGAAGCATTACTTGAGAGACCACCATTTGTGCCAAAGTTGTCCATACAGGACATGAGGTCCCTTGGTTTAGCTTATTTGGCTGGTATTTTTTATATCAGAAAGACATGGACTGAATTTTTGTCTGTACATGTATGTGTACCAAATTAGATTTTTTTTATTTAATTTGGCCCCCAACTGTCATGAAATCTGCTATGGGTATAGTACAACATTGTTTTTGCTAAGACCATCTGTCTGAAAATGTCGGATTTTTCATGTACAGATCAACCATTTTTTGTTTTCTCCAATAATGAGAGACCAATTGTATTGAAACACCATTTTATGTTGACATTATGGATGTCTCTCAAGACATGCTTAAATTGCTGTCTTGAAATCTGACATCTTCACTAGCCAAGGTTCCAATATATTAACCATATCTACACCTTGGCAGGTCGATCAAATATTTCATTGCAGTGACGGTAAGCTGCTGCATCTAATCAAAATCAAGATGTTCAAATCTGGACACTGCTTCTTCATGATTGAGACAGGAGGAGCATACAACTCACATGGACTTGTTTGTACACGAGCAATTTTCCACTGCTGGTCTCTCTGATACATTACCAAGGCACACTTTCAATGTTAAACTTACAAAATATCCTTTTGAAATCAGTTTCTTCACCATTTTCATTAAATGTACAATGCACCACTATTACATGCTATTGGTTAGCTGGAATTAGTTACTAAGGGAGGCAATTCGTGAAATCCAATAATCCAATGTTGGTTGGTCAAAGGAATGAAATACATGTATCTGAGAAATATACCAAGATATAGATGGGGTTAACATCTTCTAGTCATGAGGCATAAGTGAAGATGGAACTTTGATATAGACCCAATTATATGTGTTGACTGCTTCTTAAAGTAAATGTGTTGGTTATTACATGCAAATAGCTGTGGGGACCCATAGGGGATTGAACCCAGTTGAATTAAAATGCAGTTTATCAGTTGTAAATATTTGTGGGGACCCATAAGGGATTGAATCAAATTGTAGTAAATGTGCTGGTTATCTTTGGTAAATATTGCTGGGGGACCACTAGGGTATTGAACTAATTGAGCATGCCAACATTTTGGGTCTTGACAGAAGTGTAGCAATCACCCAAACAACATACAAATTCCAGTCCCATACAACTTTTTTATTTTCCCCAGAATGAAGATGGGGTAGGGGGAACTTTACTGTTATACCATTGGGTGTAGATTAGTTTTGAACTTCACTATATTATGCATTAAATATCATACATACAGGTGGTCTTCATGACCCTAATCAAAGCAAGTGTTTCATGACAGGTGGCCATCCAAAATATTGCTTTTGTGTGACATATTGTCTCCCAAAATATCTTTCACAACAGATGATCTTTCCAACACTAATGTTTGTCATATCAGGCAGTCTTCCAAACAGTGGTCTTTCATGACAAGTTATTTCAATAACATTGGTCCAGAGTCTTGATAGAAAGAGTATTTGCATATTTTATGCAAGCCTATTGACTAAAATCATATACCAAAAGCAGATTAATTATTCCAAACCAGTGTATGTTGCCCCTGCTGTAAGATTGGTCCATGATCAATATCAATAATGATATCGAGAATATTTCTGAATATTTCATTCACATATGAAATGATTGTACTTGATGACATTCTTGATTAAAACCATAGTCAAATGCAAAGTCAAATTAGTCTTGGTCCCTCAGCTGTTGGTCACATTCTAAAAAACATATGATTAACGTCTTGATGATTAAGACTGTCATGTATTGTAAGTTTATGTTTTGAAGTGTACTCAAAATACTAAATTGAATTCCTAAAATGCAATTAGTTGCAAACCAGGGAGTTAAAGATCCATTTCAATTATAAATAGAGCTTTTCAGATTAGGTTTTACTTGATAAAATCAGCAGAGGAAATCCCATTCTAAGTTGGCTGAAACAAGAGAATGTTTAAAACAGCATATAAATGTATTTGTGATTAAATTGATTTTGACAAAGTGCTGTTGTGCCATCTCTAATTCTGTGACAGATGAGGTCTTGATCCTAATTTGTTAAATGTACATTTTGATTGGTCATTCTCGCTTGCAGATACATAAATGGGGAATTGGATTTGGGCAATATATTTGTAGGAGAACTTGTTTGCTATATTGTAGATATTTACTAATAATACTCTCTTATAAAACATGTCCAGCTGCAAACTGCACAGACACAGATGTGCCATCTCGTACTGTGCTGGCATATCATTAAATCTAGTTGCCTGTTCCATGTGTCAACCATTTCAAAGTGATTTTGCTGTGTGATTGGTTATTATTATACACATTCCTTACCCTTTCTCTGTGTATAAGAAGCCAAATTTGGTATCATACCATTTTTTCATTAGACTAAAACTTGTTTCAAACAAATGTCCTCTTTTCTTTTCAATAATAAAAGCAGGTACAGTAATTAAGAAATGCCCTACATATAAGGAACACATAACCGTTTTGGATAATTGGGTAACTTAATTCTCTATATAAAGTACAGTTGGGTGCTTTTAGGAAAGTTAGAAATTGACTTATGGCATGACTTGTGTGTCCACTTTTCAGGCATAAATTTAAAATAAATGTACTGTTTACTTAAATATTGGTTGCAGTCCATATTAATAGAGTAATCAGAATCCATCGTCATTGCCTTTGGATTCTAGACCTAGAGTAATGCATTCTAGATGAAGACCACTGAACTCTTGTTCAGATAATGAAACTAGATGCTTAGTTTATTCAATCCTAAAAATGTCTTTCGGGTCCAAATTGAGTACAGTTTTATTGAAAACTTTGTAATGTAGCAGATTGGATTAATGATGCCAAGTTTGGGCATATTCTTTAATAAAATATTGCGACAGACAATCAATAACGATTGTGTGCCTTATCACTTATGGTTTGATACAGGCTAAAAGCTCCCATTTTTGCTGAAGAAATCATTGTGGTACATGTCAGAAAAACATTTGACTTTAGGAAACCTCACAAAATCAAGTTTCATCTTGTCTGAATCCTTTGTTTACATTGAAGCCTTGGAAAACCTTGCTATTGACAACCTAATATCTCAAATCTTAAGGAAATGCTTTTTGCCCATGCACATGGGGGAAAAAAATATTCTGTACTGTTGACTGCCACAGTGATAGGAAACATTGCTATTAAGAGTAATGAAAGGTCAGATGAAGCAGCCAGAGCTGTCACCCATTTTGGAATGGAAAATTCCATCTGTTAGTACTTCAACTACTATAACATATAAATAAGCACATTCTGAACACTTCATGAAAGACATGAAAATGTTTTTGAACATCAAACTAGAGCTGTACCGATGTCATTTTTTGCCGATTATGCCGATACCGCGTATAGCCGATTATGATTATCAAAATTGCCGATAACGATTATGAGACCGATTATTTGATTATCATATTATGTACTCGGGTATAAGCCGACAAATTTAGAAAACAATAAAGGCCTGGATATGGGGGGGGGGGGGCTTATCCGTGGGCCAATGTCAAAACTTTACAGGTTTTAGGTGTTTTTGTTGTCTATTGTAACGGCAGTACATCTTGGGACAAAAATATCCGTGTTCTAAGACATAGGCATGTTAAAAAAGTAACTTTCGGTGACCCGAAAATTATTAAACTTATTGCCGACTTTCTAAGAGCAAAGGTCGTCGGCTTGCTTTGACGACAACAAATACTCGTTATTGCTGCGGCAACATCAGATAATTGTAAAACATTGATATAGAATTGTTTTATTTGTTTAGTATATGTCGGTGCTTCAAAGGTACAGTAAAACCTGTTATGACTTATGAGAGACCGCCCCTTCTGCCAGATGGTGGCTTGGTGAAACACTAACAAAAGAAATAAAAAATAATTAAAAAAAATCCGGAAATGATTTTCACTTACTAGTATTAAAGACAATGAGTTCGTTCACCCTCCAGGCATTACGGATTAACTGAAAGACAGACGACGTACTCAAACCTACACTGAAGCCCTTTCAAACAATTTCTCACTGGGACATAAGGACTATCGGTGTTTTGTGAGTTTTCATAAAGATAAAGAAAAAACACAAACCTCAAAATTGACTGTATATATCCATCATTACTCCCTTTGATGTTAATCTTACTGGCTATTCACTAGTCCGAGTTTCCTCTGACCCTTGCCACCCCATTTTTGATATTTGGTTTTTTTATGTTGGGGTGTAAAAACCAAATATCAAAAATGGGGTGGCAAGGGTCAGAGGAAACTCGGACTAGCTATTCACATGATTTTGGCACTACAATAGCGGTTAGCGACATGTACTTTAGTCTGGTTTACTGCAGTTTACAAATGTTACCGGACGCTGGAGTTGAAAATTTCGCACAACTGGCAGCAAGATAAATTCTTTTTAAATACTTTATTAGAGCAATCTCTTTGTTACAAAAGATTAATTGATGGTTCGATGTGTTTATCTCGATATATGATTATTCGACTATACAGTAGTGTTAGTTAATGAGCAGCTTCTTTGCATACTGCATTTATCCTGAGCTCTAGTGATACAAAGGATTAAGTTACGGTCAGTCAAAACGCGACTGTATATACAACTTTTATCAGGAAAAATTGGTTATTTAAAAAAATTATTTGCATCGGCACCGATTATTTTTGCCGATACCAGATTATACCGATTGTGCTAATAATCGGCCCGATTACGCGTACAGGCGATTAATCGGTAAAGCTCTACATCAAACCCATCATTGGAGAGTGGTATCCTTTGTTGAATGCAAGAACAAACTGAAAGATTATCATATAATTAACTCCAAGACCTAATGTTTCCTACCCTTTCCTGTATTTTCAGCTTTTTTATTTATTTAATTTCATATTTTTTGTAGTAATATTATTATATATGTTGTAAAGAGCTAAGAGCTTCTAAAGATTAGTCACTATACAAAGTCATTATTATTATTATTATTATTATTATTATTTAATAAATCAGAATGATAGCTATGGTATTCCAATATTGTGTTGATTGCATAAGGATACGCAAAACTGATTTGTACATGCATACCATCTGAAGGGTGAACCTAATAGCCATTAAGTGCATACCCACAATTTTCACTAAATTTGTGGCAGGTTCTTTTCAGGTATTTCAGCTTCATTTATGTGATGTATATTTACATAAATTCAACTATAATTATAGTAATTATAGATTAACTCCTTTTTTTATGGGAAGATATGATTGAGTTTTTCTGAGCAATACTAAATGACTTTAGGATGTAGTGTAACTCAGAAATAACATTCATATTTTGCCAATACTAATGTAATAACCTTTTTATTATATACTCATTTTTTTCTTCTACATAAGACTGAATAATAAAAAGAACACACTACAAGAAACAAAGTACTTTATGTTGGAATCCAAAGTAAATACACAACTCAAGGTTCAACAGTACACAGTGGCAATACCAGTATTAATGCACATTAGCAATTCCCAGTAACCTTTGAACTTTTGGTCTGCCTAAAATTGAAATTGAAAGTCATGCTGTGAATGATTTTACACTGAAACAGCATTTCCAGTCAGTTTGGAATAGAGGGATTTTCTTTTTTCTGGTATGCAACTTATGTCTGCTAGCAGAAATAAGACTTATTTGTTATCTTGGTTTATTGGCTCAGAGACTCTTTGTTTTCTGCCAAATGTCATCTTCAGTTTTTTTTTCTTTTTTCTTCTTTAAATTTTGTGTTTGTACTGACTCTGTAAAATGGGATGTTTCTATGGGAGACAAGATAACCTTAATATGCTATGAGATAGCCTATATCCTTAATATGCTATGAGATAGCCTATAGCCTTAATATGCTACAAGATAGCCTATACTATAGCCGTAATATGCTATGAGATAGCATATAGCCTTAATATGCTATTCTGTGCTATTTTTATTGACCTTGAGAACACATTGCCTTCTTATTTGTGAAACGTTTTGAACATTTCTTCTAAATGACTGAACTTTGTAACACTTAGTGTTTATTGTTATTTTGAATGCTTTATCGTCCTAAAGTTTATTTAGAAATTCTTTATATTTCCATTTTGATAGCTGAAGTTTATAATTGACACTATGTAGCCAGTATTGTACTGATGTGCTAATAAGTCACAAAATATGCTGACACTCTTATTGTCTGAATCCAGGTAGTCTCTTTTGAAAAACAAACCCATCTTCTAAAATGTTCTAGTCATCTGTCTAGACAGGTAGTATCTCATTCTGGTCTCACAAGATAAATTTTACTGTACAAGGTAGATTTTACTGTACAAGATAGATTTTACTGTACAAGGTTGATTTATTTGCCAATCTGCAGAACAGTATTTTTTATCCCCAAAATACTTCAGTTCTAAGATTAGAAGAATTATAATTTCTATGATAGAGGGAGGCATCATGATGTTGATAGGCTTATAATATGAACAAAACTGAGGATAAGTAGAGCTGTTTTTGATAATAGAGTAAGCTAATTAAGGATATTAATAAATGCCAGGAGACCTTAGCCAACACATACAGAGAGGACTCATGGTGCATAATAAATATAAGCCTATTTTATTGTTCAGAATAAATGTTAAAAGTGGATACAGTCTGAGGTGGGGGGATGGAGTTAATTATATGATAATCTTTCAAAGCAATTACCAATGACAATTAAGTCCAGAGATTAAAATAAAAAATCCAGTGAGCTAGTCACCTATCACTGTATAAATCTTGCCACTAGCTATGGATACCTGCTCAGTCACGTCAAACACACTATGGAGAGAAGGGAGATGGGGAAGGATGGAGGGAACAAGGATAAAGAGCATAATCTAATTTAACAATTTAATTTAACAATTTCTAATTTAACATTCCACTCTTTCTGGTAGGCAAAATAACCAGCTTATCAAGGAGACCAATATTAAGTTGTACTGATTATGAACAGTAAGTAGCATAGGCACATATTAATATGATATAACAAAAGTATACAAATTATGTAACAAATGTGCACTGATGTGGAATGACACTGGTTATATCTAAGGTATGTAATTATTTTGTAATGATATGCATACAACATAGTCAATACATACTGATTTGCTAGCAAGCATGCACTAATTATATAGCAAATTTACATTGATTATATGATAGCAAACATACGCTGATTATATAGCAAAGTACACTGATTATATGATAGAAAAAATATATGCTGATTATATAGCAAAAGTACACTGATAATATGATAGCAAAGATATGCTAATTATATAGCAAAGGTACACTGATTATATGATAGCAAACATAAGCTGATTATATAGCAAAGGTACACTGATTAAATGATAGCAAATATAAGCTGATTATATAGCAAAGGTACACTGATTATATGATAGCAAATATAAGCTGATTATATAGCAAAGGTACACTGATTATATGATAGCAAATATAAGCTGATTATATAGCAAAAGTACACTGATTATATGATAGCAAATATATGCTGATTATATAGCAAATTTACATTGATTATATGATAGCAAACATAGGCTGATTATATAGCAAAGTTACACTGATTATATGATAGAAAAAATATATGCTGATTATATAGCAAAGGTACACTGATAATATGATAGCAAAGATATGCTGATTATATAGCAAAGGTACACTGATTATATGATAGAAAAAATATATGTAATTATATATGTAAAGCAAAGGTATGCTGATTGTATAGGAAAGGTACACTGACATGCATAACCTAAACACTACAGACCTTGGCAGTAGGCTACTATCTCCTGCCCAGGTAAACAAGGGTAAACAGGGCCCTAGGGGTTAATGTGTTAAAACACTGGGATAGAACAACAAACCTTGACAGTAACCTTAATTTCCATTTTTCAGATAGGAACCTCAGGTTGAACATTTACCTCATAAAACAATTACTCCAGCAGTAGAGTTCAGGGGTATTTAAGCAGGATATCTCTTAGTGGGGCCTAGTGGCTATCATAAACCACACTGTGATAATATTGCCTTTTTGACATTCCAGCTGTGTTGGGTCTGTTATAGTCTGATTTGTCATATGTACTTGCTTATAAGTCCAACTGCAGACCGCATAGACCCAGATCTGCCATCACATAATACTTTTGGGGCAGTTCTGGGTTTGTGCATTTTATAAGAGTAATCAGTAGAATAAACAACACAGACCCTGATATGGAGGTGCAGTAATGCTACATCAGATTAGTATTGTTGAATTTTGTGCAGTTTGATGCAATTTATATGTGAGTACATATGGTAACCCCTAATTAACTAGTGAACATGAAGCTCTACAGAATTGAGTGTACTGGAGGAATATGACTTTCGATGAAAATAATAATGGAATACAGAAATACTGTTTTTCCAGCTGGGTAGAAAATATGGATTCTTATCTTCCACATATTTAGAATAAATTTCTAATTTATATCCCTTATCACATATATTCTGTTGTAAAAGTTTCTGAATTGTAGAAGTTTTTTAAGTTAGCTATCTTTCTGCCATGGTATTTTGACATTTATTTCTGATTCGCAATCCTGCCATGATGTTATGCATCCATTCAGGTTATCCTGTGTTGCCTGCCTCAGTTTGTCCTTGGAGAAAGGCAGTTACTTACCATCGGTTTCATTTCCTCTGCATGATATAGCCCATAATATGTTAAAGATGTCCTAAACAAACAAAAAATGGATCATTGTTGTTTATTCAAGGAAGTGACAAACATTTGACCTATTCTGTATATAGTCATGGACATGGGACAACAAAGTTGTACTTTTTCCTTGAAAAACGATTAAATCTATACAGATATTCACAGCATGATATTCAACAATATTTTTTTGTCCCCTTCAGTTTCGCATAGCCAGGAATATCAGTCCAACATCATTGGAAAAATTTGTTCATTATCTTTAAGAATTAAAATTAAAACTTTGAATTTGATTGAAGTGCACTTCATTTCATAAATACTTACATCAGACTATAACAGACACATGTAAGTATTTATTACATGAAGTGCACTTAAATCAAATTCAAAGTTTTAATTTTAACTGAAGGGGACACAAAATATTGTCTGCTTTACATTACAGTTAGAAGGCTTTAGCTTTTTGCATCTCAAAGTTTCTGTTAGTCTTGTACAGCAACTTAACCAGTCTACTCTGGGCACTTAATCACCACTTGATGGGTTTAATTGGCCATGCATATTACAATAATGTATCTTGTTAAACACTTATATCTGCCAGATTGTGAAGTTGTACCAGCCCATTTAATAGATCAGTGGTTGCAGTTCTCCACTCCCACCGAGTCTAGATGTTGCTATTGAAGAGCAAATTGGACATTGAGATGAATAGGTGAGCTTAACAGTTTGTTTAATTAAAAGAGAGTTCTCTGCAATAACATACTGTCTGTACTCACTCACAAGTCAAGACAGAATCTGATCTGCCATAGCATAATGCACTGCAGATCAGACTATGTATTGTTTTTGTTTTACTGATTCCTCCAAACAATCTGCAGACTCAATTCTGCCATTGCATTGTGTGACAGCAGATCTAAGTCAGCACAGTTTGCAGTTGGACCCATCTTATAAGGGAATTAAGTACCATACCAGTAAAACTGACTTGCACTGAAATGTGGTTGTGTTCTGTTGACATTTGGATTCACAAATCAAGTTGCCACTTTTTTTCTTCACATTAATGAAAGTAATCAACTTTATTTAGAAAAAAACAGTTTCTGCTGGTAACTCTTCCATACAAAGATGCAAAGCTTATTTTTGTAGATTACTATGCGCTCAGAATTAAGAGGTTAGTGTTACGACTGGTCGGCCTGGTGTCGGGATAATGTGACTTCAGGGTTCGGCATCATGATGCAATAAAATACAAACCAAGACATATTTCTTAGACCTTGAATTGAACATAAATCTGATACATATACCTTTTGTTTCTTAGAACTCGGAAATAAACCAGATAGGATATGCATCATGGACCTTGAATTGTGTGATGCAATTTAACTAGGACATGTTTATCAGACCTTAAACTAACCAAAATTTTATGCATTAACCAGGACAGGTTTCTCAGAACTGTCACTAACCAAAATGTTATGCATTAACCAGGACAGGTTTCTCAGAACTGTCAATTGAATCAGGACATGTAGCATAGGCCTCGTTTTGATGCAACATCTTGAATATATGTCTCAGAACTCTGCAATAAACCAGGTAATGTGCTTATGATTATCCATTTAAATGAGATATTGTTACAAGCCAGGGTTATTGCCCTAATATTTTATTGTGATTCAAGACATATTTTTATTTTTTTATATTATCTGTGGAACATTGATATCAGAAAGAGATCAAGGAGTCAACATTTCAGTTAACTTAATATCTTTCAAATCTCATTGTGTGACCAGTGATTGGGAAACATCCATTCATTTAGGTTAGTCTGAGCTAACAGAGAAAGACTTCAGTTTAATTTGTATCATTTGAAATTGGGACCATATTGGCTGGGCTGGGATGATGTAGGTGAACATAATCAGTCAGGCTCATTGTATTGTCTACTATTTTGACCTCACTTGCTCATATTGTCTCGCCTACTATTTCAACCTCACTTGCTCATTGGTATGGTTATTGATTAAATATCCATAATTCCTGGAGAGATTGCGCCCAAAATACCGTAAGTGATTTTGCCTTTTCTACTTGGTTCATGCATTAGACTAAAGGTTCATTGTCCACTGCTATGGTTGTTGCTATGCAACAGGCAAGATATAACATGCAGTTGAACATTTTTCTCAGCTGACACACTTGTATAAGAAATATTTCTTTCGACTTTAGAACAGCATTCTCTTGGCAGAGATATTTTAAAAAAATCTTTATTGTAGCTTTAGGACAGCAGACATGGAAAGAGACAAACTATTTAATCAAATTTAGGACAGCAGACATGGAAGGGACAAACTATTTATTCAAATTTAGGCTTACAGAAACATTACAGAAATAGTTTAATTGACAATGTCTTATGGTCGACTCACTCAGGGATCCATTCAATAAAATGCCAATATGGATACCAATATTAAAGCACACACCCCTTCATTATTTCAATATGTTTGCCTCATCTTTGCCAGTTAGATGGGACGTATTCATGTTCTAGGCTATATTGCAAGAAATTGATGCCATAATGGGACTTTACATAATAGCGGGCATAACCCATAAAGTTTGTCCTATATTGCTACAAATCGACCATAAAGTAAATAATTTTTATCATGACCATCCCCTCCAATTAATCACTGACACTTAGTTCTGGGGAACTTATTCTATAAATAATGTCTAAATTCTGGCTGAAATGATCACCAGGATTCAATATGTATACACGGTTACAGTAACAGAAACAATGCCATTTAATTGGATCGATAAAAAAACTCAACCTGTACCACCCCCACCCCCATCCCTTGCTGATCTTTATGCTAGGCTCACATCTGACAGTCACATAATGACATTATTTATATGAATGCTACTAGGGACCAGTGAGTGGCCAAGTGGTTTTGAAAGCGCTCTCCATTATGGATCACTGCCATCTCACCTCAGTCTGCATGGGTTCAAGTCTCAGATTCAGCCATTGCATGTGAGAAAGCTTGCCTGAGTAGCTTCTCGTGGGTTGGTGGTTCTTTCCAGGGTGTTTTGTGGGTTCTTCCTCCACTATTAATACTGGCCGCCATGTATAGCCTATTGTGTGTTGAAAAATGGCTTTAAACCTAAAAACAGCAGCATATGTAAGCCACTAATAACGTACCTCTCTCAACTTGTGATTGTTTTGTTTGGTGTCTGTTGTTCTTTTTCTTAAGATGGAATGTATCAAACTATTTAGGTAAAAGCATCCTTATGAGAGTCCTTATTTTGTTTTATACTTGATTTGCTACCTGTGTATGTATGTATGTAAATTATAATGAAAAAGGGAAACTGTAACTGTATTATTGCTTGGCAACGCACATTGGCTAACACCAGAGTTCCACGTGCATATTTGTTTACATGGCTACTGTTTTTCTATTGCTTGACAATGCACATTGGCTAACACCAGATGTACCACATGCATGTTAATTTACATGGTTACCAATTTGTAAATGATTATAGGCTGTAAATTTAACTTAGCCATTCATAGTTGTAATCATTGCAGCCTTTGTTCTAAGTGATTTGGATAGATTCAAGCCCACCAGATCTTTCATAAGCAAACACGAAAGCCTAGCAGCAGTACAGTATGGCCAAAAGAAGTAGCTTTTGAAATGTTGCCTAAACAGAAAATGTATTTTACAGCAACACATTGATAAAGTTAAAACCTGAACAGTTCCAGTGGGTCAAGAGTGACAATTACTCTGATCGAGGTTGATGGAAATTGGAAGTATATGAAAGAATGCACATAGACCAACACTGCTTCGATTGAGGTTGATGGAAGTCAATATGAAAGAATGCACATAGACCAACACTGCTTTGATTGAGGTTGATGGAAGTATATGAAAGAATGCACATAGACCAACACTGCTTCGATTGAGGTTGATGGAAGTATGTGAAACAATGCACATAGACCAACACTGCTTCGATTGAGGTTGATAGAAGTATGTGAAACAATGCACACAGATCAACACTGCTTTGATTGAGGTTGATAGAAGTACATGAAAGAATGCACATAGACCAATACTGCTTCGATGAGGTTGATAGAAGTATATGAAAGAATGCACATAGACCAACACTGCTTCGATTGAGGTTGATGGAAGTATATGAAAGAATGCACATAGACCAACACTGCTTCGATTGAGGTTGATGGAAGTATATGAAAGAATGCACATAGACCAACACTGCTTTGATTGAGGTTGATGGAAGTATATGAAAGAATGCACATAGACCAACACTGCTTCGATTGAGGTTGATAGAAGTATGTGAAACAATGCACACAGATCAACACTGCTTTGATTGAGGTTGATAGAAGTACATGAAAGAATGCACATAGACCAATACTGCTTCGATGAGGTGGATAGAAGTATATGAAAGAATGCACATAGACCAACACTGCTTTGATTGAGGTTGATAGAAGTATGTGAAAGAATGCACATAGGCCTTGTTACACTGCTCCAATTGAGGTTGATGGAAGTATGTGAAAGAATGCACATAAGTGTACACTGAGCAGGGAGCTTCATTTAGAATATTCATCGTAAAGTATTCAGGAAGTTAACAACGTGAAGTGGGACACATTTTCACTGTGATTCATTTTCAATGGAATTGTTTTGGTTTACAATTCCCTTGTTGATTGTTGAAACTTTAATATCTTCAGGGATGCTACAGATTAATTTAGTTTTCCATGCAAGAGTTTGAAAGCTTTTTTTTCTTGTAATTCAACCAACTCTTCTCAGATCCTGTTGAATACTTTTATTTCTGACAATGTATTTTTGAGTGATAGTCATTTCGGTGAATTTAACATATGGTAGGTTTGGAATTTTGGGGTAATTTCAGCATTTAGTAAAGCCCATAGAAATACTTCATATTTCTTCTGTTTGAAAGTTGGAGATGATTGATAATATGTGAATTCTTACATCATATTTTAAAGAAAAGCAAAGAAAAAATTATTGTTAATATGAATTTTGCAAGCTGATTTAAGTTGTAAACCAAATTTTACTTTACTATTTATAGACCACAGAGCTTCATTGCGATGACCTTTTGACCTTTTCATTTATCCATTAGCACAAGTTTGATAATGCTTATCCATTTGATTGATCTAGAATATTTTTATTTTTACTTTAAGTTCACTGGTTTAAATACGTATATCTGGACATAAGAAAATAAAATCTTACACTTCTTATGTATCACCTATGAACATATCATCATTTTTAATGTAGCCTTGAATTGGAATGTAGCTGCATCTGGTCAAGGTCAGGGATAGTTATTGATACATCCCAATTAATTTGCTCTCTATTTTTTTTTTTAATTCACCTGTAACAAGGTCATGTGCTTGAATACATTTGAATGCATTTTATACATGTTTTAAAAATGAAAGCTGGTTGTGATGATAAATGCCAGCTGTCTTTGAGATTTTTAGTGTTACAAGTTCCAGTTCCCAGTGTTTTCTTCACTATGGCTTCATACAGATCAGCCATGTTTACACTGTTAGAACCCAAACTGTCAGCATAATGGATGATTTGCCTGCCCTCAAGCATATGATGGTTTCCAGGCCCTTTTGTATACTGTACCGCCCTTACCTTCCATTACTACAATGCTGACATTTATTAGGAGAGGTTAATAGACTCTTTATGTGGATTATAATGGGGTCAGCTTGTCCCTATAGTCTATTGGATATTTTGAAATCTCCTGAACCCTTTGGGATATCTTTATTAAATTTGGTATGAATTAATATCAGATATTGTGACCTTATTTGCATCTATGGAGTTGTGCCCATTTTTGTGGCCATCAGCATATGTTACATTACATGCTCAGTAGTTATGGCACTGGACCTAAGAATTCAATTTCAGATGCTAAATTCTTGACCTTCACTGGACCTAAGAATTCAATTTCAGATGCTAAATTCTTGACCTCCACTGGACCTAAGAATTCAATTTCATATGCTAAATTCTTGACCTCCACTGGACCTAAGAATTCAATTTCAGATGCTAAATTCTTGACCTCCACTGGACCTAAGAATTCAATTTCAGATGCTAAATTCTTGACCTCCACTGGACCTAAGAATTCAATTTCAGATGCTAAATTCTTGACCTCCACTGAATAGTCCAACAAACATCATGATAACTTTGAGAAGTTTGGCTGACTGTTTTAAATCAGAACTGATTACTATGCCCAGAAGCCATGCAAAAGCCAATAATAAATGCTTATGCCCAGAACAGATGCCTATGCCAAGAATAGATGCCTATGCCCAGAAGAGATGCATGTACCAAGGAATCAGATGCCTATGCCAAGAAGAGATGTATATTATGCCAAGAATAGATGCCTATGCCAAGAATAGATGCCTATGCCCAGAAGAGATGCATGTACCAAGGAATCAGATGCCTATGCCAAGAAGAGATGTATATTATGCCAAGAATAGATGCCTATGCCTAGAAGAGATGCCTATGCCCAGAAGAGATGCATGTACCAAGGAATCAGATGCCTATGCCAAGAAGAGATGTATATTATGCCAAGAATAGATGCCTATGCCAAGAATAGATGCCTATGCCCAGAAGAGATGCATGTACCAAGGAATCAGATGCCTATGCCAAGAAGAGATGTATATTATGCCAAGAATAGATGCCTATACCAGGAATAGAAGCAATATAATATCAACTATTAAAACATCACTGCCGTGTGAAATGTCATGTGTCATATTGAAATGTGAACTAATATATATTATAGTACTGCTAATAAAAGGAATAATAACAGTATACATGTATTCAGATACCTAAGCTTTTGCCCACAGCTTGTAATGATAGACTAGTTCTAAACTTGAAAGGCTTAAAATCTATTAGAATTGTCACATTATGTAATCCATTATGGTTTCAACAAAGCCAAGGTTGCTGTTCAATGATAACATCATTTCCATTATTCAAAATGATTTTAGAAGCATGTGTACATGTATTTTGATTTTAAAAAATTTATGTGCATGAAAAGGTTAATTAGCTTGGAAGGAGGTTAGTGATAAATTCTGGAACCATTTGTAGATCAACTGCAATGATTTCTGTACTTTGCATTTGTAAAGCATTTTGGTAGTGATGTGCACCAGGTCTTCTATAAATCAAGGTAATAATGGTTCCTGACTTGTATGATGGAATTAAATGTTAATAATGGTACACATTAGTTTCCCAGACTTGTATGATGGAATTACATGTTAATAATGATACATATTAGTGTCCCAGACTTGTATGATGGAACTACATGTTAATAATGGTACACATTAGTGTCCCAGACTTGTATGACGGAATTACATGTTAATAATGGTACACATTAGTGTCCCAGACTTGTATGATGGAACTACATATTAATAATGGTACACATTAGTGTCCCAAACTTGTATGATGGAATTAAATGTTAATAATGGTACACATTAGTGTCCCAGACTTGTATGATGGAATTACATGTTAATAATTGTACACATTAGTGTCCCAAACTTGTATGATGGAATTACATGTTAATAATGGTACACATTAGCATCCCAGACTTGTATGATGGAATTACATATTAATAATGGTACACATTAGTGTCACAGACTTGTATGATGGAATTACATGTTAATAATTGTACACATTAGTGTTCCAGACTTGTATAATGGAATTGCATGTTAATAATGATAAACATTAGTGTCCCAGACTTGTATGACGGAATTACATGTTAATAATGGTACACATTAGTGTCCCAGACTTGTGTGATGGAATTGCATGTTAATAATGATACATATTAGTGTCCCAGACTTGTATGATGGAACTACATGTTAATAATGGTACACATTAGTGTCCCAGACTTGTATGACGGAATTACATGTTAATAATGGTACACATTAGTGTCACAGACTTGTATGATGGAACTACATATTAATAATGGTACACATTAGTGTCCCAAACTTGTATGATGGAATTAAATGTTAATAATGATACACATTAGTGTCCCAGACTTGTATGATGGAATTACATGTTAATAATTGTACACATTTGTGTCCCAAACTTGTATGATGGAATTACATGTTAATAATGGTACACATTAGCATCCCAGACTTGTATGATGGAATTATATGTTAATAATGGTACACATTAGTGTCACAGACTTGTATGATGGAATTACATGTTAATAATTGTACACATTAGTGTTCCAGACTTGTATAATGGAATTGCATGTTAATAATGATAAACATTAGTGTCCCAAACTTGTATGATGGAATTACATGTTAATAATGGTACACATTAGTGTTCCAGACTTGTATGATGGAATTGCATGTTAATAATGATACATATTAGTGTTCCAGACTTGTATGACGGAATTACATGTTAATAATTGTACACATCAGTGTTCCAGACTTGTATAATGGAATTGCATGTTAATAATGATAAACATTAGCATCCCAGACTTGTATGATGGAATTACATGTTAATAACACTGGTCAACAGTGAAATCATTACTGACTTGAAAAGGCCCTAATCTGTAGTATTTTGGTGTGCCGAACACGAATATAACCGTGAATTTTTTTTATTGGCTCTCGTTTTGAAGATATTCATATACCTCATTTTCTATGTTTCACTGTGTAAATTTCTCCAGTAGGACTGCAGCAACATCCGGAATAATGATGTAACATTGCATAATACCATCATGCTCACATCATCCACAGTTGATTGCATCATTTTCTGATGCAATGCAATGCTAATGCCATGCGGCTGCTGAAGTAAGTTGACGTCAGCTGTGTACTATACATGTGTAGGCCTATTATACTAATGCCAGGCGGCTGCTGAAGCTGACGTAAGCAGTGTACTATTTAAAGCCCAATCAGATAGGTTCAGCATTTAAAATATTTTAGACGTTGTGCGAGACAGTTCAAGCTACTGTTACATAAAACTTATTATTTTATCCATTTACGTACAATAAAGAACAGTAATGCCTCGAAAGTGTGTTAATACCGCGGACAATTTTTGCTATATTTGTGGGGAAGTGACATTTGCCAACCAGAAGAAAAGTATCAATTCTCAAGTGAAGAAGGCATATCATCTTTACTTCGGATGCAAGGTTGGTGACCAAGACGAGCCTTGGGCTCCGCATATATGCTGTGCTACATGTACAACACAGCTTTCACAGTGGTTGAATTGCAAAAGGTCATCAATGCCGTTTGCAGTCCCAATGGTGTGGAGAGAGCCAAGCAACCACCTAAATGACTGTTACTTCTGCTTGGTTCCTCCTCTTTCCGGCGGAATAATGAAGCGAAAGAAGTCGAGAATAGTCTACCCAAACATTCCGTCTGCATTGAGACCAGTTCCACATGGTGAGGGACTTCCTATTCCAGAACCTCCAGCAGAATATTCTCTTGATTCATCTGACGAAGACAAAGGTGAGTCGACCTGTTCTTCTCCTGGTCCATCAGCATGCAGTGATCCAGATTTTCACTGTGGTGCATCATCAACCCCACACAGAATAACACAGGAAGAACTAAATGACCTGATTCGTGATTTGGACTTATCAAAGAGCAAGGCAGAATTGCTAGGATCAAGACTCCAACAATGGAATCTTCTAGAAGATGTCACAATTACTGCATATCGAAAGCGCCACCAGCAATTGGAGCCTTTCTTCAGAAAGGAAAGTAATCTGATATTCTGTTCCGATATTGAGGGCCTCATGAATGCTTTAAAAATCACTTATGACCCACAAGAATGGAGACTATTTGTGGACTCTTCGAAACTGAGTCTCAAGGCTGTGCTTTTGCACAATGGAAACATTCTTCAATCTAGTCCAGTAGCGTATGCTGTCCACATGAAAGAGACATACGATAACCTAAGGCAGCTACTGAATTCCATTGAGTATAACAAGTACAGCTGGCACCTCTGTGGTGATTTGAAGGTAGTTGCCCTTTTAATGGGACTGCAGCAAGGATATACAAAATACATGTGTTTCTTATGCGAGTGGGATAGCCGAGCAAGGGAAATGCACTACATGAGGAAGGAATGGACTCACAGGCAGAATGTAGCCATTGGAGAGAAGAATATCCAACACCCAGCTCTGGTTGAGGCTCAGAAAATCTTGCTACCACCCCTTCACATCAAACTAGATTTGATGAAGAACTTCGTGAAAGCTATTGACCGGACTTTGCCAGCATTCCGATACCTGCATGAAAAATTCCCTCGACTCAGCGAAGCAAAGATTAAAGAAATAGTTTTTGTGGGTCCTCAGATTCGAGAGCTTTTCAAAGATGACCGGTTCAACAACTTGCTGGAAGGTGACGCGAAACAAGCATGGAATGCTTTTCGCCTAGTTTCTACAAACTTCCTCGGAAATGTTAGGGCAGAAAACTATAAGGAACTAGTAGAAGACATGTTGATGAAGTATAAGAAACTTGGCTGCAATATGTCTCTAAAGATTCACTTCCTTCATTCCCATTTGGATTTCTTTCCTAGCAACTGTGGTATTGTTAGTGATGAACACTGCGAACGTTTTCATCAAGATATCGCAACAATGGAACAAAGATACCAAGGAAAATGGTCCACTACAATGCTGGCTGACTACTGCTGGACACTCCTCAGAGATGCTCCCGAACAGCTGTACAAGAGACAGGCGAAGAAACCTAAGATGTAGTCAATGACTTGATTTTTTATAGGTAGGCTATTACAGTTGACCTTTTACTATTGGAATGCATTTCGTTATGTAAACATTAATTTCTTGCAGATTACAAAAAACTAGAGCCAATTTTGCAATTTGACTGTCATATTCGTGTTCATCACATAAAAATTGATAAGAATTGACTAATTTTATTTCAGTAACATGACTTTTGTAAAAATTTGTTGTCCAGTGTAATGGTACACATTAGCATCCCAGACTTTTATGACGGAATTACATGTTAATAATGGTACACATTAGTGTCCCAGACTTGTATGACGGAATTACATGGTAACACAGGTACCCTACTGTCCCTGAGTAAACTATATAATTACATGGCAATAATGGTACATTTTAGTGTCCCAGACTTGAATGATATATTTACACATATTAGAACTGGTAGATGCTGCAAAATGTTACGTGTACTTAAACCTTAGACATTTCAAGGTACTGGTATCTGTAGTACCTATTGAATGAATAAGATGGTCTATTCAGATCTTTAATCTGTTTGAGTTATTTAGGAATTGACTGAAGGACCTTCTTCCCAGGCAGTATGTATGATCACTCCTAGATTTCTGCAACCTAACTTGAAACAAATTTTGCATGCAACTTTTATTGTTGAGCCAACCCAGGCAAAAGCCTTAAACTCTTTTGCATCATATGCATGTCTACCCTAAGTTAAGGTTAATGTTTATATTTTTTTAGTTAAAGTTTTTAGACTAAAGTTAATGTGACAGGAGTTTGATTAAAGTTAATATTCAATTTTTTTGGAAAAAAACTTAATGTTAGATGAAACTTAATGAAAAAGGTTTTAGATGAAACTTATATATTATAGGTTTTTAGATTAATCTTAGTGTCACAGTTTTTTTTTATTAAACTTAAATTTTAAAGGTTTTTAGAAGATGAAACATATGTTAAAGGTTTTTAGATTAATCCTTGTGTTAAAAGAGTTTTTATTAAATTTAATGTTAGATGGCACTTATTGTTAAAGGTTTTAGATGAACTTAAATGTTAAAGGTTTTAGATGAACTTAAATGTTAAAGGTTTTAAATGAACTTAAATGTTAAAGGTTTTAGATGAACTTAAATGTTAAAGGTTTTAGATGAACTTAAATGTTAAAGGTTTTAAATGAACTTAAATGTTAAAGGTTTTAGATGAACTTAAATGTTAAAGGTTTTAGATGAACTTAAATGTTAAAGGTTTTAGATGAACTTAAATGTTAAAGGTTTTAGATGAACTTAAATGTTAAAGGTTTTAGATGAACTTAAATGTTAAAGGTTTTAGATGAACTTAAATGTTAAAGGTTTTAGATGAACTTAAATGTTAAAGGTTTTGAATGAACTTAAATGTTAAAGGTTTTAGATGAACTTAAATGTTAAAGGTTTTAGATGAACTTAAATGTTAAAGGTTTTAAATGAACTTAAATGTTAAAGGTTTTAGATGAACTTAAATGTTAAAGGTTTTAGATGAACTTAAATGTTAAAGGTTTTAGATGAACTTAAATGTTAAAGGTTTTAGATGAACTTAAATGTTAAAGGTTTTAAATTAAACTTAAATGTTGAAGGTTTTAGATGAACTTAAATGTTAAAGGTTTTAAATGAAACTTAAATGTTGAAGGTTTATAGATTATTCTTAGTGTTACAGTTGTTTTTATTAAACTTAATGTTAAAGGTTTTAGATTGTAGCATTCTGCAAAGGTTGGGGTGGGGTACTTCCAAAATATTAATTAAAATATTATGGAAGTTCCACCTGGCTCGTGAATTTAAATTTAAATTAAAGACCAAATAGGTATACGGCTCTGAGCCCCCAGTCAGCACTGCCGACGGTTGAATTATATATATATTTATATATATATATATATATATATATATATATATATATATATATATATTACACGAAGATGAAATTCAAACAATAACAATTTAATGAAGCCTATAAATTTAAATGTCACACAATCACTCGTCCTTTAAGTGATAGCCTATTTCATCTCATGATTTCAGTGTGAGTTCTATTTTCCACCTGGTCTTTGGTTGTACTCATCTATTTATCCTATCCTCCACTCATCTATTTATTCTGTCCTCCCACTCCTCCTGGATTTCACCTCTCCCGACTTCTCTTTCCTCCGTTCTTTATCACCACTATTGGGACCACTTTCCCTGGTCTGTCCCCCGAAGCTTCCTCTCCAGATTTCCCTCTTTCCTTCTCTTCCTTCTGTCTCTAACGGAGACACTGGGACCACTCACTAGTCTGTCCCTCGAAGCTTCCTTTTTAGAAGCTACACTTATAATTCTGTTCCTAAGGGTTTTCCCGCCAATTAACGTATAGTCGCACGGAGTTCCAATTCATCTTTGATACAAGAAAGATCCCTCCGTATATTGCTAAGGCACATAAAAAAAGACCCAAGAAAGATCATTATGGTTGAGCTCAAACGGAATGAAGTGAATCAAAGGCTTACTGAATAGAGTCTACACAGTAATAATGGAGCATTGGAGCATTAGCTGCTAATTAATTTCCTTGGCTGGCAGAAATTTCCTGCTGATCTTGATTAGCTGCTAATTAATTTCATTGGCTGGCAGAAACTTCCTGCTGGTTTTGATTAGCTCAGGCACCAATTAAGGACATATATAATCCAAGATCATTGTTATGATATGAAGAAAAAGTGAAATCTTCAGTTAAAACCAAAGTCGTATTTAATTACCAAGTATTGTACAGGGAGGAAAAATATTGACTTGAATGTTTAAAGATCCCAGAATGGAAGGCTTGTGACAGAGTTGGTTGATAATTATTGGGTCATGGATTTGTTAATTTCTGCAATAAATGTAGACTTTTCCTGCATAATGATATAAATCAGTTGTCTGACTTAATTGCACCAACAATTTCCTTGTCAGCTAAAATGTCACTGACCGGAATATCTGCATGTTTATTTGAGTGGACAAGTAAATTATATAAAACTGATGTCTGACTATAAAGGAATAAAAGTATAAATAACTAATGCTGGAAAAGTGAATATTTATTGCACAGTTTAATAAATCCATGAGCTAAGTGACTTTTACTGTGTGTGTGTTTAGACTTGTAGAATAAAAAAAATATGGGGAAGTATATTTGTGACAAATGCTGTTTTCCTAATGATCCCACTTGTTGACCTGGCTGTAAAGTCTAGTGAGATTATGGTGCGGCAATGTGTGGAAGCCATTTTTTTTTATTTTTAAAAATCAAGCTTCAAATATATATTTATTTTGTAAAGGTTTAGATATAAGCAAGACATATGCATATTAATTAGCAATGTATATGCATATTATTACAGATATGAGCAAGACAGGCATATTATTAATTAGCAATGTGTATGCATATTAAAACAGATATGAGCAAAACAAGCATATTAATTTGCAATGTGTATGCACATTATTACAGATTATGAGCAAGACACCTTGTTTATAATAAAACCATATATAAAAGGTTTTTTTTATAAACAAGGTGTGCACTAACATGAGGTGATCTTGTTGTAATCAAGCTTCATAAATATGCTAAATATCAGATTGTTGGATGATGAAAGCATTTTTTAACATTAAATGTCATTATATGCATTCAAGTCATAGCAACAGTTTGTGTCACGTTTGAGTCACAGAAGCTTTGGGTGGAC
This sequence comes from Unio delphinus, assembly GCA_029339505.1. NCBI lineage: Eukaryota > Metazoa > Mollusca > Bivalvia > Unionida > Unionidae > Unio > Unio delphinus. Next base: position 6,958,597 of record JAQISU010000177.1, on the reverse strand, counting down.
TGTCTTACAAGTGTTTCTATAGTTATCTTCCCATTTATTTATAAAAAAATAGAGCATTTTTACTTCATATTTTTGGAGGTTATTCCATAGGCATTGGCATACTGACAGATTTAGTTACATGGTTCACTAATAGTCCATTGATTCATTTCCATCTGTTCATCAGTGTTTGCAGTTTCTTTGATAAGAACTTAATCTATCATCAAAAATGTACTGACTTTAGTATTCACTGTGAGGGTTTAGGGTGTGTTTATTTGTTCAAGTATGTGGAAAGTCAGATTGGAAAATAGCATTCAAAATAACCCAAGTCTTACAATGGGCTATTTGTTAACGGTAAATGCATAAGAAATTTATCAGTAAACTTGAAATATTATTTTATTTCATGACTAAATAAATGTTAAAGATTGGTTCTGAAAGATGTCTAGTATTTCACCAGTTCAGTGTAAATGTATCACTTATTATCAATCTTGCTTACACCTTCCCTTTTGCATATGCTTATGTAATTATGTAATATTATTGATATATGTCCAAAATGTTCATTGTAACTTTAGAAAATCACTAATGTAACATTTTTGCGATTGAATAATGATAAAACAGACTATATTTCAGGGATTTAAAGCTTGCAGAAATGCATAAGTGATTATTTATTCAATGGATTATTAATTTGGAACCAAAAAACAGATAACAAATAAACAGTGCGGAACTGTATACATCTATATAAGTGGTCTCACTTTTTGGCATTATTCTCATCGACTAACAATGTTAGACGGCCTTATAATGAGGGACTGTGTACTTTATTATAAGTGGCATCACAGTATACTGTAATAATACTAATAATGATGACTTTTGTAATGCATCTAATCTTTAGAAGCTCTAAGCACTTTACAACATATATAATGATATGACTAAGAAAAAACCAACCAAAAGTCCAACATGAAATTAGAAAACAAAAAAATGATGAAAATATTTAAGGTAGGAAACATTATTAGGTCTTTAAGTTTCTTCTTGCAGTCGAAAAAGGTGAGTTTTAAAAGCACTGTTGAAAGGGATCACAGTGTCCTTTTGTCTAATTTCAATGGGCAATTTGTTCCACTTTAATGGGCCCTTGTATGCGAAAGAACGTTTTCCAAAAATGACTTCATTGTTTTGATTGTGGTACTTACTATAAGGATGATCTGAGCAGTTGTGTTTTAAACTTTTTGATATTTCTGGAGTAGGTATTGAGATGAACCAGACAGAATTGAGTTACAACAGTCCAATCTTGAAAGTACTAATGAACACACAAGAGTTTTAGTGGCAGCAACTGAAAGATGTTTGCAAATGGAGCTAATATATCTCAACTCTAGCTATGCAGCCTTGCATATGTACATGTTGGTGCAGTGTGAGAGTACTGTCCAGAATAAACACCTAGGTTTTGTACTGACTGTGAATTTAGTGTTTGGTGTTGCTCAAATATTTGCGAATTATGGGAATCATGATGCTGCTGCTTGTAAATCATGGTTTTAAAGTTGATTTGTTTTGATTCACGGAATTCTTTAATTCAGATGCACAGCTGTTCTGGTAAATTGATTTTTTTTATACAATTTCTATTCATGGGCAGAAATATGAGTACATTTTTTATGTCTGGGAGATGAAATGTGTATCATAACAGTCCCATTAGATGTTTTAGTAATTCCATTCAGAGTCTTATCTCATTTACACCTGACAGATTGTGGTTTTAGAAAGGTATTTCACATTTACCATACTGACCCTTTAATAAATGCGGACAGCTTGAAACCATTCAGCTTTATTTAAACATCATGCCTAAATCAGATGTATCAAGCTGTAATATCTTTCAATGGTTGACTGTGTCAGAACTATTTGATATAATGTAAGATGTAAAGTGGTTTCTTCATATATCAGATATAGGATATGCAAACATCGGTTAATACGGTAATAGGTTTAACAGATCTCTGGTAAAACTAGTGTCTTATAGTCACTGATATTGCTTAGGATGATATATTATTAAATATTTACAATTATTCCAGCATTGGTTATACATGGCTTGTGGTAGCTGAAGCATGACTTCAGCATTCATTAAACAACCCAGAGTTATTTTACCACCTGAGAACTGTCTTGCTATCTTTCATCATTTATACAGAAGGCTATGTAAGCTTACTGTAAGTCTCCCTATTAGTAAGAGGGGTTGTTAATTGGATTTAGCAGCTATTTATGGGAATGATCTCCCTTGATGTTATGACCTTGTTTGAGGGAATAGATAGAATATCAGCAGAGAACTGGGCAAGATTATTGGGGAAAAATAATACAATTTGAGCCACCTTAGACAAGAAAAATAACAAATGTAATCAAACAAATTATTAGTGGTTATTTCAATTAAACTTAACTTATATCAACTGAATTTAAAAGCAGTGTCTAATTTGGATTTATTTCATCATCATAACGAGTGCTGCAAAGTCTCAATGCAATGTCCACGACTGATTGCATCAACTTCCTCTCAACTGTGTTCCACCGTTATCAATTTCTGCGAATCTTCCTATTCTGCCTCATCCTTCTTAGACTCTACTCTCATCTCATCACTTCCCCTTTTTCGGACTTCACTTGTCACTTCTCTTTGTTCTGTACTTCATCTTTAAACTGTCCTGTCACTGAGTCTCTCTTGAAAAGCTGTTTCCTTAATGCTGTTATCGATAGAATGTGTGATTCCTGGCACTAAACCTGTCCTTTCTCACAAAACAGACACTGTATCCCTTTCCTGTTTAATGAGCAAAGCACTATTCTTTTTTTAGGCTTCCTTAGAGCCAAACTTCTCTCAGAAACTTTTGGACTAAGGAATTTGAACCAAATTTGTCACTTTAAATTCACATGACTTCCAAGGTGTACACCTTAATTTCACTCAGCCAATCATAAGCAGTGGTTTCTATCCAAAGACAATCTTTTGTTTTGTCAGTCAGAATCTCTGAATTAATTTCTATAACTTTTACCTTTGAAGAATGACTGTTTGACACGGATTGAAAGTTTGGCTGTTTCTTTCTCAAAACCTTGTCAAGATATATGGTCAGTTTCATTGATTTCATTGAGTCGGAATGTTGGCCCATTTGAAGTTTAACACTGATATGAGGCAAGATAAAGAGGAAAGGTCAAAGTGACCATTCACAAAGACTTTTCCAGTTTAAATGTGATAAAATATTAATGCTCAGTGCATTCAACTTTAAGGTTCAATGCTGTACCCACTCCACCAGAGAGAGAACTACCATCTTAATAAGAGAGCAGCAAGTCAGAGAGTGAAGAAGATGAATATACAGATGACAATTTCAGGGGTGGAGCTGAGGAGAAACCCATACTATCCCAATGAAAAAGACCTCAATGACTTGATGAGAGGTCTTGGTCTCACCAAGTCCAATGTCTCACCAGGTTCAATTGTGAACTTTTAATGTTTAGGTTCAAGCAGTAGAGTTTGTTCGATGAAAATGTGTAAGTCGCAGATCAGAGGAAATGTCTCCAAGCTTTTTCCAGCTTCTTCACCCGTCTTGATGGGCTCTGCTTCTGCTACAATGTGACCAGTCTGTTTGAGACAATCGGAATCGCCTGTAATCAGAATAAGTGGCCTCTCTTCGCTGACAGCTCATACAAAAGCCTTGAAGCCATGCTGCTCCATAATGGGAACAAGTATCCATTTCTTCCCCTGATTCACTCAGTGCACCTCAAACAGGATTACAACAGCATCAAGACCTTGCACTTCTGCCAGGATATAATGGACTTTGAACACCAGTACCAAGAACAGTATAACAAAAACATTGGGAGACTAATAGAAACACTTGGGGGCTGATTTGTTAAAGTGATTTACAGTATAATCATCAATCTCAAAAAACTCCCCACTTCTAAATCTTTTGTGGTCATCTTTTTTAAAATTACTTTAGTATAAATACATGTTAATTTTGATTCATATGTTGTTTTCTTTGACTTGTCACTTCAGATGCATTATTTCTGATCCAGTTTGGATCAGACTTAGAATATGAAATTCATGATGGAAAAAGCTTACAGACAAAATATACATAGGATGGATGTACAATGCCAATTTACCATTGATTTTCTATGGTGTCAAAAATGCATGATTTTATATTATATGCATAAATGGGAACATTTTAATGCAGAAGCACATTTGACTTTCATTGTGCATGAGTTACTGCCCTTTTCTCATTTAAAAAAAAATTGTTCTACTTGTGATAAATCAGAAAATATTATGGGATGGTCTGTTGTCCATTATCACAACCTTAATGACTATCTTGAAAATCGTTGCTACTCATCTGAATGGATAGTAATGTCAACATGTGGTTGTTTTTAACTAAAAGATGTCTTAGGACATTTTGCTGATCTTTAATTCAAAATTTTTTTATTGATACTCCTCCTGAACAAAAAGTCAAATTTAGAGTTTTTGCCACTTTTGTGAGTCTAGTTGATCGTAAGTGAAAATCAGGCAAGTCCGATTCTCAACAGTAGCTATCATGAAAAACATGTTGTTGCTGGATTTCCTGAATGAATGATCACAATAACATCAAATTCTCACTTAAAAATACTTATAATGTCTAGTTTTAAAAGAATGATTGTTATCTGATGTCCCAATGTTATAATGCCCCAAACTGGCCGAGTGGGTTAATATGCATGCCTTTACAGATCACTCACACATCTGACTTGAGTTTGAGTCTCAGCTTGGCCAGTGTGGGTATGTGAGAAAGCTTGCTGCTCCAGTGGTTAGAGCATCAGCCAAGGGAGCAGAAGGTCGTGGGTTTGATCCCTGGCTGAGTCATACCAAAGACTTACAAAAATGGCACTAACAGCTGCCTCGCTTGGCACTGAACATTAAGAGGTTAGTGTTAGGATAATGTGACTGGGTGAGACATCATGCTACATGTCTCTGGCATCACTATAAACTGCCTCACTGCAGACATCGTAGCAATATGACTGAAAAATTATTAAAGCTATGTTAAGAATCCTAATCAAACAGACAAAATAATCAAAATCCCATGGGTGGTGGTTCATTCTGGATCTTCTCTCGCCAGATAAACAGTATATAACCTATCATGTGCTGAAAAATGGCATTATACTGCACAAATTAAACCAAACCAAACCAAACCTGAATGAATGTAAAATATCGTTTGAAGTTGTTTTTCTGTTTTTAAACAGTGGTTGCCATATTTAATGAGTGATTATTTTGATTCTAGAAAGTTTCTATCAAAATGCTGTTTAGTGGTTTTGGAAAAGATATTTAAAGGTCTTACTATTTACAATAATGATCGCCATAATTGTTAGTGGATCATTTGTACAAACTTGAAAACTGTTCGTGTTTAAATTGACTCACTGGGTTCTTGAGAAGAATTATTAAATAGCTATTGTTAATGGGTACATGATGGACAATTATGACAGACATATGACATGGCAGATAATTGACATTGCCATCTGTTTATTAAGCTAATGATTGTCAGATATTAGAAGAAGCCTTTAGTATGACAAATCAAATTAAAGGAATAATTCTGATTTTCATACATGTATATAGTTAAGTGTATGTGTTGTTGACTTATTGCGTATGAATAGTTCTGTCATTCATATTGTGTATGAAAACTAGGAGAGTGTTAAAGTTATAGAAAGTATAGACTTAAAATATGACACCAATACTGGGTCTAATACAGTTCCATATTAAAAAAAAGATGCATAACTGCTCTCTATTTCATATACATTATACACATTTTATAGCCTAACTTCAGGCAAGCAAATAATTCTGTCTGAAATATTTGACTGCAGATACAAGTAAGTTTCTGTTGTCAGTCTATCTGGTTTATGTCAGGACAGAATCTGTATACAGTAATTCAAATGCAGCAGATTCATGAAATTTGCTGAAACCAATAGACCGCCTACTATATGCAGAAACATGTATTCAGTTTCAAAGTGTGCCTGTTGAGATTAACATTTCTGGCAGGTCAGAGAGATCAACATTTTTTGCAGATCCCTTAATTCAGATGGTTACAGTACCGTAAAATCTGTGTAGTAAGTTTGTATGGAAAACAAGAGCACATGGAAAAATAAATACTGGATTTGTTGTAGGAAAGAAAGGTGCATATATGTGTGCACAGGAAAATCTTTGTCTAATACATAAAATTAACTTTTTCAATTGCTTGATTACAATACTACAGACCAACGTTCCCTCTAAGCGAATGGTAGATATGCGTGCAGTGGTTGCTGCACTGCTCAAGCATTATGGAGATGAGCAATATTTAACGTTGGATTGAGCAAAAATTTACAATTCAGGTGCGCAGGGATGCCAGTGCAGCTGCACGTGCGTGCGTTGGTACAGACAATTATTATGGTACACATTGCATTTCTTTTTTTCTGTTATCCTTTCTTCAATCATTGAGATTTAATAGGATATTTACAAATTGAAAACCTTCAATATCAAAACTTGAGCAGAAAATATAATGTTTATAAATACACAGAAATCAGCATACATATCCTTACTTTTGTACTTTCTAAGTCAAACTGCAAACTGCATAAACCCAGCACTGCCATTGCATAATGTGTTGCCAGATCATGGTCTATCCATTTTGTTAGAAAGAAAAACAACATAGTCCCTGATCTGTCAGGGTTTGTAATGTTTGCGGTTGCAGTCAACATGTAATCAACAATCAGTTTTTTTTAAAAAGCATAATGTATATGCTTCTTATCAAGATTCAGTGAATAATTAGGAAAACTAAAAAAGATGACAGAAAATGTGCAAGTAAATTGGGACATCTTCATATATGGGCCAGCATTCCAGTTCAGGGGACCCACCATGACAGAAGTGATTTTAGGCATTTTGTGACCTTAAATCAACCAAGTACATGTTGTGACAGTATAAAAAACTTGCATTTTCATTATGTGTCACTTGCTAGTAATTGCTTGAATTTCATTAAGTGAGAGTTACTTTATTTAACAATTTAAGCTACCATTTAAAAAAAATTCTTGACATGTTCTAGTATAAAGTGTTGTGTGGTCAAGTGTCACTTGAATGACAAGTACAAAAGGGTCAATCTGAGACCATACTTTCTGGTATTCAAATTAATTCTGTACTCTTCCCCCAATCTGATTAAAATCAGATCTCCATTGACCTATGTAAAGACCTAATATTGACCACTTAAGGGTCTTGTTCTGGTGACCATTGAATTATCAAATGGAAAAGCAGCCACACATTATTGCTCATCAGCCAATACCCAGTCTCCAAAATGTAAAGATGTAAAATGTTATCTTATTGGCTGGTAAAATCATCAGGATATTACCCTAAGCAATCAGATCTTCACCTAAGACATCAGATATCTTATTTTAATCAGATTGTACTTTTTCCTCTGCTGGTTTGAAGATGTAGAATTGGTTAGCATACTTGAGCTGCAACTGAAAGGATAGAATTTTGATCTTATCATTGGATCAGTCTAGGTCAGTTACCATGATGTCTTCTTTTTGGTGATGAACTTTATGCCAATGCCTCAGAATCACATAATAAATGCCAAGCCAAATAATAATAATAATAATAATGAGGACTTTGTATAGCGCCTAATCTTTTGAAGCGCTTTACACCATCAATAATGATATGACAACACTACAGAACAACAAATGACAAAAACAATGAAATTGGAAAACATAAAAACATGCTGCAATTTAAGATACAAAACATGATTAGGTTGCTATTTGTCCCTGCAGTCGAAACATGAGGATTCAGAGCACTTTTAAAAGGGACCACTGTCTTTGTGACTAATTTCAATGGGCATATTGTTCCACATCGCCGGGCCCTGGTGTGCAAATGGACATTGTCCATATGACTTTGTTTTCACCTTGGGAACAATGCGTATACGATTACCAGAAGAAGAGCATAAGGATCTAGCTGGTGTATACACATGGGTGAGGCTGGATAAGTATATTGGACTGGAGTCTGTCATTGAAACATAGCACAGAGAACAAATTTTGTGTTTGATTCTGTATAAAATTGATAGCCAGTGTAGGGTACAGAGCAGTGGTGAGGTGTGCTCTGATCGAGGTACTCTAAAGATGATACGTGCAGCTGTGTTTTTAACTTTTTGAAGTTTCTGAAGTAAATATTGTGATGAACCAGACAGAATTGAGTTACAATAGTCCAGTCTTGAAAGTACTAATGAACACACAAGTGTTTTAGTGGCATCAACTGAAAGATATTTACGAATGGAACTGATGCGTCTCAATTCAAGATATGCAGTCTTGCATATGTTCATGACATGTTGGTGCAATGTGAGAGTACTGTCTAGAGTAACGCCTAGGTTTCATACTATGAGAATTTAATATTGGTGTTGCTGATATTTATTGTCTGAAGTAAAAGATGTGAATGAGAAAGTCTTTGTGTTGTGATCAGAATAGCCTCAGTTTTATCATCCTTCATCTGCAGCTTGTTACATGTCATCCATGATTTCACATCAAAAATGCACTTCATTACTCCATGGATGGTAGCATCAACTTCAGTTGGGTGGCTAGACTTGTATATTTGAGTGTCATCAGCATACAATTGGTGTGACACAGGGTGATGATCTATGACACTTGAGAGCAGCTGAGTGTGTAGAATGAAGAGAACAGGTCCAAGAACAGATCCCTGTGTAACACCCACCACACCATATGTCAACTGGACTGCAGATATAATTGTGTCCTGTTGACTAAGTAGGACTTGAACGTAAGGCTATATTCTGAATGCCAAATACATGCTGGAGACGGTGAAGTAATATATCATGGTCTATTGTGTCAAATGCTGCAGATAAATCCAGGAGAGTGAGGACTGTAATCTTTCCACTTTCCAAAGCAGAGAGAATGTCACTAAATACTTTCAGAAAGAGTAGTTTCCGTACTGTGGCAAGGGCGATATGCAGACTGTACATTGCTTAAAAGACTGTTTGAATTCAAATGAGATACAAGTTGAGTTAGAACAACCTTTTCTAACATTTTTTATATGAATTGGAGATTAGAAACTGGGTGGTAGTTCTTTAAATCGTTATGGTCCAGTGTTGGTTTTTTCAGCAGTGGCTTTACGATGGCAGTTTTGAAAAATGATGGGAATTCCCCCGATGAGAGAGAGATATTAATACCATCAGTTAGTGAAGGCAATATTGGACCTAAGCACTCAAGCAGCAGTGATGTTGTAATTGGATCAAGTTCACATGAATTTGGTGCACTCTTCATTACGATTGTCTGTACTAAATCCATCGAGACAGGGTCAAACAGAGTAAATGGTAATGAAATTGAATGATGACTTAAATGAGTAATTTTTGCTGCAAAAATAGATTAGTGATGGCTAGATTTTAGTAATCAAATTGACCACTATAACTGACAAATTGTTAAAGCTACATTAATATTCCAAATCACACACATACACAATTAGAAACTAAATTGACTTGTATTAGATTTTAGCAGGATTAGTGAATAAGTAGGATCAGGAAAAAGAAGGAAAAAAAATTTACTTACTCTATGGGTCAGTGAAAATAAATCCTAATTTTGAGCCCTGCATAACATAATATGTCAGACTTAAAACCCATTCAAAATTTAGATAATAACCTATGAAATTTTGAAGAAACAAACTAAAGTTCTGTGTCATAAAGACTTTGAGGATAGCTTGCATTTGAAATTAAAAAGGCACCTGTCACTTTTAGGGTCAGTCGATCAAGTTTACAGAGACTGGAACAAGAAATGTGTTTTGCAAAGAAATTTAACTCTATAACATGACCAGTGTTTGTTTATGGCTTGCATTTGACACAGAAGACTTGGTATAGTAACTTCATCTTCACTAGCCAAGGTTCTGATAACCATTTCTTCACCTTGGTGAATAACAGTGAACTTCTATATACTGGTGCTTTGTCCAGGTGACATCTATTGGATTTCATGTGTTGCCTCCCTTAGTATTTATAGCCTAAAATAACTACTAATGTGGTGCATTGCACATCTGCCAAAATGGTAGTTGCAATTGACCTAAAATGGATACTTTGTTTGTTTGTGCCTTGACCAAACAGTGTACAGTTAAAGTAAGAAAGAAAGCTATTGATTTAGAGGTTTAAAAGTCAAAGGTCGGGATTTTAGTACATTTAGTAAGAAAATATAACAAGTTTAGTTCATTTCTCACATGACCACACACATCGAGTGACAACATAGAGGACTGCTAAACACGTGCTGAGAATAAATAGACTGTTCTTAGCATATTTTTTTTTATAGTAAATTTCATCATTACACGTAGTTGGAGGGTTGTGTGCAAATTTTAAATAAGATAATTTTGGTATGTCTTTAGCTTTCATTGTTCTAGGCAATTTGGTTCTAACCTATGATAAAATGTTGTTTTGTTTTTTTTTTCCTAGTCATCAAGCTTTTGAAATTAAGTTTTGCTGTTGCTTGAAAAATGTTTCAGTCATATCGCTATGATGTCTGCAGTGTGGCAGTTTATAGTGAAGTCTAGCATTGGGGCATCATGCCGCAGACATGTAGCATGGTGACCCATTCAGTCACATCCTGACACCAGGCCAACCAGTCCTAACACTTTAAACGCTAATGCTGAGGGCCTAGCAAGGTAGCTGTTAGTACAATTTGTATAAATCAGCCAGTGTTGGAACCTGCAACCTCCTGCATGTGAGGCGGATACTCTAACCACTAGGCCACCAAAGCGGTCATTTAGGGATGTAAAGTGACTTGCCCAGGAACACATCGGGTTTGCTGAATCAGACTGATCTAATTGTGGGAATTGGTATCATGCCCTTCTGGTGATTAGTCCAAAACTATGAAGATGCCAAATTTACAAAATGTAGAGACCATGATATATTGATATTTCTTAATGACTAAGAAACATTGTAGTGATAGAAGCCAACACATTTTTAATAAAGGAATTTCAGAAATTTGGATAATTGCACTTTTACTTAGGACAAAAATATGAAATTCAGACTCAGATGTCAGAGTTCTTTGTGAGTCCTTGTGCAGCTGTACAAAGGGGGTGTTTGTATAAGGATTTATGCATTTTAAATAATAATCCATAACCAATCATGTTTAATTGTCCCAGCTGATACTTTGATCATGTAGGACTGTATTATTAGGAGGTAGAGATAGTATCTTTAAGGAAGTTTTATCTTTCTAGGGCATCAGACTCTTTCCATAATTTTTATCACAGTAAGAAAAGAGATCTTCACCTCCCAGCTGATATCATGTAGGAATGTATTTTAGGGAGAGAAAAACCCTGTAGGAATGCAGATATAGTGTGAGATTATCTTTGTCTGGTGCAAGTGACTACCCTTGAGAACTAGAATGTCTGTACTGCTTTCATCCTTGTTTTGGTATGGACCGGTTAAATTCTTAATACAGCAACAGCCAGATGTGAAGTTATATAATGAAAAGTTGTTCTGTCATATTATTTACTGGTAATTCTGTTGTTTTTTTTTTTCTTTTTCAATCCATCATTGCCAACTATTAAGTTTGGTTCATTGCAAAGCAGACTATGTTAAGGTTAATGTTCTAAAAAAGATTACCATAGCCTGGGATTAGTTTGCCGTGTTGCTGGACAATTAAACATGATTGGTTAAGGATTATTATTTAAAAATGCATAAATCCTTATACAAACAGCACATTCAAACTTTAGTTTGTTATTTTTAGGGGAGGATTGGTTAGGGTTTTTTTCATGAATAAAAAGGCCATAAGAAGTGCGTAATTTTGCCCATCTGTGTGTTTATATGTGCATGTACATGATGTAACACGTCACATGGTTTTAGATTGTTAATGTATTTACCATATAGGTGTGCCTTGGCATGAGATAGAGGGTATGCATGGACCATTAGATTTTGATCAAACGCCTGGGTATAGGAGTGGAATGATGCTGATTTACTGCAGATTTTAATTGCAAATTGTGCACATTTTTCCTGAGTTAACTAACTTCTCCACCTTGAATTCCTTATTTGTAGTTTCCAAGTGAATGACTTTAATCAGAGATAGATGTTCACAGACTGCATAATTTAATTAGCAAAGATCTTAGGAATGGCCCCATGACTAATATATCATAATCTAACTTGAAGGTGCATTCAAATATTGTAGCTACACACATTGTGCCTTGTTCTATGTTGTCATTGTGTGCAGGACATCAGTTTCTTCAATTTTCTTAACTAGTTACATTGTTGTGGTTCTTGATCTTCACATTTTAAAACTTCACTTTTAATCCGCACTGGATGGTCCATATTATTCTTAAATTCCATTATACTTAATACACATGCTTTAGGGGACATACGATGATTACATGGCATACTTAACCATAGTATAAAGAGTTGTATCCACTGTACCAAATGTATTTAAAACTGTCGGCACAAATGACTGATTTGATGATTCATACAGCAAATATTTTATTTGTGCAGTCATTTACAGGGCTGGAAGAATCGGGTCACCCAGAATAAAAATTGTGAGGATATTGCAAGAAAAAATCGAGGTCAGTCATCCAAGATGAACTTCTCGACATGAACAATAGTATCAGTCTAAATATACATAATAAAATACAGGGACTCTAATTGTTAGTTTGTTTTCATATATCTTTGATTAGTATTAAAATGACTTTCACCATTTCTTTCATGATTTAGATATTACAAAATAATTATGAAGATATTGTACTATCTTTACACTCTTTTGTACTATCTTTACACCCTTTTGTACTAACTTTACACCCTTTTGTACAATCTTTACACTCTTTTGTACTAACTTTACACCCTTTTGTACAATCTTTATCTTAGTTAGGAGGCACAAGATAAGTGAGAGGGAATTTGTTTTGGATGTAGTAGATGTTATAATGACCCACAAAATGTAATTGATTTCCCTTTTCATCTTATATTATGTCTCTTTCATAAGTACACATGCACAGTTATGTAGAACTGCTACAACCATGCAGGCAAACTCCATAATAGCATAGGGGCCTGGGTACAGTGGGGGTACAAAATTCCTATAAAATAACTTGCTTTCTTTTGGAAGGAGCCCCATAATTAAGTTTTGGAAAAGGGGTGGACCTAGAATTTCTTGCTATGCCACCAAGGTCAAATATTTTATACCAAGTAGAATGTATGAACTGAGACTACCAAGAATATAAATTTGAATATATGTGGTCTCACTTGAGTACATTTCTGTCCAAACAAAATTGTTTTGATTGTGGTCCATTAAAAGAGATAGTTTGCATAGGTTGTGACCTTACAGTACTGCTTACTAAAATTGTCAAAAGTTAAGTTATACACACTAGGTGAGCAATACTAGGCCTTCTTAGGCCTCTTTATTCTATATTTTAAAGTGTAAAGATGTTTTATAAATTCTAGCTTGCAATAATAAATTATTTTATTGTCAAGGTAATGGATGGAAGTGAAGCCACAGGCCTGAACTGTAAGTTATCTCTTAATTGTATATGATCATTTGGCTTATACCTTTTTTTTTCTACTTGTAGATTACTAGTGGGTGCCCCTAAATTGAATCTTTTCCCCAGCATTAAAGAGAAATTCACAGGAGGTGTGTACGCGTGTGATGCCACATCGTCAGTGCAGAATGATTGTGAACAGTTACTACAGACTGAATATAGTAAGTTGTCTATGAAAAAAATATGATGAGAACATAATCCCCATATTATTTTATATTATTTATATTATTTTTTGATACATAAGTATATACAGTGTTCTTGTGATACATTTGTATATACATACTTAATGCCCTTTGATATATAGTTTTCAGAAACATCTCCTTAGTACTATCGACTCCACTTAACTGCACATCAGTTAAATGCACACTCCAGATAACTGCACATAATCACGCCGGTCCTTTTTTTTCCCAATGCTTTTCAATGTACTGTACCGTACTTCGGTTAACTGCACACTCCAGTTAACTGCAGTCTTGTGACGGGCCCGAGGGTGTGCAGTTAACCAGAGTCAACTGTACTGGTAATTCACAATGATTGGTTACCCTGGAACCTGATCAGAGAGATATGTTACAAATGTGAATCAGACTGCTTTGTTATAGGTTAATATATGCCAACCACCAGGAGAGGTATAAGTAAAATTAGTACTAATATATGTGGAAAATAAGCAAAATCTATGCATAGAAAAGAGCAATCAATATATTACAGAAAACAGAATGAAAAACAGTTATTTTTTCTTACCTGGATCTGCAGTTAAAAATATTGTTACAGTTTGGCTAAGGTGACTCTCTACAGTTTACTATTTTACATAGGGTTAGAATTTTAAAGAAAAATAATTTCCCTGTGTTTTCTCACTGTTTATACTGGCTATTTATTAAAAAAACTTGTATATCTTAGGTGACGTTTAAAGAACCTTCAATTCTCTTTATTTTGGTGTATGATTGATGGGTGAAATATGGATGATAGAATATACAGCTTGGCCTTACTCCAGATGTGCACCCTTCAAAAAACTGCTAGCTCCACTTGTTCATTTTCACTTCCCAAGCTTCAGAGATAACTGTTAAAAAAAAAGAGCTGTTAACTTGTTATGCATTTTATATATTTGGTAATTTATTCATTGCACTTTCAGAAGCTGTGATTGTCTAATCTGGCAAAATTCAATTTTGATTTTTTAGCACAAGAGAGCAGTCAGATTATTTAAAGGTTAAAGGTTAGGATATTTTTTTAGCACAAGGGAGCAGTCATTTTAGTTAGCAGTGTGCTTAGATCATGTACAGTTTCCAAAAGTACAATATCCAAAGAAATGTCATTCACAATACGTCGGCGACATAAAGGTATGCCAACATTCTCTCCACTGTGTATGTTTCAAATTCAAACAACTTCACCTTACATATGTCACTCTTTGAAAAGTATATAATAACATGTAAATTGGCATGAGAGTATAGACACAAAAGAAATTGATACCTTATTTATGCATAACACTCACTTTTAACTAGTCTACATGTCTAGCTTTTACTGTAAGGTTGTGAAATCCACAGATGATGATTTGTGTATTACATTACTGTCAAAGTTTGTAAAAGAGCAGTTGATTTGTACTCTCTTGATGCACTGTGTTTTATACTATATGAAAACTACTCTCCCCTAAAAGTTTTCATTGATATAACAGCCATGAGTAACATAAGTTTTCATAGAACTGTTTCATGTGCAGTTGCTATAAATAGAGGTCTAATGATGGATAAATGAACAGCAACCAATAGTTAGATAAGCTTTAAACTGAAGCATTATTCTGTATCTCGCTCACTTGTCATGTCACCTGATGGCTTTGATCTGAACTAGGAATTTTGTCTTTATTTATATCCATTTGACCCCTTTTTTTTACCTGGGTTATTATCAGCGGGTTTTTACCTATTGAAAGCTTTAAAGAGAATATCTTTTTCAAGGATACCATGTCAATGGGTATGTTAGATTTGTGACCAGATACAAATTTATAATTTTGCTTGGCCTTCACCACTGCTTTCTTTCATAATTGACCTTTGCCACTTGTCAGTCATGCTGATCAATTAACCAATCAGCGAACAAAATTAGACACACCTCCAGGCAATGCTTTTATCCCCCATTTAATGCAGACAAGCTGCTTGTTGCAATAATGAATTGATTATAAGTATTTACAAATTTTGCAATGACTTGTTTATTCTCCATCAAAAATGGTGAAAAAAACACCATGGGAGGCTCATAAATCTGATAGTCGATACCAGATTGTCTAAATAGAGGAATTAGATTTATTTATTTCCTGAAACATAGACAAAACTTTGATTGATAAAGACTTGTTGTGGTCAGCTGAATATGGAAACAATTTTGTGGTCAGCTGAATATGGAAACAATTTTGTGGTCAACTGAATATGGAAACAATTTTGTGGTCAGCTGAATATGGAAACAATTGATGGCAATTACAACATGTTTCTTTGCAAAAACAAATGTAGAATGTACTTCCCGTTGACAACTTGAAGAAGCAAAAAAAGAAATTGAGACTAAAAATTATATATAAAAATAAATGTTTCTAGAATATGGGTGGAAAACCATGTAACTTGTGGGTTTGATGTATATTATTTTTCTTGTATAGAATGGACTGAAACCCAGCCTGCATTATTTTAAAGTTTGAAAATTTACATTTTAATGTTTGATTGTTAAAAATATAATAATGTTTCATCTCAGTCTTTCAAACAATTGAGTAACTCTTTACTTTCTCATGGGGCTAAAGGAGGGGTGGAGATAATGGTTTCAGATAAATATCATCTGATACATTAAGCACACATTTACAATAGCAAGTTTTTTTTAAAGTGATGTAACCCCAGTGTCCAGTCCCCAAGCTCACTTAAACTTCCTCTTTGACTATGAGGTTCACAGTCGTTGAAGACCCCACAAGGAGGAAGTTGTGTAACCTTCCTCTGAAGGAGGGTAGGTACAAGCTTGGGACGTATCTACTGTTCATTCCTGCTAGTCAAGGCACCGTTTCAGGAACTTGGTCAAGCATCAGACATTGGTTGGGTTCTTAACTGAGCAAAGTTTACCAAGTACAGTTTCAGAAACAACCCCATCTGTCAAGGATACCCATATTTCTTCGTAAATCATGATCTAGTAAAATTAATTATAGAGGTGCACAGCCTTGGACAAAAATGGGCAGTCAATAACATTCTGAACAATCAGTCTCCCACAGCCTACTCCCTGATCTTCCTGGGAAAGTGGAAATGGAAAACTCTATATTAATGATGTTCCGATTATCGATTATAATCGATCATCAGTTGGTTGAGCAGATAATTGATTGTGAACTCCATAATCGATTGTGTGTAAAGGGAGACTACTTTTTAGGTGTATGCAAAGCACAAAGGTTAGTAAAACTCCCAGCTACTAAAGTTGACCTGAAATTTATTAATTCCCTTCACAACTACAATTATGAAACCTTACGATTCATAATTAGGAACATATAGTCATTATTACATAGTCAAGTTGTTAAATTGTTGAGTTAATACATTTAAACACATTTTGTTGATTTGTTTCAGTTAAATTGCAATGTCTTTTGTAGTATTTATAAACAATGACAAACAAGAAAAACATGTCCTTCTATACTTTAAATTATAGACACATCACATGTGAACGAAAGAATTTTGAGGGATTGTAGCAGTATTTCAGTTACATATGACTGATCAGCCATAAAAAGTTGCATTCATTTAACAAAGTTGTAAAACAAAAGTAACACATAATGTAATATTATTGTCAGGTTAAAGTATACATGTCATTAAAAGAGATTACTCCTGTACATTTATAAACATATTGAACTCTTGATCAAAGATATAACTGTTTAACAAAAATTAAAATATGCTCTTAGTAACCAATTATAATCGATGATCAGTTGGTTAAGGTTAACCGATTATCGATTATGAATTTTTGACCGATTCCCATCACTATTCTATATGCTAATTAATCAATTTTTCCCCCTTAACTGGCTTTGTCTGGTGGAACTTTCAAGATGTATACCATCATCCTCAATCATTGTCTCTTTCACATTGGGAATCTCCATTGACCTTCAGAATGCTTAAACTTGTACATCCCAATATTCCTCCACTCACCATACATCTGGTTTTACTTGGATCAGGAAGTCTTCCATTTCCAGATTCTGCCATTGAAAATCACTTGCACACCAAGAGTTGATGGAATAGTAGCAGCATACCTCAATTTACTGTGAACTCTGATTCTCAAGTACTTCAATGATTGGCTGATTCTCAAGTACTTCAATGATTGGCTGATACTTAAGTACTTCAATGATTGGCTGATTCTCAAGTACTTCAATGATTGGCTGATTCTCAAGTACTTCAGTGATTGGCTGATTCTCAAGTACTTCAATGATTGGCTGATCCACAGTATTTAAATGTAGTCCTTCCATCAGGATCTGTGCTGGCCTGAAGAAGAAGAAACAGTGGACAGCCTGTCCAGGGCAGGAAAAATAGTTCTCAGTGAATGGACTTTACATCACTCAGTAATAGATTCACTTTACTTGTTGAGGAAAGTTTGTGGTGGATTTATTGTGACCATACTCAACAACAGACTTACCCTTGTACATTTCTCCACTCCAAAAAAGATAGCATGGTCATTAGAGTCATAGTCTGCTAATAAAACTCAATGGCCTTAAAACAAGTAATAGAAAAGAGTGAGAAACAAGCTTTTTAAAATTCAACAAATAGTTTATTTCCCTAGAAAACAAAGTGAATATCTTTTTTTAAAAAACAGGTATACTTATGGTATTGCAAATTAAATCCCTAATAATCTTAAATTACCGATACAAATCCTGATTGAAGTTCTGAATAAACTTCAACGTAAATCCAAATTAAATCCATTGCTTGAATTGTTGATGTGCCTGTGGTGGCCCATGTAGTGGTAGTGCGTCAAATCTGTTGTTGGATGCAATAATACAATATAAGTATATATCCTTATTTGAGATTTCACTTTAAATTCAAGTCTCTATTTCCAGGAATGTTATTTTTAAAGAGCACTTGGTATTTCCAGTCAATAAATAATTTGAATAAATAAATTCCAGCCCCAGTGAATTACTGGACACAACAATAATAAAATTGATTCCACTAATATTTAAAGCATGAATGAATAATTTCTAGAAAAAACAAGAATATAAAGTCCACTACTTGGCCTCCGGTCACAATTCGCCTTTTTAAAATAATTATTTATTACCTAATGGAAAATAACCTTCTTGAAGTATCCTAATGTTTACTAGATACAATAAATTATCATAAAGAACATGGATGATAACGGTAAACACAATATCAGTGACTGAGACAAAAATAATAATTCGAATACATGTAGTTATCCCCATACACAGAGAATATTTTAACTATGTATTAGGTTGTTTTTTTTTCCAGGTCGAGTAGAAAATGAATTTGATTTTGGACAAGGTCAAGTCCAACATGCAATGTCACATTATCATTAGCATATAATTAAAAAAAAAAGACTTAACAAACAATGCAAATTAAATATTCATAACACTGTCACATATTCCTTTCCACTGTCCCCAATGTTGTGACAGTACTATCAGTTCCCATATGAGCCTCTCTGAGCCTCCCATATGAGCCAACCTTGTAGACCTGATAGGTCAACTAAGGTAATTATCAGGGAGAAAGGGATCATCTGTCACAACATGGAGGCTCCCTCCTACACAAAGCCATTATCCTATCTACCTTCACACTCAGCTTATCACAAATGACATATCTGCCAGAACATGTAACCAGTTGCATCATTCAGGCTAAAAGAGATTCTCTGTCTAAAGTTTACAATGCCAGGTGGAGAAATGTCTGTGATAAATGCAGTAGAAACATGTTGATCTAGCCATCAATCTGTGAATCCTGTTAACTTCCTTTTGTTTCTTTTTGAGAATAAAGGATGTTCAGTATCAACCAGCAAGACTATATGGCTGCCATTTCCTAGAAACTAAAATTTTCTTTCTCAGTGCACAGCAGTTTGTTTGGAATTTGCACCTTGCCAATCTCATTAGGTATTTGAATGTCAGAAACATGTCTTGCACACTCTTATGCCCAGCTGGAATAGCGTCTTATTTTTTGTGGTCTTTGACTAAACCCCTATGAACTATTGAATGCAGCTTCCTTTCAGGACCTTACCATACACCATTTTTATCCCCCATTGATCGGGAAGCTTTATATTTTACTGTTACTACCTTACCATTTAACTTTCAACTAATGATTTTTTATATCACTGGTTAATATTAAAACTTTTACCTTTTTTTAAAATTTTTACATATAACCTATTGTTTGCTGCTAAATAGCCTAAGAGTGCTTGTGTGCCTTGAAGCTTCCACTATTCATGGTAGATTGTCACTATTCTCAAGAGCTTGTCAGTCCCTTATCAGAAAGAAGAGACCTTTCTTGTATGAAACTTGGAAACCCAGCAAGGTTTGATGCATTAATATTCTTCTTCTGTGAAAGAGATCATGAAGGCTTCATGTGGTGATTGCACACAACCTTCTCCTACCTCTACCTCTCTTGATTAATATAACAGAGAACAAGCTTTTTTTTGTGGGACAAATCCTCTTGGTAAAATATTGGTTCCTAGAGAGAAGCAAACATTCAGGCAAGTGTAACTTTCGATTGTACTGTTTTAACACATCAGTTTAACCACCAAATTGGCAAATTCATGGATACAGTAGCAGTCATGGGTAAGATAGTGCTACTATTAAAATGTAGTTATTTAAATCTAATTGTAAGTATGCAGTACTGACCAGTTACTGCTGCTGAATGCTCTCCTACCACCCTACTCTTGCATACTGTTTGTTTGTTTTTTTATTGTTTAACGCCATTTTTCAGCACAATATAGGCTATACATGGCGGCCAGTATCAATGGTGGAGGAAGAACCCGGACAACCCCCAGAAATAACCACCGACCCACGAGAAGCTACTGGCAAGCTTTCTCACATAACTACATTTGCTGAATCTTAGACTCGAACACATGCAGACAGAGGTGAGATGGCAGTGGTCTGTAACGGACATCGCTTTAGACCACTCAGGGCCTCTCTTGCATACTGATGATTGTGGGGAAAAAATCTATTCTGTCCATGAGCATGTGTGGTGTGCAGGTGGATCATGTCTTTTTGATAGGTCTTAGTGGAGGATGTATTCAGATAAGTTTTTTTTTTACATGAAAAGTAATAGCAACTCAATATCAATGGGAAAGTATTGCATAACTAAAATCAGTTTTAGCCCCACCCCCACCCCACCCCCCTTAAATTAACACTGGCTATTATGGTGATTGGTCTTAAAAGCAGTCAGCTTTGACAGTGTGACTGGATGGATATAAACATTGCCATGTACTACTACACCAAGTTCAGACAATAGTAATTACATTTGCTGGCGACAGTTGATAATTTAAGTCACTAATTGAATTGTTCTGAGATACAAACAATGCAGATGTTCAATGCCTGTGGTCATTATTTATATATCTTATATATTGCTTATAATTTGATTAGGCTTGGTGGATGTTGGAGAGTTGGGGAATTAAAAAGAAAATCAGTTGGTACATTAAAGAGACATTGAAGAATTAGCTGTAATTCAGGGCAGCATGAGATCTTGAATGTTGTGGGGTTGAGAATTGTAATATTATTTTTCAAAAGTACAGTACTGGTAATTAATACTGTCAAGACAATGCTGGTAACTAATACTGTCAGGACAATTAATACTGGTAATTAATACTGTCAAGACAGTTAATACTGGTAATTAATACTGTCAAGACAATATTGGTAATTAATACTGTCAGGACAATTAATACTGGTAATTAATACTGTCAAGACAGTTGATACTGGTAATTAATACTGTCAAGACAATTAATACTGGTAATTAATACTGTCAGGACAATTAATACTGGTAATTAATACTGTCAAGACAATTAATACTGGTAATTAATTCTGTCAAGACAATACTGGTAATTAATACTGTCAAGACAATTAATACTGGTAATTAATACTGTCAAGACAATTAATACTGGTAATTAATACTGTCAAGACAATTAATACCGGTAATTAATACTGTCAAGACAATTAATACTGGTAATCAATACTGTCAAGACATATTCTTGCTGGAACATTCCTTACTTTATGACATGCAGACTCCTTGCATTATGAATTCTAGTTTTGTATAATGAGTGTTTCCAGTCAGCTGACCATTGCTGATTCTCATTGCCAACCTAGCAGCCTGTCCCCCCATGGTTTGAGGAAAAAAAATATTTGAAAAATGTCCCAATATTGATTTGTGCATTTAATTGAGCCAGGGTTTGTTCCCCTAGTACTTTGAAATGTTTAGTAGATTCTACATACTAATCCTAAGTCTAACCTAATTTTAATCAAGGGCAATAGGAAAGACATATTTGTTTGCCTTAAATTTACTGAGAATGATACCGCTCTGGTGGCCTAGCGGTTAGAGCATCCATCGCAGAAGCAGGAGGTCGTGGGTTCCGTCAACAGCTGAGTCATACCAAAGACATACAAAAATGGTACTTACAGCTGCCTCGCTCGGCACTCAGCATTAAGAGGTTAGTGTTAGGACTGGTTGGCCTGGTGTCATGATAATGTGACTGGGTGGGACATAATGCTACATGTCTGCGGCATGATGTCCCAGTGCTGAACATCACTATAAACTACAGACATCGTAGCGATATGACTGAATTTTTTTTAAAGCTACATTAAAAATCCTAATCAAACAAACAAACAGACCCCAACTAAGTCATTCCAAAGACATATTAAAAGGGTACTAAACAGCTGCCTCGCTAGGCAGTCAACATTAAGAGGCAGTCAACATTAAGAGGTTAGTGTTTTGACTGGTTGGCCTGGTTTCAGGATAATGTGACTGGGTGGGAGACGATGCTACATGTATACAGCATGATGCCACAAATCTTGAGTTCTATAAACTACACATATGTACACACACATACACTTGGTTAAATCATAGTTGACTGTAGAAAATGGAGTGATAGACTCTGATTATAACTGCAATGTTTTGTCCTCACTTTGAGGGAAATTTTTTTTAAAAATAGATCAATTTAATTTAAAATATTTGTAAGAGTAAATATCAAAATAAGGAATTTAAAAAATTTCAGAGTTGGATAGGGATCTGTTTTTTATAATGTGATTAGGCCTTATTTTTGCCTTTAGGATTAACAGGGAAGGTCTTCTTGTGAAAATCACATTAAATTGCAGGCTTTTAAAGTTTTAAGATCTTGCTTAATGTGAAGAGGCAAATTTCTGGCAATCTATCAAGAATACAATTTAGTTGAGACCAGAGAATCATTAATTAGATTTTTGGAGACAAGCACGTATCATATCGCCATCCTGCCATGATCGGTAAGGTCCTTTAGAAGGGAGAATGTTGTTTCTAATTAAACCTTTGTTTATCCAGCAGCCAGACACTGACTATCAGGGACACGGTAAAATTCATTTTCATGGTAAAGTAGCTAAAACAAGAAATCGCAATCCGCCAAACTGTTTTGGATTGACAAATACACAAAGGGAGAAAATAGCTTTTGGGATGTATGATGTGACGTTAACCTGAGACATATGCTGAGGGAAATAAAATAGAGGGAAGTGCAGTGAGACATAAACCTGTGACGCAGTTCTGCCTCGTACTAATTTCTAGATGTATTCTGAGAGTATCTGGAGACGGATGGTAGAAAGTATCATCCTGGGATCCAAGTTCTGAACAGCTATAGAGGAAGCCAAACATACTGGGGACTAGCAGGGAGAAAATAGCTTTTGGGATGTATGATGTGACAAATGCTGAGGAAAGAATAGAGGGAAGTGCAGTGAGACATAATCCTGTGACGCAATTTTGCCTCATACTAATTTCTAAACGTATTCTGAGAGTATCCAGAGACGGATGGTAGAAAGTATCATTCTAGGATCCAAGTTCTGAACAGCTACAGAGGAAGCCGAACAGACTGGGGACTAGCAAGTTATGAAATCGAACAAGGTGTTGACATCGATTGTTTCACTTGATCCTATGATTAACTGAAGCTATCAGTAACAGATCGGCTAGTTTATTTGAATCTATTTGCGTTTTTGTAATTCGATGAAAGTTTTTATTTCTAAAAGCAGAGTATATTCTTGATGTAAGGAATTTTCACAGTTGTGTTATGTAGTTAATTAAATTGTTCATCTGTATGGGGGCTTATATTTGTTTGTTCAATATATCTGCTCAGATCTCTATATCTATTTCCATCAACAAGTTTCATCACTTATATTTACTCGAACCGGGGTAATTATATTGAGGGCGGTCATCTCCTAGATATCAAGTACCAAATGGGGGTGGGTTAGATATTTTATTATATTAATAATATTTATGTATTATTATTTATGCAAATACAACCACCAATCAACAACCGTCCACCCCATGACGCTTAATATAAATTTTCATTTCAGTCCACAAAGACCAAACTCTTCCAGAGGACAAGGGTAGAAATGACCAATGGCTTGGGGTTACAGTACGCAGTGGTGGAGTGGGAAGGGGCATTGTGGTATGTGGTACATGTATATATGATGCTAACATGTGACTTGCATATTTAAGATGTTCTTTCACCATTTGTTTCTTTTTCTCCAGGGATTTCACTGTAATTAAATTTGAGCACAAATTAGATAGTTTTACCAAACTTCAGTTTTGTAATTATTTGTATGTAACATGGTTCCTCTTGAAAGTGATTACAGTGGTCTCCCTAGTGAATGGCCACCTTTACCAGTGGCCCCTTAATCTCTTGGCAATGACGAGTTTGTGTTCAAAAGTACCCCTCAAATGCAACCAGTTACCAGCGTATTAGTACAAAAATGTAAAATGTTCCCCTCAAAAGTGGCCACATTTTATTTCAAATGTTGTCCAGAACCAATAATTAGTTCATGTGGTACAGTAAGTACTCAGATTATCTCTACCATTGATACCTATCTCCCAATGTCAGGTTTCCTTTACTGTTAGAAGTGTTGGCTAAAGTATATGTAACACTTAAATTAATATTATATCATTATTTATAAAGGCCCATGTTTTCAGGAAATGGGCACAACCTTGTTGTGCTAGAGTTTTGGGCTTCTGATACATCTGTCAAGTTCTTCTCTTTGATGATTACAACAGAACATAATTGCTGTTAACATCATAACATGGTCAGCATAGGCTGAAGTTAGATTTATTTTGGAATAAACACACAAGAGAGAAATTAACCATTAAAAAAACTTGGTACCAGACCAAGATAAAAAAAAAATCACATGATAATAGATCTGTTGCTTCCTTTACAAAGAAGGCATTTCATCCACTTAGTAAACGTTTTGTCTGCATAATTAAATTGCATACAGTTAGCAACATCCGAATAAATCATTTCCAAACATTAACATGTCAGCATGTAAATGAAGACATATTACTTTTGAAGAAAGTGAGTTATTCTATTCGACAACATTGGGGGGGGGGGCACACAATGTTCTCTCTAAGGTGCGTGGCCATGCAGCTTGATAGAAAATGCCATGTAGCAGTTTCAAAGTTCCATGCACACAGGAAAAATATTCGAGGCAACGTTGCTTTCAGAACACTTTATGTAGAAATGACTCAAATAAGTAATTTTATGTTGAAAAGACTCTTGTAAATAACTTCGTAAATGATAAGATTATCCAGCAGAAGTGGGCAAATGAAGCAAATTGAGCGAGAATTATGTATGTAGCAAGATTGAAATGATGTTTTTGAAGAGTTTTGCAATGTGCATGACAACAATACCCGCTTGCATATCACGCTTACATCAAGAATAATTACTATCAGTAATATTGATGTCTATTCAGTTGAAATTAGTTTATTCTTAAGACAAGAAAAACCTTTTAATAATAAATGTTACTTTCTTACTATGTACATTACATATATTCAACATTTTGTTTTCTTTTTTCTCTCAATTTATAACGTGACATTGACTATATGTAGCATCAGTTGTTTCAGCTTCGTAAATTCTAACAGCATTACTGTTCATTTCATAACTTATCAGACATTTCTTTCACATAGAATCAATGCCTTAATGTCATCAAGTTCTTTAATGTTGTGATTTGTCATTTACCCATGCATTTCAGGGGCAGATAATACCTGTGCCAACCTTTGAAAATTGTCACACTATTAAATTCAGTTTTTTTGTAATAATAATAATAATAATAATAATAATAATGAGGACTTTGTATAGTGCCTAATCATTAGAAGCTCTAAGCACTTTACAGCATCTTTAATGATATGACTACACTACTGAAAAACAAAAAACAAAAACCATGAAATTGGAAAACATAAAAATAAGCTGAAAACATATAAGATACAAAACATTATTAGGTCTCTAAGTTTGTTCCTGCAGTCGAAAAAGGTGAGTTTTAAGAGCACTCTTAAAAGGGACCACTGTGTGAGTCTAATTTCAATGGACAATTTAATGCAATATATTTGTTAATAACAACAAATATTGAGTTTTGGAAAGATAAAAAAAAAGAAGTAAAAATAATTTTTTTTTATTTGTCCTCTAAAACTTTGTATGTGATGTTTGTGTTAATTTGAAATCCTGTTAAATTAGATCTGATTGGTTAAAAGTTCATGTCACCATAGTGTGCTGAGAGTGCTTTTATGAAGAAACCTACGAACTTGATTGAAGTACTAGCACATGTTCACTGTTGATAGAGTCTATATTATGACCTCTGGTCTGATAGGGTCTACACTTTGGGTCATTAAGAGTTAACATTCTTTTGATAATGTATGATACATGTGATAGGCTAAGCTCAAAGTCCTTCCAATGGTCATTTGTTGTCCAGGAGATGTTGATAAGAACACCATATATAGGAACACACTTAACTTGTAGTGTCGCTCGTTTACTACACGGCAATACAATGACTATGATGTTCTCTGGCTAGACAAAAGCAAGTTGGGTGAGTGTAATTCCATTAAAGGGAAAGTATTTGCACAGACTTGCAGTTTTAGCAGGTTTATGTATCATGGATCAGTACCATATGAAGATAAACCAAACTTTCAGTGATTCAGTTTTTTTTTTACATGGATTTTTATCATCTATTTTGAATTGAAATGTAATTATTTAAATTAGACATATATACAGTGCATTTGCAAGATATATTCTTGACAAAACTATGGAATTAAATTGAATTTAAGATATTTTATATATGCTACACATTATGATTTGAAAGATTAAACAATCCAGTCTCTTAACAGCCAGGATTGTACTTTTTTGTACTTTAAAGTTTAAACTATGCAGTCTCTTAATAGTCAGGATGTACTTTAAAGTTTAAATCATCCAGTCTCTTAACAGTCAGCATTCTATTTTAAAGTTTAAATCATCCAGTCTCTTAACAGTCAGCATTCTATTTTAAAGTTGAAACAATCCAGTCCCTTATCAGTCAGGATTGTACTTTAAAGTTTAAACTATCCAGTCTCTTAATAGTCAGCATTCTACTTTAAAGTTGAAACAATCCAGTCCCTTATCAGTCAGGATTGTACTTTAAAGTTTAAACTATCCAGTCTCTTAATAGTCAGCATTCTACTTTAAAGTTTAACCTATCCAGTCTCTTAATAGGATTGTACTTTAAAGTATATTTGTGTAGTCCATTCTTTATGATTACTATTTCAACACTACTGTTAATACAACAGGAGTTTGTGGGATATTACAGTGGTACCTTGACTTACGAGTTTAATTTGTTCCGTGACGGAGCTCGTAACTCAAATTACTTGTATGTCAAATCAATTTTCCCTATTGAAATGAATTGAAATCCCATTAATCCCTTCCGAACTACCACCCCCCCACCAAAAAAAAAGACCCTTTTTAACACCCTGCCAAGCCATATAGATAATTTTGAGGCATATCACGATGTTTATAGCCGCTCACATTGGCACACTGTGCGAAGGTAACTATCCTATCCTTCATGGGTTTGTGGCCTGGCATCCGATTCTCCTCTGCCATTATATAAGTCTTCCAGCAAAAGTTTTGAGGTAATCCTCAGCTGCCTTCATATCCACACTCACTGCCTCACCATGCCTGACAACGAAGTGAATGCCGGTCCTCTTTTTAAAATCTCGAACCAGCTGCCTGATGCCTCATCTGGGGTCTGAAGTGCCTGGGGTCTGCTGCAGCAAATCAGCATAAATAGCTTGTGCCTTCTCGCAGATTATAGCCTCCGTCATGGTATCTCCTGCAAGCTGCTTCTCCATCAGCCACATCATCAGCAGCTTCTCCATATTTTCATGGATAGATGTCCGCTGTTTAGCAATTATTTTAACGCCCATGGCTGACGTTATAGCCTTTATCGACTGTCCTTCGCACTCACTTTCTTCGGATCCATTGTTGGAAAAACAAAGTTTTGCAAAATAACTGGAAGCACAAATGCTAGCACAACACTGATGCTTCCACTGCGAGCTAACCGTTTAAAGTGAACGAGTGAGACACGGGATGCTGGGCAGATGTTGCGATGTTCACTGTGGGTTTCGCTGCACCAACTAGCGGTGGGGTATCTATCATAACCCAAATCTTAGCTCTCAACTCAAAGCAAAAAATTGGCTGAGAGACATCTTGTATCTCAAAACACTCGTTAGTTGGGACACTAGTAAGTCAAGGAACCACTGTATGTTGTTCAACAACAAATGTCCCTCCACTGGCTCAAGTCTAATGTTATTACTAACTAAAACTTCTTCAAGGATTGCCATGAAACTTTACACATACACATGCATCTCATGGTCAAGTTAGTCCTAAATACATTTGATCCTATTTAAATATTAAATATTGCCACCACAGCAGCCATCTTGAAAATCTTGCTGTTGCTACTTGTGAACTGATGGTGATATTAGCATGGAGTTTTCACTTAAAGACTTAATATGATATCTAACTGATCTGACTTCCAGTATGACTGCCATGGTGACCATCTTGAAATGTTTGTTATTGCTACTCCTCATCAATATACAGTCTTCTGAATACCAGATGATCCTTTCATGATGTTTGGTTTAAGGTCCTCACTAACAATGGTGCTGATCCAGTATGGCCATCACATCAGCCATCTTGAAATCTTCCTGTTGCCAATAGTTGAAAATGGCTTGGCATATCAGCATGGGGTTTTCACTAAAAGACTTTTAATGCAAAATGTCACAAATTTGATGGCATTTTTAAAAATCTTGTTATTACTGCAAAAAGTTTCAAGTGATGTCTGGTTTGTCCGGAATGAAAATGGTACCAATCTTGCATCTGAGATGTCTACCACAACAGCTAATTTGAAAATATAGTTATTATTCAGGAATATAGAAAGAAGGTTTTAAACACATAGCAATTTAAAACATGACAAGATCTTAACTTGATTTCCTGGACATTAGTGCGCCAACCCCATCAAAGGATTTTTTTTTGTTTTTTCTTTAGTACCTCACATCATAATTATTCTAGCCTTATTGGGGATTCAAATTTTCATGCATTTTGAAATGCTTGCCATTCATATGAAACATTGGCATTAGGGACTCTTGTTGTTGGCATAAATTAATTGGTTTTGTTTCCAGAAGAGTTGCTTTCCTTTCTAATCATGGCAGCTAATTATATACAGAGAATGGTTTGATTGGTGTTTTATAACACAACATCACAAGTAGATTATTTAGAACCAAGTTAGTTGAAGTGATATTCCTTACCCAGGGAAATACCTTGGTAGCTAATGTGAGCTGATACGATTTGAACCCACACCTATTTAGTTGGGAATCTGACATGCTAACCACTAAACTACCACAACTACTGGATACAATACAGCGAAAGCTCTGAAAACTGAACAGATGCAGCGAAAGCTCTAAAGATTGCAAATACAATGTATGGTACAGATTATACATATGTAATGAGACCTCTGAAAACTGTATATGCAGTAAAAGCTCTGAAAACGATACATATGTAGAGAAAAATTCTCATGACTGCATATGAAATGTCCAAGGTTGTACATATGCAGTGCAAACTCTGAAAACTACATATGCAGTGAAAGCTGAAGACTGTACAAATGTAATGAGATCTCTGAAAACTGTTCATATGAAGTAAATGCTCTAAAGACTGCATATGCAATGAAAGATCTGAAAACTGTACTAAATGCAGTGAAAACTCTGAAAACTGTACATAATACAGTGCAAGCTCTGAAAACTACATAAAGCAGTGAAAGCTCTGAAAACTATATATGCAGTCAAAGCTCTGAAAAATGTGTATATTGCAGTGAAAGCTCTGAAAAATGTATATAATGCAGTGAAAGCTCAGAAGACTATGTATACAATGAAAGCTGAAGACTTTATATACATAAAGAGACCTCTGAAAACTGGAGATGTGAAAGCTCTGAAGATTATTTGGGCAGTGAAAGCTCTGAAAACTATACATATGCACTGAAAGCTCTGGATACCTGCTGCAGTGAAAACTGAAAACTGTACATATGCATTGAAAGATGAATACTGTACATATGCAGTGAGAGCTCAGAATACCTGATGCAGTGAAAACTCTGAAAAATGTAAATAATGCAGTGAAAGCTGAATACTGTACATATGCAGTGGAAGTTCTGAAGACTACATATGCAGTGAAAACTCTTACTAAACATTTGGTATTTATGAAGTTGGCATCCTGAGCTCATTTTGCTGTATGTATATATGGATGGATGTATGTATAAGGTTTCATGGCACATCAGCACAACCCTGGGTATATAGTACCAATGTTTGGATATTTAAAAAAGCATAAAATACAAAACAAAAAATGTAGGCAAATACAAGTAGGATCCTTAAAAATATACAAATTCAGCAGGACCATCAATGTAGGATGTATTCCAGTGAATAAATTGCAAAGCAGAAACCAAAAAAATAGGTCACTTTTCAGTGATTTAAGTTTACTGTAGTTCTGGTTTTCATGTATGTATTATACAAGTAGAGGTACATTTTGTGGCCATATTTACATGTACTGAACATTTTGTGTACATGTATGTGACAAACCTATTGGATACACCAGTTTGCTTTGGCAGTGTTATCATGCGGGAGTTTGCCAGATTAACCTGTTTGAAGTAACAATCTACTGTTATTCTTTTGATAACTGTCAAGTGTTAGTAGTAAAAAAAAAAAAATTGTCCACATTCACAAATTGACAAAACAAGTTTCACCATCCGAGTCCATAGTTGTGAGCGAAAAGAAAGAACATCATTGATGGCAATCTACCATATTTATTCGCAAGTTGAGTCCAATTGTAACAGCATATTAGCTTATCTTTCATAACATAATGCACCAGAAGATCAGGGTCTGCATTCTGCTGATTATTTCTAAACTTGCACAGACCAAGATGTGTTGGTGCATTATGTGACAAGTGATCTGGGTCTGTGCTGATTGCTGTTGGACTGTACTTATAAGTGAGTATAAATTGTACAAAAAGAATGATAGCAAAAGCTTACTGAGCTTTGTAGAAATAGACACTTTGGTAATCATGTTTCTACAGCTTGCTACTAAAATTACTAGCCCTTTTGAACCGATGCTTTGTTGTATAAAATATGTTGTTTTTCACTGGCTATTTGGCTCGCACATGTGCAAAAGTTTTTTTTGCTTATTGGACCCATCAATTTCTACTTCTCGCCAGTTCTTGCTCCCAATCTGCAACTAATCGTACCTTTTGCAAAGGTTCACCTATCTGTGTGAAGTTCAGACCTCTCATTTAGATCACAAGCCAAAAAGTCTAAAATCCAGGCACAAAATCCGATTCCGACAAAGGGAGAATTTTGGGTATAAAAAAATTGGTATCTAAAGATTTTTAGAGTTTCCCCTCAGCATTTTGTAATGCAAGTCCAGATTATTTGGTATTATTGTAGAGCTACATCTGTCTGCTTTATGTAATACACCCACTTTAGTGTATCTTAAATGACCTTGATGCAGCAGAGCTCGGAAGTAGGGTACAGTCAGGAATGGGGCGAAATGAGTTAAGAGTAAATATTTGACAATAAGACAATAGTGTTATAATGAGGGACATACAAAGATTAAGAGTATGATTGACAATAAGACAACAGTGTTATAATGATTCATGCAAAGAATAAGAGTATAATTGATAATAAGACAACAGTGTTACAATGAGTCATAAAAAGAATAAGAGTATAATTGATAATAATACAACAGTGTTATAATGATTCATACAAAAAATAAGAGTATAATTGACAGTAAGACAACAGTGTTATAATGAATCATACAAAGAATAAGAGCATAATTGATAATAAGACAACAGTGTTATAATGAGAGACATACAAAGATTAAGAGTATGATTGACAATAAGACAACAATGTTATAATGATTCATACAAAGAATAATAGTATAATTGATAATAAGACAACAGTGTTATAATGAATGATACAAATTATAAGAGTACAATTGACAGTAAGACAACAGTGTTATAATGAGTCATACAAAGAATAAGAGTATAATTGATAATAATACAACAGTGTTATAATGAGTCATACAAAGAATAATAGTATAATTGATAATAAGACAACAGCGTTATAATGATTCATACAAAGAATAATAGTATAATTGATAATAATACAACAGTGTTATAATGAATGATACAAATTATAAGAGTACAATTGACAGTAAGACAACAGTGTTAAAATGATTCATACAAAGAATAAGAGTATAATTGATAATAATACAACAGTGTTATAATGAGTCATACAAAGAATAATAGTATGATTGATAATAAGACAACAGTGTTATAATGAGTCTTACAAAGAATAAGGGTATAATTGATAATAAGACAACTGTGTTATAATGAATCATCCAAAGAACAACAACAACAACAACAATAATAATAATAATAATAATAATAATAATAATAATAATAATAATAATGCTTTATTTATAGAGGGTGACTCATTAGTCAAGGACTATTCTCCCTTGAGGCCCTTTTAATGAGAGTATAACAATGCACGTTATATGAAGATAGCAATAATTTGTGCTTATTTTAGCATGTTTAGTATGAAAATAGTAAATTCCATTATCAATTAGAAACACGTGCATGCTCATGAACATGAGTATAATTGACAGTAAGACAACAGTGTTATAATGAGTCATACAGAGAATTAGAATATAATTGATAATAAGACAACAGTGTTATTATGATTCATGTAAAGAATAAGAGTATAATTGATAATAAGACAACAGTGTTACAATGAGTCATAAAAAGAATAAGAGTATAATTGATAATAAGGCAATAGTGTTATAATGAGTCATACAAAGAATAAGAGTATAACTGATAATAATACAACAGTGTTATAATGATTCATACAAAGAATAAGAGCATAATTGATAATAAGACAACAGTGTTTTAATGAGTCATACAAAGAATAAGAGCATAATTGATAATAAGACAACAGTGTTATAATGAGTCATACAAAGAATTAGAGTATAATTGATAATAAGACAACAGTGTTATAATTATTCATACAAAAAATTAGAGTATAATTGATAATAAGACAACAGTGTTATAATGATTCATACAAAGAATAAGAGTATAATTGATAATAAGACAACAGTGTTATAATGAGTGATACAAAGAATAAGAGTATAATTGATAATAAGACAACAGTGTTATAATGAGTGATACAAAGAATAAGAGTATAATTGATAATAAGACAACTGTGTTATAATGAATCATCCAAAGAATAATAATAATAATAATAATAATAATAATAATAATAATGCTTTATTTATAGAGGGTGACTCATTAGTCAAGGACTATTCTCCCTTGAGGCCCTTTTAATGAGAGTATAACAATGCACGTTATATGAAGATAGCAATAATTTGTGCTTATTTTTGCATGTTTAGTATGAAAATAGTAAATTCCATTATCAATTAGAAACACGTGCATGCTCATGAGCATGAGTATAATTAACAGTAAGACAACAGTGTTATAATGAGTCATACAGAGAATAAGAATATAATTGATAATAAGACAACAGTGTTATTATGATTCATGTAAAGAATAAGAGTATAATTGATAATAAGACAACAGTGTTACAATGAGTCATAAAAAGAATAAGAGTATAATTGATAATAAGACAATAGTGTTATAATGAGTCATACAAAGAATAAGAGTATAACTGATAATAATACAACAGTGTTATAATGATTCATACAAAGAATGAGAGCATAATTGATAATAAGACAACAGTGTTTTAATGAGTCATACAAAGAATAAGAGCATAATTGATAATAAGACAACAGTGTTATAATGAGTCATACAAAGAATTAGAGTATAATTGATAATAAGACAACAGTGTTATAATTATTCATACAAAAAATAAGAGTATAATTGATAATATGACAACAGTGTTATAATGATTCATACAAAGAATAAGAGTATAATTGATAATAAGACAACAGTGTTATAATGAGTGATACAAAGAATAAGAGTATAATTGATAATAAGACAACAGTGTTATAATGAGTGATACAAAGAATAAGAGTATAATTGATAATAAGACAACTGTGTTATAATGAATCATCCAAAGAATAATAATAATAATAATAATAATAATAATAATAATAATAATGCTTTATTTATAGAGGGTGACTCATTAGTCAAGGACTATTCTCCATTGAGGCCCTCTTAATGAGAGTATAACAATGCACGTTATATGAAGATAGCAATAGTTTGTGCTTATTTTAGCATGTTTAGTATTAAAATACTAAATTCCATTATCAATTAGAAACACATACATGCTCATGAACATGAGTATAATTGACAGTAAGATCAGTGTTATAATGAATCATACAAAGAATAAGAGTATAATTGATAATAAGACAACAGTGTTATAATGAATGATACAAATTATAAGAGTACAATTGACAGTAAGACAACAGTGTTATAATGAGTCATACAAAGAATAAGAGTATAATTGATAATAATACAACAGTGTTATAATGAGTCATACAAAGAATAATAGTATAATTGATAATAAGACAACAGTGTTATAATGATTCATACAAAGAATAAGAGTATAATTGATAATAATACAACAGTGTTATAATGAATGATACAAATTATAAGAGTACAATTGACAGTAAGACAACAGTGTTATAATGAGTCATACAAAGAATAATAGTATAATTGATAATAAGACAACAGTGTTATAATGAGTCTTACAAAGAATAAGGGTATAATTGATAATAAGACAACTGTGTTATAATGAATCATCCAAAGAACAACAACAACAACAATAATAATAATAATAATAATAATGCTTTATTTATAGAGGGTGACTCATTAGTCAAGGACTATTCTCCCTTGAGGCCCTCTTAATGAGAGTATAACAATGCACTTTATATGAAGATAGCAATAATTTGTGCTTATTTTAGCATGTTTAGTATGAAAATACTAAATTCCATTATCAATTAGAAACACGTGCATGCTCATGAACATGAGTATAATTGACAGTAAGACAACAGTGTTATAATGAGTCATACAAAGAATAAGAATATAATTGATAATAAGACAACAGTGTTATTATGATTCATGTAAAGAATAAGAGTATAATTGATAATAAGACAACAGTGTTACAATGAGTCATAAAAAGAATAAGAGTATAATTGATAATAAGACAATAGTGTTATAATGAGTCATACAAAGAATAAGAGTATAACTGATAATAATACAACAGTGTTATAATGATTCATGCAAAGAATAAGAGCATAATTGATAATAAGACAACAGTGTTTTAATGAGTCATACAAAGAATAAGAGCATAATTGATAATAAGACAACAGTGTTATAATGAGTCATACAAAGAATTAGAGTATAATTGATAATAAGACAACAGTGTTATAATTATTCATACAAAAAAAAGAGTATAATTGATAATAAGACAACAGTGTTATAATGATTCATACAAAGAATAAGAGTATAATTGATAATAAGACAACAGTGTTATAATGAGTGATACAAAGAATAAGAGTATAATTGATAATAAGACAACTGTGTTATAATGAATCATCCAAAGAATAATAATAATAATAATAATAATAATAATAATAATAATAATAATAATAATGCTTTATTTATAGAGGGTGACTCATTAGTCAAGGACTATTCTCCATTGAGGCCCTGTTAATGAGAGTATAACAATGCACGTTATATGAAGATAGCAATAATTTGTGCTTATTTTAGCATGTTTAGTATTAAAATACTAAATTCCATTATCAATTAGAAACACATACATGCTCATGAACATGAGTATAATTGACAGTAAGATCAGTGTTATAATGAATCATACAAAGAATAAGAGTATAATTGATAATAAGACAACAGTGTTATAATGAATGATACAAATTATAAGAGTATATTGACAGTAAGACAACAGTGTTATAATGAGTCATACAAAGAATAAGAGTATAATTGATAATAAGACAACAGTGTTATAATGAATGATACAAATTATGAGTATAATTGACAGTAAGACAACAGTGTTATAATGAGTCATACAAAGAATAAGAGTATAATTGATAATAAGACAACAGTGTTATAATGAATGATACAAATTATAAGAGTACAATTGACAGTAAGACAACAGTGTTATAATGAGTCATACAAAGAATAAGAGTATAATTGATAATAAGACACCAGTGTTACAATGAGTCATAAAAAGAATAAGAGTATAATTGATAATAAGACAATAGTGTTATAATGAGTCATACAAAGAATAAGAGTATAACTGATAATAATACAACAGTGTTATAATGATTCATGCAAAGAATAAGAGCATAATTGATAATAAGACAACAGTGTTATAATGAGTCATACAAAGAATTAGAGTATAATTGATAATAAGACAACAGTGTTATAATTATTCATACAAAAAAAAGAGTATAATTGATAATAAGACAACAGTGTTATAATGATTCATACAAAGAATAAGAGTATAATTGATAATAAGACAACAGTGTTATAATGAGTGATACAAAGAATAAGAGTATAATTGATAATAAGACAACTGTGTTATAATGAATCATCCAAAGAATAATAATAATAATAATAATAATAATAATAATAATAATAATAATAATAATAATAATGCTTTATTTATAGAGGGTGACTCATTAGTCAAGGACTATTCTCCATTGAGGCCCTCTTAATGAGAGTATAACAATGCACGTTATATGAAGATAGCAATAGTTTGTGCTTATTTTAGCATGTTTAGTATTAAAATACTAAATTCCATTATCAATTAGAAACACATACATGCTCATGAACATGAGTATAATTGACAGTAAGATCAGTGTTATAATGAATCATACAAAGAATAAGAGTATAATTGATAATAAGACAACAGTGTTATAATGAATGATACAAATTATAAGAGTACAATTGACAGTAAGACAACAGTGTTATAATGAGTCATACAAAGAATAAGAGTATAATTGATAATAATACAACAGTGTTATAATGAGTCATACAAAGAATAATAGTATAATTGATAATAAGACAACAGTGTTATAATGATTCATACAAAGAATAAGAGTATAATTGATAATAATACAACAGTGTTATAATGAATGATACAAATTATAAGAGTACAATTGACAGTAAGACAACAGTGTTATAATGAGTCATACAAAGAATAATAGTATAATTGATAATAAGACAACAGTGTTATAATGAGTCTTACAAAGAATAAGGGTATAATTGATAATAAGACAACTGTGTTATAATGAATCATCCAAAGAACAACAACAACAACAATAATAATAATAATAATAATAATGCTTTATTTATAGAGGGTGACTCATTAGTCAAGGACTATTCTCCCTTGAGGCCCTCTTAATGAGAGTATAACAATGCACTTTATATGAAGATAGCAATAATTTGTGCTTATTTTAGCATGTTTAGTATGAAAATACTAAATTCCATTATCAATTAGAAACACGTGCATGCTCATGAACATGAGTATAATTGACAGTAAGACAACAGTGTTATAATGAGTCATACAAAGAATAAGAATATAATTGATAATAAGACAACAGTGTTATTATGATTCATGTAAAGAATAAGAGTATAATTGATAATAAGACAACAGTGTTACAATGAGTCATAAAAAGAATAAGAGTATAATTGATAATAAGACAATAGTGTTATAATGAGTCATACAAAGAATAAGAGTATAACTGATAATAATACAACAGTGTTATAATGATTCATGCAAAGAATAAGAGCATAATTGATAATAAGACAACAGTGTTTTAATGAGTCATACAAAGAATAAGAGCATAATTGATAATAAGACAACAGTGTTATAATGAGTCATACAAAGAATTAGAGTATAATTGATAATAAGACAACAGTGTTATAATTATTCATACAAAAAAAAGAGTATAATTGATAATAAGACAACAGTGTTATTATGATTCATACAAAGAATAAGAGTATAATTGATAATAAGACAACAGTGTTATAATGAGTGATACAAAGAATAAGAGTATAATTGATAATAAAACTGTGTTATAATGAATCATCCAAAGAGTAATAATAATAATAATAATAATAATAATAATAATAATAATAATAATAATGCTTTATTTATAGAGGGTGACTCATTAGTCAAGGACTATTCTCCATTGAGGCCCTGTTAATGAGAGTATAACAATGCACGTTATATGAAGATAGCAATAATTTGTGCTTATTTTAGCATGTTTAGTATTAAAATACTAAATTCCATTATCAATTAGAAACACATACATGCTCATGAACATGAGTATAATTGACAGTAAGATCAGTGTTATAATGAATCATACAAAGAATAAGAGTATAATTGATAATAAGACAACAGTGTTATAATGAATGATACAAATTATAAGAGTATATTGACAGTAAGACAACAGTGTTATAATGAGTCATACAAAGAATAAGAGTATAATTGATAATAAGACAACAGTGTTATAATGAATGATACAAATTATGAGTATAATTGACAGTAAGACAACAGTGTTATAATGAGTCATACAAAGAATAAGAGTATAATTGATAATAAGACAACAGTGTTATAATGAATGATACAAATTATAAGAGTACAATTGACAGTAAGACAACAGTGTTATAATGAGTCATACAAAGAATAAGAGTATAATTGATAATAAGACAACAGTGTTATAATGAATCATACAAATTATAAGAGTATAATTGACAGTAAGACAACAGTGTTATAATGAATCATGCAAACAATGTCAGTACAAAAGTCAACATGTAAACCCAACTCAACTCTGATAGTTCCAGTCTTCGGTAGCTTGTTCTGCAGTCTTGTTTACACAAGTTAGTATTTGAGAGAAAAGGAGGAGAATCCTACCCAAATCGGCAATGTGTGATTCCAGGCATTGAGGTACCTTTGAATGTGTTGGAACCAACGATCCTGAACGGATTGCATGATATCCAGGACCCATACATTGATTGATCTATCAGTTAATTGATTGATTGGTTGATTGATTCACTGATTCATTGTTTGATAGATTGTACTAATCAGCAATTTTTTTACATTTGTAGGCCTGTGCCCATCGGTATAAAAAGACAGATAATAACTATGGGATAGGGAGTTGTTACCAGCTGACACAGGACATGCAGTACAATGAGTTAATGGGTGAGGGGCAGAACTGGAGTCCTTGTGATGGTCTGTCAGTTGTCAATGAGCAAAATGAGTATGCGTTTTGTCAAGCTGGAACCAGTGCCTATATCACCAAGGTAAATGAAATTTATTTAATTTTTAGCTCTACTGGATGTAGACCATTACAACTTGTAGAGTATCCTTTGTCTGTTATCCATCATCTGTCCATTAGAACAAGCTTGTTGATGCTACTTCTCCTAAACTACGTGAAGGATTGCCATGAAACTTTAAACACAGTCTTCCAAAGGTCAAACTGATCCTAAGAGAAAATGACATTGATTCGGCATCCAGTATGGGTACCAGAAGAGCCATCTTGCAAATCTTGTTATTTCAATTCCTCCTGAATGATGCTCATATAAACATCATATTTTCACTGAAAAATTTCTCATCATGATTAATTGTTCCTAAATAAAAATGGTGCAAAGCTGGTATCTAATATGGTTGTTGTGGCAGCCATCTTGAAAATCTTGTTATTACTTAATCTCCTTTCCATTGTATCAACAGTGGGTGATCTCCAGAAAACTTATTATTACATCTAACTGGTCCCAAGTGAAAATGATTCTGCTTGAACATTCATTATGGCTGTCATGGCTGCTATCTTGAAAATTTGGTTATTGCTTAGCTGCTCCAAAATGGATATTCATATCAGTATGTTGATTTTCCTTTAGATGCCTAGTTTTCGCAAATGAAATTATTTCCTGTCTAAATTATCCAGTATGCAAGTTTCCCATGCTGTCGGGAAAAAGTTGGGGAAAATGATAATTTTTTTCGACCATGAAAACTCCTTGAATTTGGCAAAATTTTGACTAAAACACCTCCACAACTTGACACCCATAACAATTATGTAATTGAATCGCAGCTGAACTGATTGTGAGTTAATTTTATAGAGTTCTAAACAGAATATTGGAGGTTGCATTATTGATCATTTGGGTGTTTGCCATAAAAATATCTTTTTGAGATAATCCAAACGCTAAGTGGATTAGATTCGTCTATTGACTTCTTGTTACACAGACAGCTCGATATCTGTATCTTTTTTTATATATGGAAGTTATGAAAATTAGTCTAGCATCCCAAGTTGCCAACATGGTGGCGTTAAGGCATAACTGAATGGGCTAGCAAACTACAACGTTGTGAAATTGAGTCGTACCTTCATGAAATCAAAATGAATTTTTTTTTTTCTTTCTCGAATTTGTGAGGCTTAAAATTGTTATGTCTTTGATCTGCACAAAGACAATAGAGCTAATGCATTCACAGAATCTCACAATCGTCATTTTTAAATATTGTAGGAAAAAAATACTATATGAAAGTCATATATTGGTTGTATTAAAAATATATAAACAAAAGAGTACAAAATTCTCTATATTTATTCCAAGACCAATTCTCTATATTTATTTCGAGACCAACTTCCAAAGTTTTGTATTGTGCGACAACCACATTGACATGTGCTCTCACGCGCAGGGAGCCACCAGACTACTCTGCTTGATGAATCAGACTGGCCAAAGTATCTTCTTCTTGTTCTCGAAATAAATGTTAAGAATTATATGTTCTTTCTGGTTTTAACAAAAGGTATCAGACTTTCATTTATTACAATAGAAATGTTGTACAGCAACATTAAACAGAAGTTTGTTGTGATATCATGTGAATATTGGACTTCTGATGTCCTTGTTTGAGATTTGTGAAGTCATATGACTGTTATCACAAAATTAATTTCATCCTAGAAAAAACCTGGAAATTTATATTTAGAAAAGCATTGAAACCATGAGTATGGCCACTATGACAGTCATGTTGAAAATCCTGTTAGTGCTTCTCCAGAATGGAAAGTTACGTCAAAATGGGATTTCACCAAAAGACTTCTTTCAGTGTCTCTTTGGTCAGAAATGAAATTGCTCCAAAATAGACATCAAATATGGCTGTCACAGTGGTCATTTTGAAAATGTAATTGCAAAACTTCTCGATGGCGAGGTATATCAGTTTTTCGTCACATGATACAGTGTTGGCACTAAAGGAAGACTGATGATCTGGAATCCATTGTGGCCACCAGTCTTATTATTGGTACTAGTTCTAAATGGAATGTCATGTCAACTCAGAATGGCCACAATGAACTTATTGAAAATATTGTCTCTGTTTGTCTTAAATGTATAAACATGGAGTTTTCATCAAAAGTTTTCTAAAAGAAATGGTTCCGAGTTTCCATCCAATATGGCTGCCACAGCGGCTAATTGAAAAATCTTGCAGCTTAAGAAGAATAATGGGACTCTCATTTTATACAGCGATGTTAATTCCAATTTCTTTGCACCAAACACCAATTTTTGCAGACAAAACAAGCAGTATATTGAACTTGCATGGACTAATTTTGATCAGGAATTTTAAAAATGTTTAGCAAATAGAAGCCTATTTTCAGCATTGTATGTAAGAATACAATGGGATTCATACATGTGTCAGTGTTATAAGTGGACCAACAAGTTATTAATGTGCACAAATTGCGGTTGTGGTGTATTTTGGTATTGTCACTTAATTACTGTTTGTAAGATTATATTGAATCTTTGTAAGCTAGATAGAAGATGTACAATTAGATATATATATATATATATATATAGATATATATATATATAGATATATATATATATAGATAGAAGATGTACAATTAGATTTAACTTTTTCTTTTGACTCATTTATCATTTCATCAAAATTTGTCCAAACGAGTATATTTCCAGAACATTTTTCCTTGGAGACTTTTTAAAAAATATTCCAGGAAAATTTGTCAGTAAACTGTTTGATAATTGAGTTGCTTCTAAATAAGGTTAGCATTTTCCACTGATTCATTTATGTCCAATGGTTTAGACATTTATTAATTGAATGCACCTTAATTAAGTTGTCACTAAGCTGTTTATTGTATAATGCCTTGGTGCTGAATCTGGTTTTGTAATTTGGTTTTGTACTTTTATTACAATAATTATGAACCAGTCTGTTTCTCTTTTCAGGATTACTACATGTTGGCAGGTGCCCCAGGAGCTGTGGATTGGACTGGTTTGTATCTTAAGTCTTCTACTGTTGTCTCCCTTTAAGGAATGTATTTTAAAAAATTGACTCCACCATTAATGTGTCAATATGAAATAAATGCATCCCAGAGATGACTGATTTGCTTTGTTATTCATTCACAATGAAATTGTTAAATTTTTACAACCTTGATATTGAGGACATATTAGTTTATTTGGTTCAAGATTTTGCCATTACTTATATTTCCATAACCCCTTTCCTAATTCACTATGTATTTTGAAAGTGACCTCTGCATCTTGAAAATCTTTTTATTGCTACTCCACTTTAGTATCATCATGGGGTTTTCACTAAAAGACATTATTATGATGTCAATTTGGTTGCAATGAAAATGGTGCTGATGGTTACCATGGCAACACTCTTGAAAATATTGTGTTCACTGCTTCTTATGAATGGATGGTCATATTTACATTGGGTTATCTCTGGAAGGCTTCTTATGATGTTTAGCTGATTCACAATAGCAGCCATCCAAAAATTCTTGTTATCACAAATCTACTTGAACAGAAAGAAATGGAGTCTTTCACCAGAAGATTTCTTATGATGTCCAGTAAAGACAAATGTTTCCAATCGACCACCCGATATGGCGACCATGGCAGCCATTTTGAAAATCTTGTTATTCCTACTCCTCTATGATGGATAGTAATATCTTGAAAATATTATCTGTATTCCTCTTCAAATGAAGGCAATGTTAAGAGGGCCTCAAGGGAGTATAGTCCTTGACTAATGAGTCACCCTCTATAAATAAATCATTATTATTATTATTATTATTATTATTATTATTATTATTATTATTATTATCATTATTATTATTATTATTATTATTATTTTATTATTATTATTATTATTATTATTTTTATTATTATTATTATTATTATTATTATTATTATTATTATTATTATTAACATGGGGATTTCACCAATGCACTTTTTATGCTAGCTAGTTTGTCCTAAAGGAAATTAGTGCTAGTCATGCGTCCCATATGGCTGCCAGGATGACTATCTTAACAATCTTGTTGTAACTACTCCCTCTGAATGAATGATCATCGTGACATGGGGCTTTCACCAAAATATGTATGTATAACAACTTTGATATCCATCTTAAAAATCTTTTCATTCCTGCTACTCTGGAATGGATTGTCACATAAAACATTTTTTATGATGTCTAGGTAGTTCTTAAGTTACATGGTGTTGCTGTTGACATCCACTATGTCCACCACGTTAGCTATCTTATGATTTCAAGTTGGTGCCTATTTGACATCCAATATGACCTGTATGGTAGCCATATTGAGAATCTTTGCTATTGCTTCTCATCCAGAATTGACAAAGGGTTTCACAATAAAAGTTCTTATTATATCTAGTTGGTCTTCGATGCAAATGATGCCATTCTTCTGTCAAATATTACTACCACAATGGTCATCTTGAAAATCTTGTTATTGCTAATTTTGAATGGATAGTCACAATTTCTACGGGATTTCCATCAAGATATTGTAAAAATGTCTCGTTTGTCTTAAATAAAAAGGCGCTGGTTCTCACATCCATTGTAACTATCACAACTGATAATTTGAAAACATTATCAATATCACACAAAGATATTGACAATGGTTGCAGTTTAATGTAAAAATGATCTTATTTTGAAATCTTTAACATTCTTTTCCAATAGTAGAGCATCAGTTCCTTAAAGGGATTCATGTTTAAAAATTATGATTAGTCTATCATTCATAGATCCTAGAATTCACCTTGCTAATAATATGAATATTGTTTCCATTGTAGGTTTAGTGGCAGGAACAAACATCAGCACAGTTCTGGGAACAAACAGAAAAATAAGCTTCAGTCCCACAGCCAAAAATGCCAACCCTCCTGTCCCTCTAATCTCATACCTTGGTA
Organism: Unio delphinus; assembly: GCA_029339505.1. Lineage (NCBI taxonomy): Eukaryota > Metazoa > Mollusca > Bivalvia > Unionida > Unionidae > Unio > Unio delphinus. The sequence continues at coordinate 6,914,505 of JAQISU010000177.1, read as the reverse complement.
AGTGATAATCAGTATATCACCATATTTTCCCCTCAACCATTTTGATTTACTTAAATGTTAGAATAGCAGATGCTATTAATATTAATATATGTCACATCACAGATTAGCATATGGTAATAATATTAATACATGTATGTGATACATCACAGATTAGCATATGGTATTAATATTTATTATGCCTCATATCTTAGACTAGCAAGTGATATTATTAATATGTGTTGTTTCTCAGATGAGCAGATGTTATTAATATTTATTATATGTCACATCTCGAACTACAGTGAAACCTGTCTTGAGAGACCACTGCTATGAGAGACACCTGTTTTGAGAGACCTGATTCTCCAAGCACAGATTTATTGATTATGTAATGTTATGATCTGTTATGAGAGACCACCTGTCTTGATAGACTATTATTTGTTGGCAGAAGGGGTGGTCTTTGAAAACAGGTTCTACTGTAGTATATGGTATTAGTATTTTTTATGTGACATATCTTAGACTTGCAGATGGTATTATTAGTAGCATTTGTATTAGTATTATTTTTATTAACTGCCTCAGATTTGGGAGGTCTCCGCTTAAACCCCAGCCAAGTCATATCAAACACTTATAAAATTGGTACTAACAGCTGCCTCGCTAGGTGCTCAGCAGGAAAAGTTAGTTGTCAAGTGTTAAGACTGGTTGGCCTGGTTTCAGGATAATGTGATTTGAGTGGGAACATCATATTTCATGTTTACAGCATGATTCCTCAATGCTAGTTATCACTGTAAAAGCCACACTATAGACATTATAGTGATATGACTTAAAAATTGTTAAAGCTTTATTACAAATCCAGATCACACTTACACACAGACACACATTATTATTATTATTATTATTATTATTATTATTATTATTAATATTATTAATAATAATTATTATTATCGTCATCATTATTATTTATGTCATTATTATTATTGTCATCATCATCATTAACATATTGTTATTATTATTATTATTATTATTATTATTATTATTTTTATTATTAATAGTATTAATAATAATAATAATTATAATCAGTATAATTAATATTTTATTATTATCATTAATATTATTAATTATTATTATTGTTATTATTATTGTTATTAGTAGTAGTAGTAGTAGTCATATCTTAAACTAGTGGTCATGAAAATCTTGTTGCTCTTCCTCCAGAATGGAAAATTATATCAGGATTAGGCTTTCACCAAAAGACTTATACCTAGTTAATACTAAATGAAAATGTTATGTATATTTAATTTGCATTATTGGATAGTTAGGTTTTTCATAACTTTTTAAATTCCAGAATTACTCAAAATTGTGTTTTTGTAGCTGTCCTTGTCCAAAATCAGTGACAGTTTTGTAAACAACATTGTTTACCATATTTGATAGAAAAATAAATATTAGGATTATAATTTTGGTACGAGTCAAAGACATTGTGTTTACCATGTTCTTTATTATAATTTTAGTAACAGATCTTATAATTATAACTAAGATTACAACATGTAAACATTTGGAACTTTCAGAAATGAAATTTTCCATTAGGCAATAATTTTATTTTTAGAAAATCCAAATTGTTACATGGGTCAGATGGATGAGTATAAAATGATGTTTATTGGAGAAAAAAATATTGTCTTCCTGCAATTACATCAGAAGCAAAAATCAGTATTATTGTTGTATCCATTATTTCATTTGGGCTGGAATTTATTTATTCATACAAAATACAAAAACTTAGATTTATAGTGAAATTCAAACAAGGATACTTTTGATTATTATTTTGGTAATTCAACAAAAGACTGTTGGCACAGCGTTAATATTCTGGCCATCATAGGCACATGTAGACTTTCAGTGTTGAATTTATTTTGGAACACCACTAAAAGTTATGCAAAACATTATTCTTTATGATTTATGTTAGAAATTTTAGGATTTTTGGGGATTTAATTGATAATATAATAAGTTCTTTATTTATGTTTTTACTTTGTATTCTTGGGAAATAAATTATTTGTTGAATTTGACAAAACTTTTCTGCTTTTGCTCTTTTCTCTTACTTTGTTTAAGGCCATATAATCGTAACAGTGCCCATTTGACATTCAGTATGGTCACATTGACTGCCATCTTGAAAATCTTGTTATCACTGCTGTCAAATGGAAAGTCATATTGATATATGGTTTTCACCAGCAGATCAATTATGATAGTCGTGAATGAAAGTGGTGTCAGTTTAACTCGTATATGACAATGTTAGCTTTCATTTTTGACCTCTACTAAATGCCCCTCCTTCCCCCCCCCCCCTTGGAAATTGTAATGCCCCTGGAGCATTAATTCAGGAATATATGTTACATTAACCTGCTTACTTTATCACCTTTGTCACCTAGCTCTTTGTTTTATAACATTAAAATTCGCTACTTCCAACCCCCTACTCCCAACAAGACATACATTCTTGGATTTCAAGTGTGACAGCACTAATTGGAAGCTGACTGGAATTGGACCAGGTGTGACTGACATACTAATTGGAATTGGACCAGGTGTGACTGACATACTGCCCATTTATATCACATCTGACCCATTGACCCAAATTACCTATTGCATCACTGTACCAAATTACCTGGTGTGTCACTGTACCAAATTATCTGTTGCATCACTGTATCAAATTACCTGTTGCTTGACTGTACCAAATTACTTGTTACATAAACATACCAAATTACCTGTTTTTGCATCACTGTACCAGTTATCTGCTGCATCACTGTACCAATTTACCTGTTGCATCACTACTAAATTACTTCTAATACTGTACCAAACTACCTGTTGCATCACTGTACCAAATTGCCTGTTGCATCACTAATAAATTACCTGTAGCATTATTGTACCAATTACCTGTTGCATCACTGAACCAAATTACATGTTGCATCACTTTACCAAATTATCATGTGCATCACTACCAAATTACCCAAAGCAAAACTGTACCAAATTACCTGTTGCATCACTATACCAAATTATCATATGCATCACTGTACCAAATTACTTGTTGCATCTCTGTACCAAACTACCTGTTGCATCTCTTTACCAAACTACTTGTTGCATCTCTTTACCAAAGTACATGTTGCATCACCATACCAAATAACCTGTTGCATCACTTTACCAAATTATCTGTTGCATCACTTTACCAACTTACCTGTTGCATCTCTTTACCAAACTACTTGTTGCATCTCTTTACCAAACTACCTATTGCATCACCATACCAAAAAACCTGTTGCATCTCTTTACCAAACTACCTGTTGCATCACCATACCAAATTACCTGATGCATCACTTTACCAAATTACCTGTTGCATCCCTGTACCAAATTACCTGCTGCATCTCTGTACCAAACTACATGTTGTGTCACCTAAGGAAGAGACAAAACATTGTGTTACAAAAGCATTTATATTAGTTTTGCTTCAAACAACGTATGACAATATTTAACAGAAATTGTTTTCTAACAATATTTAACAGAAATTGTTTTCTAACAATATTTAACAGAAATTGTTTTCTCACAATATTTAACAGAAATTGTTTTCTAGCAATGTAACAAGTCACACTTTTACAGAAATAAAAGACATTCTTGGTTCAAAAATTGATTTGTAGAAGATGGATATGAGGATACCCAAGCTTAATTTCAATAACAGAACAAGCAAGCATATACCCTTGGATTGTTAACAGTAATGTTTGATCATATACGTGTGTGTGTGTATGTATATATATATATATATATATATATATATATATATATATATATATATATATATATATATATATATATATATATATATATATATATATGCACACACAAAGTCAGTAAGAAGGCTGTGTTTTTTATACTGTGGAGGGCATTTTGATTCTACTGTCTGCTTTTGAATTTCTGATAATCATATGGCAAAAACAGCACAAATACTGCCTTAAGTTTGAAAAACGTTTCAGATTAATGAAATGAGTCCTTTATTAATTAGGAATTACCTGCTAAATAAAGGCTTTAAAATATCTGTTAGTTAAAACCATTGTTGCATACTTTATGGCATCACATGTCTTGCTAAATATTGCACATTTGCCACCAAACTGTTTCTCTGTTGCATGTAGCCTTCTACAGAAATCACTTGTGGAGACTTTTTGGTAAGATGAAACATTATCCTTTTCAGGTTATTCTGTTGTGGGTGGTACATTTGACAGTACAAAACTGTACTACATTGTAGCAGGTGCCCCTCGTAGTCGTGATGTTGGACAAATTGTATTCTTCAGTCTTTCTAATCAGCTTCAGTACCAGGAAAATCAGATCATCAGTGGTGAAATTCCATTTTCTGGATTTGGAAATGAGATAATAGCAGTTGATATCAATGGAGATGGGTAGGATACATACATACATACATACATACATACATACATACATACATACATACATACATACATACATACATACATACATACATATTCATGCATATAAATAATGTAAATAATTTATAAGAAATGTGACAGATGTTTGCACGGAACTTTATTTTTATTGATGGACATGTGGATGAAATTAATAAAATTAATATGCAAATAAATATTTTAAAAACAGATTTAATAAAGAAAACTTATAAAACCCAAAACTGTTGGTTTGGTCCTGAGCACTTTCAGCCTTGTGAGGTTTGACTTTTGTGTTAGATGTTCACAAAAGAAAGAAACCTTTAACCTTTATATTTTAATGATTTATAAGTAATTACAATGTAATCAGTGGCAGGAGCTTTGGCACTCTTGGACTTCCACTTACAAAGGCATTGGAAATTCAGTAATAGCTAATGATATTCATGCAAACGTTTTGTCACAGACTGAAGCTATATTACTTTAACCTTTTGCATTAATTAATGAAAGGAAAAATTGTTTTAGAACTAACAGTTTAATTGGAAGAGGGAATAAAATAAAATGAATGTAAAGATGTTCAAAGATCAAGTTTCTGTTGGCAAATTGGTTAATTAAGTTGTTTATCACATGTAATATTGCTAAATTTAGCTCACACAGTAGTTTCTGGAATATCCCAAGCCTTTGCTAAACATGATTTTGCCATAAATTGTGGATAAAGTATCTGGTTTTTAGAAAATAAATCGTATTCCTATCGATTTCATGCAGGTATATCTCGATGAAAGGTCGTTCAAGTTTGCTGGGCCAGCTAGTAAGAGGCTACCATATGCCAACACCAAATGGTGTCAGCGAATTCCAACTTTTCGATAGGGAATGGATTCTGACCCTACACCTCAACATAAATGTCCAAATATAAAAAATGGTGTGGCAAGGGTCAGAGGAAACTCAGAATAGTAAAAAGAAATATATTGCACAAAAAGTGAAGTTTAGTTGGGAATATACCAAAAATTTGCCATACATTCATTTATTCCGACAAATATTCTAGGATCACTTAACAAATTCATGTCAAAATTCACTAATTTTTATCACCATTTTCAAGAATTGTGAGCCTGGAGGGTAGGCATCTATGCATAAATTGTGGATAAAGTATCCTGTTTTGTTGACTCTCTATTCAGATTGGTATTAAGTATAATCATTGAGTAGATAAAGCAGCCAAAGCTACACTGTAGTCACCCATATTTTAATGCTATATTCCTGTGAGTTTCAGTATTATATAAATCAGCATTATCTAATAACTTACCAAAATGGAATGAAAATTTCCACATAATCAGATGTATGTGGCTATTCTCAGGCCTCGTATAGAACATATCACAAAGATAAAGACACGAATACCTCCAGAAGGGTTTTAACCTTACCCAGAGTGCAATAGCATGCCAAGGTCCCCCAGACAATTGAGATATAATTTTTATTTATTTATATGAACTCAATAAAGATGTATCTGGAAAGTCTTTGACTTTTTTCAGAATGCAGTTTACAAAACAAGTTATTTTCTTTATTTATGGATTTTATTTTATTTTATTTTATTTTATTTTTTTACAACATGTATTTTGTTTTAAAGAATTTTAGCTTCATTATTATGTATCTTTTGTCTTTGAAGAGTATGTGCTTGCATTTATTTGGATGTTTACCTTTATGTCACACACACACACACACAATGTAGAATTTTCAGGAAAATAATACTATTTTAATTAAATCTGACACATAATAATGGTCTGGCTATTTAATTTCCAGTTTGGATGAGCTTATCGTTGGCAGTCCATTTTATTACAATGATACATCAAAGAATGTTGGTGGTGCCATCTTTGTTTACACATGGAAAGGGACAACCGTATCTAAGAATGCTATACCACAAAAGATCCTGAGTCGAAGCATGAGCCAGGAGGATTGCAAAATATTTAACTGTATGCATGCAAGGTTTGGACACAGTTTGACCAGTGCTGGTGACCTCAACCGAGATGGCTTTAATGGTAGGAATTGTAGAAAAAAATATGTAATGAAATTTGCTCTGATGTGCTCGCAGTCACTTGCATAGGCATATCTTTTTATAGACCTTCCCTGTAAACAGTGATTACACAGTTATCTTCTCTTCACCAATAGGTGTCAGAATTAGAATTAGCCATTCTAGTCCTAATTAAACCTGGTTACTTAGCATGCAGACTTTGTAAGTTTTACTATTTAGGATGTGTTACACACTCATTTTAAATTTCTTAATTGATCTCATAAAATTAACACATGCAACATGATCTGATTTAAAAGTAGATTTGTAATTATGCAACTTGATCAGTTTTATTTATTCCTCTTTGTCCTATACTGAAAGATGGCCTGTCTTGAGATTCATTTTTCTGTATTTTAAATATTTATTTGTGATGCTGTTAAATGCATGTCAGGCATTATCAATTGTGATTGATAAATCAATGAACTATTACATTTTTTTATTACATGTGTTTACAGGATTTATCCAGTGCCTGCACTATACCAGTTTACTTTTATCTTCTTCATTCTTTCTTGCATTCATTTATTCTTTAGTGATCACACTTCTACAGTCCCATTCAAACATTTCTCAATATTCGGATTGATATAGCAAATATTAAAAACTGAAATAATGGTAAATAATCAAGTAGGACACACTGCAGTGGTTTAGACACAAATTTAGCAATCGATAGTTTGGCTTGCTTATTAGAGCAGGTGTGCTATCCAGGAAGGGGCAGTAAGAGAATATTAGTTGGCAGAATGGTTTGTTAATTTAATTACTGCTAGATGCAAATGTCTGTTCTCTCTTTATCAAATTATACTATATGCGGGAAGGGGTGGTTTTGACACAAATTTTGTAAATCGGAAGGTTTAAGTGTAAAAAAATAAAATTATTTAATAGGATAAATCAGTCCTAGTTCATGTAAGAAGACTTCAGAATTATAAAAGCCCAATTGTGACTTGTACACCTCTTTCATTACTGTGAAAATCAAAATTGTTTCTGTCTTGTGACTTTCTGCCTAAAATCAGATATCTCAGTCACTCCTCAATCTCTCCCACTGCACCAAGATGTTAGTAGGGCTGTAATTCTGAAATTTAAGGAATCAACTCGATCTGATCCACTAAAATGGTAATGAATGGGAGAAGACTTAATCGGCACAGGGATTACATTTTATTATCTTTCTAATGCGTTTGAAATTTGGAATTACTTTTATCTGTTTCACTATAAAACACCACTTATCAACACAATTTTTTTGTTGACATGACTGCTTGATTTAGAATTAACACAAATGAAATAATCATCTCTAAGGCAAACCAGAGGTTAATCAGTGCTTAAATGGCAGACAGTCACATTCTATTAGGTGGCACATATTGAGAATACTCCAATTAAAAAATTGCTAAACTTGAGAAAAACCCAATCATATTTCAATACTCTCACTTCCGGTATTTACGGAGTGGTATCTTAATTTGGTCATTTGGCTGTCTGTCTGTTTTAGATAGCTTATGTAAACACCACTTTGACAAATAATATTTATCAGACATGTTTTTACTAGTGTGTTAAATTTTCATGCTATCTGAGTTTTCACATATTTAACTCTTCTTGTACAGACCAGAAGAGCTAGCTCATATGATTGTCTGCTGTGTTACTGTCATCTGTTGTCCATTGTCTGTCCAGTAGTACAGGTTTCATTTGTTATTGCTAATCCTCCAAAGCTACTTGGCCACAATGACCATATTTAAATCTTTTTATCATTATTCCTAGATTGTCTAATCCAAATGGCATTGCCACAAAAAGACATTATGATGTCTTGTTTTTCGTAAAAGAAAGTTGTGCCACTATCTCATTTCCATTATGGCTGCCACAGTTGCCATCTGGAAAAAAGTTACTACACCTCCAGAATGGATGGTCATTTCAAGGCAGGTTTTCACACAAAGACTTCTTATAATTTCTGTTTGGTCCTGGATAAAAATAGATATCATGTATGGCTGCCATAATGGTCTTCCTTAAACTTTTGTTAGCTCTACTCCTCCTGAATGGATGGTCATATCAACATGGGGTTTTCACCAAGAGACCTCTTATGATATATGGTTGTCCACAATGATGTGGCTTCAGTCTGATGCCTAGTATGGCCACAGCAGCCATCTGTTACATATTGTTAGCATTGCTGCTTCTTAACATTGTTTTTTTATACTAAAGAACATGTTACCATAGTTCATGTATTTTTCATACCCTTTAATTTTTCAAATACAATCCATTTATCAGAATAATAATCAATTAATAATTAATTAAATTTATCATAATTTTGTGTACATATAACTTTGTTTTGTTTTTTAAAAATCATTTAAATTATCAGAAACAAACTCTCTTCTAAGAAAATATAGAATTGCAAAAAAGATTTAAAAATTACCTTATTGCCTTTTTGTTTTTACAAAAATTAATAATTAATTGTTGGTGAGAAAATACAATGATTGATGCATAAGCTCGCTTATTATCATTGCAATATTGATTGGTGTTTGTTAACAAATGGACAAAAGATTTCACAGACCATACCTTTAAATATTATTGTTAATTAGATCTCCTTTTTAAGTCTGTCACTGTAACAAAACACCACATGCATTTTAAAATGAGTTAGGAAGCCCTTTGATGTGTTTTTTTTTTCAAGAAAAATTACATCTCAGTACATGCTAAAGTGAAGACCATAGACCATTGGTCAACTAGTCTTATTGTTTCATTATAGTCACACAAACATAAAATAGTAAAACCCTGTCATTTTCTATCTTAAATTTGAAAGTCACTGACTCAATTAAATCAGTGTGTGTGTGTGTGTGTGTGTGTGTGTGTGTGTATATATATATATATATATATATATATATATATATATATATATATATATATATATATATATATATATATGCTATCTTTTAAGTGCTTGTACTTTTTTAACTTGGATATAATTAACATTTTATTGCAAATCTATTCTATGATACACACCTATATTATTATCTTTATTGGTGAGTTGAATAACATGTATTATCACAAGTCCTTACAACAATTGCTGTATGGACAATGGCTTCAATAGCACATTGACAGATTTTAATTTTCCTAAAGAGAACCTGGTTTCCCTGCTGGCAGTCCCACTTATTTGACCTATTTTAATTATTGATTCTTGCCCTCAATCTGGTTTCAACTGGAATAACCTAAGCACTATGCATGTTTAATTGCTGTGTAAATAATACTCCAAACCCATGTGGTTGTTGTGACATTGTATATTGTAATTAAAACAAGAATGAATTGTTGATTTAGCAGTGTTTATTGATAATGGAATATAGTAGGGTTGTAATATTATACATGAGGATTATATCACAGTCTTTTCATTTTTGCAAAAGCTACAAAAAATACCCCCTGCCCTGAATAAATACGGTCTTGAATACTGAAAACTTTGTTTCATCTCTCTCTCTCTCTCTCTCTCTCTCTCTCTCTCTCTCTCTCTCTCAGTAATAACAACAGAAATTTTTCTGAGTATCTTTATTTTTATTGTAATTAGATTCTTGAGTTGAGAGCAGAATGAGACAGAAATGTTTACTTTCTATATTTGTACCATTAGATTGTCAAGTAACATGTTTTTCGTTGAACTTTTTGAGGTACGATCCCTTTATTTATTGGTACATGGTCAGTACCACAAATGATAATTGTCTATTTTACATATAATTTTTCATGCACTGACAATATAAAAAAAATTGTGTACTGAAAAATAAGTCCTCACAGTGTCTGTTTAACATTCCGTATGGTGGCCATCTTGAAAATCTTGTCACTAGTTCTTCTCAAAGAATGTTCATATCAGCATGGCATTGTCATTCAAACACTTCTTATGATGTCTAGATGATCATAAAGAAATGGTGCCAGTCTGACTTCTAATATTACTGCTATATTTGCCATCTTCAGAGTCTTTTTATCACTATATCTCCTAGAAGGATGGTCATATTCGTATCATGCTTTCACGAAAAGTCATCATCTATCATCTAGTTGATACTAAACAGAAATGTGCTAATCTGATATTGAATATAGCCACAATGGCCTCCATCGTGAATATCTTGTTATTGTTAAAATGGGAAATTGTGATATCAACATTTGGTTTCCACTAGAAGACTTTTAATAATGCCTTGTTGGTTCTTATTGAAGATGAAGCCAAGTTGACATCCAGTATGTCCACCATGGTATTTACTATGAAAATCTTGTAATTTCTATTAAAAAATCAAAGATGGTTTCCATGGTCCACAATTAAAAGGAATTAATGGTCACTTGAACTTTGGAAATTAACCAATAGAGCCTGTGCTGATAAAATGGCATTAAACCAAAACGTCGGCCATTAGATCATCAGTCCCTTGGATGGACTCTTGTTTAAAGTATTTAATTTTTGCTGTTGGAACTTTGGTTTTCTTTTTTTGGTGCAAACCTTGATATGATAATGCAAAAATTGTTTTAAACAGGCTCATGAAGTTTGATAGCATACATGCTAACCTTTCACAAAGTTTTGGGGAGGGGGAGGGGGTAGGATTGAGACTAACAGAACTAAGAACTAATTGTATGGTGTGTGGTCCCAAGGAGGATCAATTTGCATGCCCCAAATAACCAACATTTATCTATTTAGAGTAACTTCCTTTCTCATGTCAGCCTATACAAGATGACTGGAAATTCCTATCGGAATGAAATAAAAAATATTTTCTTTGAAGCAGACAAAAACTTTCTAGTTTTTATAACTACACAGACACTCACATATTCACAACCACTCAAACATTAAATAACAGATGAATACACAAAGCTTCTGTCTTTAATATCCATAGGATAATTTAATGCAGTATAAATTTGTAATTGTTGCCTTTGCTGCTCTTAGTTCCTGATTGGATTGTTGAAAGTTACTGTTCATCTTTGCACTCATCTTTCATCTTTGCACTCATCTTTCATCTTTACACTCATCTTTCATCTTTGCACTCATCTTTCATCTTTGCACTCATCTTTCATCTTTGCATTCATGACAGTTCATTGTTGCACTCGTCACTGTTCATCTTTGCACTCATTACTGTTTATCTTTCAATACTTTTTTTTCTTGGCACTCATTACTGTTCAGCTTTACACATTTTTCATCTTTGCACGTATTACTGTTCATCTTTGCATTCATTTCTGTTCATTTTTAGATATTTTTTATCTTTGCACATATATTGTTTATTTTTACACTTTTTTCATCTTTGCTCTCATTACTGTTTGCATTCATTTCTGTTCATCTTTTGATACTTTTTATCTTTGCATTCATTACAGTTCATCTTTGCATTCATTTCTGTTCATCTTTTGATACTTTTTATCATTGCACTCATTACTGCTCATCATTACACATTTTTCATCTTTGCTGTCATTACTGTTCATCTTTGCATTCATTTCTGTTCATTTTTAGATATTTTTCATCTTTGCACACGTTACTGTTCATCTTTACACATTTCCATCTTTGCACTCATTACTGTTCATCTTTGCATTCGTTTTCTGTTCATTTTAGATATTTTTCATCTTTGCACACGTTACTGTTCATCTTTACACATTTCCATCTTAGCACTCATTACTGTCCATCTTAGCACTCATTACTGTCCATCTTAGCACTCATTACTGTCCATCTTTACACATTTCCATCTTAGCACTCATTACTGTCCATCTTAGCACTCATTACTGTCCATCTTAGCACTCATTACTGTCCATCTTTACACATTTCCATCTTAGCACTCATTACTGTCCATCTTAGCACTCATTACTGTCCATCTTTGCACTCATTACTGTCCATCTTGGCACTCATTACTGTCCATCTTGGCACTCATTACTGTCCATCTTTGCACTCATTACTATCCATCTTAGCACTCATTACTGTCCATCTTTGCACTCATTACTGTTCATCTTTACACATTTCCATCTTTGCACTCATTACTGTCCATCTTAGCACTCATTACTGTCCATCTTAGCACTCATTACTGTCCATCTTAGCACTCATTACTGTCCATCTTTGCACTCATTACTGTCCATCTTTACACATTTCCATCTTTGCACTCATTACTGTCCATCTTAGCGCTCATTACTGTCCATCTTTGGACTCATTACTGTCCATCTTAGCACTCATTACTGTCCATCTTTGCACTCATTACTGTCCATCTTTGGACTCATTACTGTCCATCTTTGCACTCATTACTGTCCATCTTAGCACTCATTACTGTCCATCTTTGCACACATTACTGTCCATCTTAGCACTCATTACTGTCCATCTTTGCACTCATTACTGTCCATCTTTACACATTTCCATCTTTGCACTCATTACTGTCCATCTTAGCACTCATTACTGTCCATCTTTGGACTCATTACTGTCCATCTTAGCACTCATTACTGTCCATCTTTGCACTCATTCATGTCCATCTTTACACATTTCCATCTTTGCACTCATTACTGTCCATCTTTGCACTCATTACTGTCCATCTTTGCACTCATTACTGTCCATCTTTGCACTCATTACTGTCCATCTTTGCACTAATTACTGTCCATCTTTGCACTCATTACTGTCCATCTTTGCACTCATTACTGTCCATCTTTACACATTTCCATCTTTGCACTCATTACTGTCCATCTTAACACTCATTACTGTCCATCTTTGCACTCATTACTGTCCATCTTTGCACTTATTACTTTTCAGCTTTACACATGTTTTATTGTACTCATTACTATTCATCTTTACACTCATTTCTGTTCATCTTTGCACACATTACTGCTAATCTTTACACATTTTTCATCTTTGCACTGTGTACTGTACTTGAAACTTGCCCAAAAATCATATTGATTAATCTCAAACACTGCTCAACAGAATCTGATAAAGGTTGACAGAAAGCACATTGGCGTAGAATGCTTTAAATTTGATACATATGATTTCAATATGCAAACAATTAGCCACGATTAATACAAATATAAAAAACTATCAACAGAGTTTCAAAATCACTTGAATATTTGATTGAAAATGGGACATTTTCTGGCTCGAAGGGCTTTGACATTTATACAGATGATGCCATCCACCATCAAGTATGATTGCCATTACTAAAATTAACATTTACACAACTTTACCTCAGGGAAAAAATTCTTAACAGAATTGAAAAAAGTTGAACAGAAAGTATTCCAAGCTAGAGACCTAACTAGTATTGGACAGGTGATGCTGATGTGTACTGAAGTATTTGGATGAAGATGTAAGAACTAGAGAAATCTTAAAACAGTTGCTTTATAATTGTATTAGGTATTGAAAACAGTTTCCACAGAAAGCTTCCTATTGACCTACATTTCTTGGCTGTTAGGCAGGTTTCAGCCAAGTATGTGATCTTGAGATTATTTGTTCCTTTTCTTTTTCAGACATTGCTGTAGGTGCTCCATATGAAGGAGCAGGTGCAGTCTATATCTTCCATGGTTCTCCGAATGGCTTGAAGGAACCATTTTCCCAGGTATGCCACTTTTTTTGTGTCTGTAACAATTTTCCTGGTATCTCTATGCAATATTATCAGTCTTGTATGCATTTATTTGCAATAGAGATGAAGATACATTACTTTATTGCCATTTTAACTTTTTAAAGGTCACCTTTAAAGTCTTGAAAATGTAAATTGTTCTCATCTTTTTTTATAACAATTTAAATAAATAAATTATCTGCTTTCCTGGTAAAATATACTCATGAAACATTTCTGAAATCTGCTGCAAAAATCAATAAATATTAGAGCAGCCAAAAATTACAGATGATATTAAATTCTTTACTCAGGCTGTGTTTGCTATTATTTGTGATGTGACTCCTGAATGAATCAGCTTTTTATTACTGTAGTGGTGTATTGATTGAAAGTAATTTAAACAAAAATGTAAATGAATGATGAGCAATTTGTTCGTGTAAATATATTCCAACCTTCCACCTATAGCCAATGAATGAGAGGAGTCCATTGTAAAAGAAAATGACATACCTCTTTTGAACTTGAACAAGTAAAAGTAAATTGATTTGTCAGTATGCATATCATTTGTTGAGTATTATGTGCATTTCAAGGCATTCCATGATAAACTGCAAGAGCAGCTAGCTGCTTTCACAACATTCTGTTATACATTGCATTCTGCTGCAAGTTTAAAAAATGGATAACAACTTTTACAAAGATCATGGCAGGGGCCCTGAGTGGCCAAGTGGTCTAAAGCGCTGTCTGTTATGGATCACTGCCATCTCACCTCTGTCTTCATGGGTTCGAGTCTAAGATTCGGCTAATGTAGTTATGTGAGAAAGCTTGCCAGTAGCTTCTCATGGGTTGGTGGTTCTTTCTGGGGATTTTCCGGGTTGTTCTTTCACCATTAATACTGGCCGCCATGTATAGCCTATATTGTGCTGAAAAATGGTGTTACACCCTAAAAAACAAACATTCTGCTGACAGTTAAAAAAAATAGATAACAACTTTTACAAAGATCGTGGCTGCAGATGACTTTGTCAGTATTATACATCTGTAGATGATCATAATATGTACAACACTAATCCTTAAATGAAACTTTCCATATATTTTAGTTTGCATTGCATGGCATTCAGCTGTAGGACATAAAGGGTAATAACTCTTTACAGAAATTGCATCTATTAAGTGATTTTGTTTTACATCAAATAATGACCGTACATGTACAAAGTTACAGGCTGATTCATTGAATATTTGGTGACTTCCTAATATTTGATGATATTCTAATCTTCAGGTGATAACTAATATTTTCCAAGTTCATGGCAATCCAAAAGAAAGTGCAGTACTTGTTGATCTAACAAGATTGTGTTATTCAGGGAGTTAAGTGATAAGACATAAGGGCAGTAACTCTAACATAAATCGTTAATTGTGGGTTCAGTGTGATTATGTGTACAACTTTAGGTCATGACTGTTGTATGTAGGAAATTTCATGTCAATCCATCAAAAACAAGAAATTTTCGCTCCCGTATCTGATTTGTACGCTCCTTTTCTTTTTTTCTCCATTTTGGCTTCCCTTTGAAAACACCGTCTTGTGTCAGTGCATTACTTGCACATAGCTTGCACCAGCTCTGGTCACTGTGACCTATATTTTATGGTTGAGTAATTTGTGCTTATCTTTGCAATAAGGTTAGTTTCTTTTGATTTAGATTTGCATTCATTTGAGTGTTTCTAAGAATATACTTTGTACACATCATGTAACTTGGAATGAAAAGGCATCATGATCTATTGTTCCCATTACAGTGGCTTGCAATTACTTTTATGTTTCGTATTTAGCTGAATTACTCAGACATTGTTGTTGTCAGAGTAAACTAAGTTGGAATATTGATAGATGCATCATGACTTCACCCTGAAGTCAAAACCAGAACAGTGTGACCAATATTTCATACTTCATTTTACCTGTATTAATCTTTTTCTTTAGCTCCATTTGTTTTTTTTAATATCTAGATGCTTTTAAGAATATCCTGCTCTTTTCACTCAAAAATATTATGTCATACACTGACCATAGCATTTTACTATAGGCCTGTTTATTGATTTGTGTGAAAGGGGTGGGGTGGAGTTAGCAAATATCCCACACACAAATATTTTAATAGTATTTGCAACATTTTATGTGTAACAAGTCATGCAAACATTTACGTTGTCAATGCTTCATTCAATAAACAACTATTACATCAATTCACCATTTAATGTTTATTATTAATATTTATATGATTTGGCTGGTTAAAAGAAAATATTTTTAGTTCTGTGTTCAACAAGGTACATCTTTCTCCAAACACTAGTTGTTACATAAAATAAAGCATGTTCCACCAGGAATAAAATATGTCATTGACATAGGATATATATATACAGTCCTACCCGTTTATATCAACATCGCTTATATCGACAAGCCGCCTATGTAGACAAAAAAGCAAAAGTCCCAGTCCCTTGGTCTACTATTACTATCAAATCCATCATGCTTATGTCAACGTCGAGATAAAAGATCAACGTACATGTCGACAGAAGCCCTTGCTCCCAGCTTTAACAAATGATTTGTTTTCTAATTATTTATGTCGACAAGCTGTCAGTTCCGACCCATACTTTGTTCAACAATTAGTTGATCTTGCTGCCAGGCTTTAATGTCGCGGTCAGATTAAAAAAAAAACATAGCAGCACATTTTCTCACCACTCTGCAGCTAGTTAAGTCTTTGATCTTGCCACCTAGCTTGTAGGTCATGTTCTTCAAATGTACTCTTACAATGACAACATGTACATCTGTGGGTCTTTCAGCCACTGAATTTTCTGATTGTAAATATCAGCACAGCTAAAAGGATCAATTGATGAACACAATTTCCCAATCAACAGGTGGTCGAAGCAGGACTAGCAAGACCTTAAATTTGCCATCCAGGAAATTAATGCATACAGAGGACTTCTGTATACATGGTTTTCTGAATCACAGATATAAAAACTGCGTGAAAATATGGATTACACTTTTCCGAAACCTTTAAAAGTGATCGGTGATTAAAACAAGTTTGTTTTGCTGTGAAAGTTTTGTTTTTAACTTTATTACATTTACGATGGCTACCAACAGCAGTGTAAAACGCAAATTAAATTTACAGTCTCTGGAAACTAAATATCTGGCTGTTAAGGAAGTTGAAGGATGAACATCTCGCAGAGGTCTGTGAAATTTTTTTAACTTAAAAAAAACCACCTGTTCAGGAAGGATGAAAGCTTCTGAGTCTATAAAGAAAGACTATGTTGAAGGTAACTGTGCTCCCCAAAGGAAGAAGCAAAAGACTGATACATTTGAAGACGTAGAGGAAGCATCAAAATGGTTCATTGAAGCATTTGCGAAAAAACTTAGTATGGAGAACTTCGCAGTTCAGTCGCTTTAATGTTAGTCATAACATTGGATACAAAAGTATTTGTGGAGAATACATGTACGGTTGACAGTTTTTCACTTCCCTGTGAATAGCCCTATCCCCTTGGTAGCCTCAATAAGATGGGAATGACTGACCAATATCTAGGCCAATTTAAGTACATGTACATGAAGCATGTAAATAACAACTATCCAACCATGTGCTAATCCCGAAGTTGAATGTCGTAATGTTTTTCATATCAGGATGTGATTGATGCAATATTTTATTGTGGATTTTATTACACAAAGGTAACCAAAATGTAATTTGTCAATATGCAAATGTATTTCACACTGATTCTGTCTACATGTACCGGTACTCAAAATTTCCATTGTTTTCTCAGAGTGTAAATGCTATTCAGTGACGTTGGGTCACACTTATCTCGACATTCGCCTATGTTGACAACATTTCATTGGGCATAAACGGGTGTGTGTGTGTGTGTGTGTGTGTGTGTGTGTGTGTGTGTGTGTGTGTGTGTGTGTGTGTGTGTGTGTGCGCGTGCGTGCGTGCGTGCGTGCGCGCGCGCGCGCGCGTGTCTTCACCAGACTAAATGATGCATGCCCACACAGGACAGACATGCACCATACAGGATACACTGTATATACTCGCCTATAAGTTGAGTCCAACTACAAACATATGATGCATAATGAGCCTGCAGATCAGGATCTATGTTAGTTTGTTCTTCTGATTACTGCTAGGAAACTGCGAAGACCCAGATATTTGGGCAAATTACGCGGTAGTTGATCTAGGTCTTTGCAGTTTGCGAGTGGACTAGTCGTATGAGTGAGAATATACAGTAGTACACATCCACACAAGGTTTTACCCTTTGCTGTATGCAAGAAAAAGGTACATATTTCAGATCATATGTGTCCTTCCATGTTATATTGCTGATGATGTATAAAAATTAAACTGTACAGTCAACACTAGCAACAATCTACTATACAGGCAACGAGGCTAGCAAGCCACCTACGAATAAACCATTTATTACAATTATACATTATACTTTATTACTCCACAGACAAGTTATCAATGATTAAATCTAATGATATGTATTGGATAAATGAATAACTCCTTTATCAGTAGATATTGTCAATGCATTTGCAGTATTTCAAACTGGGTTAGAAAAAGCTATGAAATATTTCACATGTCATTAGTCACGGCATACTGTACAGCATAAAGTAAGTAAAATACACTCTCATAAATCTATGTTAGCCTTTGTGTTTCTATCTCTTTATGAGATACAATTACTGCAAAGAAATGTTTATTGGTACATTGAATGCATCATAAGAAATTCTTCTAGTCCAATATTTTGGATATAATTCGACATGGTCATTGTGGATTGTGTGCTTTCCAGGTCTAGTTCCTTGTATTTCCATTTTGACGTCTTCCTACAGCCTAAGAAATGAAAATCATGCTTTGCAAACACCTTAGTTTAATTTAGTTATATGGAAAGGTTCCTTTTGTCACGTAATATGGATGCTTACTGAATGCACATAATGGAAATATGTATGTTGATGGTTTTGCATAAAATTATCCATATACAATGATAAATTAAAGCAAAACCTCTATGAGGATGTGAACAAATATATATATATATATATAAAAATGTATGCCAAAAATAGTCAACGTCTTTGAAATAAATTTTCATGATAATATCTGAGATATAAAAAGCTTTTTTTCCCCTCACAAATCTGAATGTGATGCACACTTTTATTATTGCTAATAGCATTACCTGTGTCATTTTAGTGTTATTAAACTTTCATTTACAAAATGTATTAAAAAAAGCGATGACAGATAATTGTTAAGTTTTTTTTTTCTTCAGCGGATCTATGCAAAAGTCATACCAGGAGGACCGTGGACTACATTTGGATATTCTCTTTCTGGTGGTTTGGACATGGATAATAACTCGTACCCTGACCTTCTTGTTGGTGCATATGAAGTAGACAAGGTTGTCCTTCTGCGTACACGGCCCATAATTAAACTCATCTCAAACATCACAGTCTCTCCCAGCAGCATCAATATGACTGACGCTAAAGTCTGTTTGGCAGATGGAATGAAGGACAAGTTCTGTGTAGAGATCAAAGTTTGCCTCAGGTTCACTGCAGAACCTGTAGAGAGGTGAGATAAAACATTTTATTTGACATTGTCATATTTCATTCTAAAATGTATACACAGGAACATTTGGTGTAGAATTTGTTACCTGTCCATGCTCATAAAAACAGAAAATAATGAAAGACAACAAGCTTTGTAAAAGTTAACAAATATATTTATTTCCCTTGGATACAAATTGACAATGAGAAAAAGTCCTAGAAATGTAAAGTCTTGAACAAAAGTAGAAAAAACATCACAATGTCTCTAACTGTATTTCCAGAAAAAATATTGACTTGAATTGAATAATTTGAAGAAAATAAAATTCAGCACAAACTGGTCACAACATAATACAACCTGAAAGTGCTAGATGTTAAAGCACAAATGATCAAGTCCTCACAATTACAAGATTATATAGATCTCTACTTCACCGTAGGTCACAATTAGCATTTTCTAATGATTCTTATTTAATAACAACACAATGACCTGTAAAATTCGCTTAAGAAACTCCAAAACCCTGACCCAAATCAGCATAGTTACTTCTTATAGTTTACCTGGATAAAAATCTTGATATTAAGTTGGTACACATAGAGAATAATTAAATTAAATATGCGTAACAAATTAAAGTGTAATTTTGTCAGGTACAAAAGCCATGTTTGGTTTATTATAAGTTGACAAATCAACAAACACAATTGCAACAGTAAAAACTATAATGGATGATTACTTGAATTTGATGACTATTTTTCAGGATTTTTTTATTCAGAGAAATTTCTGTATTATATAACTCTACTAATCATTGCCAGTTATAGAAATATAAGATCATTATGGCAGCCATGTTTTGGACAAACCACTGTAACACAGTGTTTGGTTCCAATAACTGCCAAATACATTATGTCAGCCACATTGGGGAAACCCCACTGTAACACAGTGGTTGGATCCAATAACTACCAAATGCATTATGTCAGCCATGTTGGGGAAACCCCACTGTAACACAGTGTTTGGATCCAATAACTGCCAAATGCATTATGTCAGCCACATTGGGGAAACCCCACTGTAACAGTGGTTGGATCCAATAACTGCCAAACGCATTATGTCTTGAACCTCTTTTTGGCAAGTCAAAAATTGATATTTACTTACAATATCCATTACTATCCAGATTCAATGGACAACCAGTCATTCTATATTTACTTGAGCCTGAACCACAGCGTATCAACCCACGAGTCGAATTCAAGAACCCTACTGATAATCTTGGTCACATAAATGACTCCATCAAGTTGCCACCCCAAAATTCAAGAACACTCGGTGAACCATCACAAGCCTGCTTTACACAGATTGCATATCTCAAGGTAGGTTGTATAGTACATTTGAAAAATAAGTGTTCCACAGTCATCTTTTGTTTTGGTTTTACAGTTGTTAATATGTTGTACAGTGAACCCTTTCTGTAATGCCCCCTTGGTGTTGTTCTGGCCTCCTTGTGGTGGGGTCATGAACCCTATTTAACTGGGTTACGGCTATTCTATAGCTGCTATTTATTTCACTTGAATTTAGTTTTGGAGCATGAGAACAAAACATGATTTAGTATAATAACAATAAATGTTTTATACATCATCTCCTCATAATTCTGTCCTTGAGAGTCATTGACTGTTATAGTGAGATTGCCTTGCGATGAAGCATTTGATAAATTATATGCTGTCCATGGGATTCACAGAGCATATTGCAATATTGTGAGATTGCCTGATAATGAAGTACATGATACACTATAACATTGTCCATGAGATTTATAAAGTATATTGCCTTGTAGACAGATTATTCTTATACTACTATCAATAGGTGTCATACTCTGCCTTATATATAGACTTAATTGAACTAGATTAACTGTTATAATGCTGTCCATGGGAGTCATACAGTACTCTGCCTTATATATATATATATATATATATATATATATATATATATATATATATATATATATATATATATATATATATATATAGACTTCTTTACAATGAACTAGATGATATGTTATATGGTGTCATACAGTACTCTGCCTTGTATATAGATAGACTGCCATCAAATGAACTCAATGATGTGTTATAATTTTGTCCATGAAAGTCATATGGTACACTGCCATATATATATAAAATAGATGCTGTATATATATATATATAGACCGCCATACAATGAACTAGATGATATGTTATAAAGCTGACTATGGGAGTCGTACAGTACACTGCCATAAAGATATACTTCCGTCCAATAAACTTGATGATATCTTATAAACTGTCCATGGGAGTCATACAGTACACTGCCATAAAGAGAAGAGAAACTGCCTTCCAATTAACTAGATGATATGCTATTATGCTGTCCATGGGAGTCATACAGTACACTGCCATCTAGAGAAGAGAAACTGCCTTCCAATTAACTAGATGATATGTTATAATGCTGTCCATGGTGTCATACAGTACACTGCCTTATATATAATAGACTTCCTTCCAATAAACTCGATATGTTATTAAGCTGTCCATGGGAGTCATACAGTACACTGTCTTATTGAGAAGAGAAACTGCCTTCCAATGAACTAGATGCTGTCTTTATATAGTTTTATTTTTATTTTGATATAATGTAGTACTGGCAGAGTGGATGGAGTTATTGTCATTGTATTTCTCACTAAATTCTGTCAAAATTCACAAATTTGTATCCTTATTTCATTAATTGTGATCCTGTAGTGTTGGCAGCTCTGTATGCAATATTAATGAGATATTTACTTTGCATCGGATTAGCTGCACTTGTTATCTCACGAGACTTTATATCAAATTTGATTTATATAAACTTGGTACATTTTCATCAAGATGTTTTGATGTTGAGTCAGTTGTGAATTAAATTGGTCTTAAACGAAAATGATGAACCCTCGTGAGGCCATCATGGCAGCCATCTTAAAAATATTGTTATCTCTGCTCCTCCCAAAAGGATGGTTATATCTACATGGAGTTCTCACCAATATACTTATTATGCTGGGTTGCTCCTAAATGAAAATGGTACCAGTCATACATCATATATGGCTGCCATCACTTCTATGTTGAAAATATTGTATCACTACTACTGCTGAATAAATTATCAATATGTGGGTTTCAACTAAAGGTTTCAAATGATGTCGACTTTGTCCTAAATGATAATGGAACCAGTCATAGATCATATATGGCTGCCATCACATCTATGTTGAAAATATTGTATCACTACTAATCCTGAATAAATTATCATTATGTGGGTTTCAACTAAAGGGTTTCAAATGATGTCGACTTTGTCCTGAAGGAACATGATATCAATATGATATCCACCACTGCAGCTAATTTGAAAATATTGTTACAAAAGCAGAAATCAGAGATGGTTTCATAAACAAAGGAGTGTTCTTATCTTGAATTCCAGGAACTTTTCAATTGATTCAAATGACTATTATTTTTGGATTCATACGAAACTTTGTTAAATTATATGGACATCATCTAAAGATTAACGCATCACTTTACTCTTGCAATTTCTATAAGAGTTATTGCCCCTTTTGACTTTTAGCTGTAAACAGAATGTGACCACAGATTTTAGTGGATAACCATTATCCTTGTAGCTTTGTTTGTTTAATGCCATTTTCCAGTACATGAAAGCCTATACAATGCAGCCAGTATATTTGGTGGGGGAAGAACAAAAAAAACATCATGAAAGAGTCAATAACTCATGGACTGGCAATGTTGAGTCATGATTCAAAATTAGTGTGGACAGAGCAGAGATATAGTGATCTGTAGAGGTGAGAGTCTTAGACCACTTGGCCTCCCAGAGTCCCAGAATACCATGAATCATAATAATAACTCATCATCTGAAAATTCACCCATTTTGTCTTGCAGCTGTTTGTGGTGTACAGTAAAACATACGAGACCACAGCCATGAAAGACCACCTGTCTTGAGAGATCAGGGTCTCTGAACAGATTTATTGGTTATATAGTGTTATGGCCTGTTATGATAGACCACCAGTCTTGAGAGACCATTATTTGTTGTTAGAAGGGGTGATCTCTTTAGACAAGTTCTGCAGTATCTTTTGAAGTTAACTAGTCCCACATTTTGATGAATCACAGTACTTAGTACCTAACATTGTCATGATTAGAAGATGCGAAAATCCAATGTAATGTTTAGCATCAGTTTGGCTGAGACCTGTAGAGGTCATTCTCGAATATGTAAGCAAGGTTATTATCAAGTCCCAGGTAAGCCAAATTATGAACAAGATCCATGCATTCATTAACCCTGCATGCCATGCTAATGCGTCAAAACTATGAGCATACTTCTGAACTCTGTACCATCAACATCACTTACCATACACCAAAGTGGGTGGTATTATGTAAAAGTCGACAGACAATAATAATAATAATAATAATAATAATGAGGACTTTGTATAGCGCCTAATGATTAGAAGCTCTAAGCGCTTTACACCATCAATAATGATATGACTACACTACAGAACAACAAATGACAAAAACAATGAAATTGGAAAACATAAAAACATGCTGAAAAGATATAAGATACAAAACATGATTAGGTTGCTAAGTTTGTCCCTGCAGTCAGTTATTACTCTACATTACTCTAAAATGATGCTAAATAACGTACGATTTCTACTCAAGCTACAAAATACTGCCAGAAAAACCTGATTTTTTAGACCCATTTTCTTTGGGCCAATAACATTTCTGTGTGTTGTAACTACTTTGTATCTGGATTTGAGAGTGTTTGGCCCAGGGTCTCAAAAGCATTGGTCATAACTGCACACAAACAGGTAAACCTTTGTAAAAATTAGAATAAGTTTAAGATTTAGGGTAAAAAGTATCATGGACACAAAAATCATTGGGTCTAATTTACTCCCAAAAACATATACTTTCTGGACAATGGGCAATATAGCTAATCAAAAACAGTGTCTTTTGTACACCAAGGCATCTGGCTAAATGAAAATCTCTTGGTAGCAGATGTATTTGGAGGCATTCAGAAGTAACCCCAAAAATGTTTTGTAGCTCCATTTGGGGTGAAAATAAAATAATCTCTAGGGATTAAGAAGTTAATGAGAACCCATACTAGTCAGATTAGGGGAAATAAATCAGTAGCTTTATGGTCACAAGTTGAATGCCTCGATCACTGAGTCACAGCCACTCCCATTTATCTTTTAGGCTGAATATAGCCTAGAACAGAATCTCACAATATAAACTTAATCTTGTTATACCGTCAAACATTGAAAACCATTATCACTACAAAAAACATGTTAAGGTCAAGTTGTGTGGAGCATCCAAGATTTTACACATTTGAAAATATATTTTACAATGTAGAAAATTTCATACAGTCTAATTACACGGAATTGAATGTTTAGTATGTATACCCTTATATCACTTCAGGATACATTTGCTGATGTTTTAAACTCTCTGGAGTTTAAAATAAGTTACAGTTTACCTGAGCCGGCATCAGCCCCACCCATACCTTCCCCAGGGGCCCTCCCTGATATTAACAGTTACCCAATCCTGGATGCAGGGGTGACCAGAGAGAAGGCTTTCTTTACTGCCGAGGTAAGTCATCACAACATTTATGTAGGTGTTTATAAAATGTAAATGTGCAAATCAAAGTGTAAGTAGATATGGTAAATGGTCAGTCATATGCTTTTTTATTTTCTTTTTTAACCCAAACTTTTAACTGTCTGTCACTCTGTCCATAATTACATTTCCAAAAGCCATAGGTAGAAAATTCTTAAGTGCCCTTGGGTTGACTATCAACAAAAGATGTATCATCCTTAACTATTCCTGTTGAAATCCATTGAAAGGGATTTCAGATTTTTCACATCAACTTCTGCGTCACTGTCAGAGGGGTGAGCATTGACCTGGATAGCTTGAAAAGGAATGGGATGGCTCATTGTAAGATAGGTGAACTTAGGTGAAATTATAATATGGAGCTGGGTTGTTTCAGCTTTATTAACCAAGGCCACCTTATGAACCCAATTTCCATTGATGGCCCCAAAATTTTTATTTTGATACATCACAATCAAAAGTTGGTAAATTTTGCTTCTCTGTTCCATAATGTATGTTACTAAATTAGAACTGTAACTTTATATTTTTCCTTATCAGAAGTAGTCTTTATCATCAAAAAGCTTGGCATATCATTTAAGTGCATTTAACTATAATAAGTCAGAATCCAAGCTGGACACTAGTATTTGAGAAAAATTACCTATTCACGCCCAGAATAGGCCACATTTGTCTAAAAATAGGGAGAAGTATAGAAAGTTTACAGTATTCACTTTAAACTTTGTTTCTGCATATTGTTTCATTTTGTTTCATTAAAATGATAATGAAATATTTTTTTAAGTTTATGAAAATATTAAAATTGTCTAGCATACTTCACAACAGTTTTATAACAATATAACAACCACAAAAATATGTTACAGTTGAAAATCAGCAAAAGTTAAATTGCAGAAGCCTGTTTTTCATAGCATATATGATTGAATATTGGATACAATAATTTGTTTATTAGTCTAAACGGATATAGATATCTCTGCTGGGTTCTATTTTGCATCAGATTTTTCTGCTTGTTTATTAATGAACATGTGTGAATGTTTGTTAAGAATTATATAGATATCACTGTTAGATCATAAAATTGGAAAGGAAAATTGATACAAAAGTCAGTGTCTTGCTTGGCGTTATTGTTGGAATTGTCCCTGATATAGAGATGCCAACTATTCCAGATTTTTTCAGAATTATTACAAATGTTTATTCTAAATTCTACATTCTAGATTATATACACATAATTCCAGAAAATCAAATATTTTGAAAAGAAATTTATTTGGGGGTATGGAAAGCAAAAAAAATATATAAGCACCAGTATCATAGACTGGTACATAGAGTATAGGTTCTCATTTAAGAAAACAACAGACTGCGCACATCAAGAAATGAGTAGATTAGACACGAAATAGGTAAAACAAAATTGATGACAAAGAGAAAAATGATTTTGGCAGGAAACTTAATGCCTACAGCTACCTTATTGGGCAAATATGTTGAAGGAATGTATGGTTGTAGAATTAGATGAATCGATTAACTATTTATTTTCATTGGACCTGTTTTGTTACTGAGTTTAAAGAATGTATAGCCTCATAAAAAGGTTAAATTCTTATGATTGTAATAAAGATTTCGATTTTTAACAAACACGTTATCCATACTGGACATATTGTCTAGTTTATAAAAAATGAATTTTAGGTTTCTATATAAGCATACATGGGTAGGCATTTCTGTGCATTTTACGGAATTAATATGACAGGTGCTCAAATTTTTAATTGTTTCGGATAATAATGGCTGATTCCTCAGTAGTTCATGCATTTGCTGTCATTTTCTAACCAAATTTGTCCCTTACTATTTATGACTTAACTTTTGTCTGCTGCTATTCTAGGTCTCTGAATTCAGATTCATAAGCAACAAGCACAAACAAAAAATTCCCTTCACATAATTTTTTTAAAACTTTGCAGGTGAAGTTTGCCAAAAAATGTGGTGAAAATGAAATCTGTGAAAGTGACCTGCGACTTCAAGTCGATCCAAACCTGAACATGTAAGTACCATCTGGATTCTTTAGGATTTTTTTGGTATCGGATCATACAGTGGTCACACATTAAAGGTCTCCTTGTATTAGCCTGAAATGTGCACTGTGTTATAAGTGTAGTTGCCTTATATTGGGTAAGTTTTTCAATATTAAAACTATATTTATGCTTAAAAATGAACCCATTATCATATTGGTGTTTTATGATGGACTGTGTTATAACATGGTATTTTACATTATTAAAGTCATGGTATATGAGGAACTGTGTTATAATGGGATTCTTGACATTATCATAGCCATGATATATGATAGACTGTGTTATAACAAGGTATTTTACATTATTATAGCCATGGTATATGAGGGACTGTGTTATAATGGGATACTTGACATTATTACTGCCATGATATATGATAGACTGTGGTATAACAAGGTATTTTTCATTGTTATAGCCATGGTATATGAGGGACTGTGTTATAATGGGATACTTGACATTATTACTGCCATGATATATGATAGACTGTGGTATAGCAAGGTATTTTTCATTGTTATAACCATGATATATGATAGACTGTGGTATAACAAGGTATTTTACATTATTATAGCCATGGTATATGAGGGACTGTGTTATAATGGGATACTTGACATTATTACTGCCATGATACATGATAGACTGTGGTATAACAAGGTATTTTTCATTGTTATAGCCATGGTATATGAGGAACTGTGTTATGATGGGGTACTTGACATTATCAAGTGTTACTACATTGCAATGACATGCTTGTGTACAGCAATTTTCCTTTTCAGCATTGAAGGGACGGAAAGTAGGAATAAAGCAAGGGTGACAACCTATGGTTCGTGGTTGGTGATAATGACTCATTGGGGAATATTCCCCCATTTAATACAGCCCAGGTGGTGTAAGCCTTTCCGTGTGTCAGAGCATGGTCTTCAGTCAGGATGCATGGAGTTAATGAGAGATCCATTGGATTCATAATAATAATAATAGTGCCACACTGACAACAGTTGTCACAACATTACCAGCCAACACCTGAAGCCCAGCTGACACCAGAAGTCAAGCCAGATTGTTCATGCAGGGATTTTAGTGATAGATCCATCCATCTAGCCAAGCAGTCGGTACCTTTATTGGTATTGGTTTATTGGTATCTTATCATTGCCAGAGATTTCAAAGAGAAATCTGTCCCTGCATCCATGACTTTGATGCGGCCAATACTGGTGATTTCTGGACTGTTTGTATACTGCCAGCACTTGAGCTAACCACACACTGTTCACACAAGATCCATTGGATCTAATACATTTATAAACTGTCAAGCCGAGTCAATTCAGGCTAACTTTACACCATTTATATCAGTCGGCATTGAGGAAAATGCTGGCAGTGACGGAATGGTCAGCAATGCTGGCAGTAATGGCTTTGCTGTCAATGCCGTATATAAGATTACTTATGGCTTATACTCAAAGGAGAGGTCATGTCTTGGACAGATACAACTGAGGGGAATCATCAAGGTCACCTGGCAGGTCGAGTTTGAAGCCATGCTGGATGAGGACCGGACACATAGTGAAGGTTATTAGACACCTACAGACCCGGCTTTTACAGAGGATGCAATTGAGTCATCATACCTTCTGGTATGTTTCATCTGCAAGTAAACCCAGTTAGGCCACATGACAAAGTGTGTGCATCAGCACTACTACAAATCCACCATGGAATTGACTGAAGTTGGCTCTCCATCCACCATAGTGACTGAGGACAATTTCTTTTCTTGAGTGTTGGCTACTTACGAATATCCACACCCATGCTGCTGCTCCAAAGAACAAGTAGATCTCATTGAGGAGGAAGAAATGGACTTGCTGAACACCCACACTTGGGAGGCAACAGCCAGAATTGCTAAGATATTTTACCAGGGCTGCTTTTTGCCATACAATGGCCAACTCTTTGGTTCGACCATTCTCTTCTTGATATGACATGACACATGGGTGATCCACATCACTCCTTCCTTATCATACCATCCCTTTCAGAGCAATCCTGTTTAGTTCCCCATTGCTCTATAGGAAGACTGGAGAGAGATTGAAGATGGGCAGCTCAGGTAATGCCCCTAGTTGCCACTCCACCCACATGGGCATTTGGAACCACCCAGTCCCTGTTGTTGTGTAGGAATGTTCAATGGCCTCAATAATTATAATAATAATAATGAGGACTTTATATAGCGCCTAATCTTTCGAAGCTCTAAGCGCTTTACACCATCAATAATGATATAACTACACTACAGAACAACAAATGACAAAAACAATGAATTTGGAAAACACAAAAACATGCTGAAAAAATATAAGACACAAAACAAGATTAGGTTGCTAAGTTTGTCCCTGCAGTCGAAACAGGTGAGTCTTAAGAGCACTCTTAAAAGGGACCACTGTGTCTTTGTGTTTAATTTCAATGGGCAATTCTTTCCATGTCACCGGGCCCTGGTGTGCAAACGAACGTTGTCCATATGACTTTGTTTTCACCTTGGGAACAATGAGTATACAATTATCATAAGAAGAGCATAAGGATCTAGCTGGTGTATACACATGGGTGAGGCTGGATAGGTATGTTGGACTGGAGTCTGTCATTGAAACATAGCACAGATAACAAATTTTGTGTTTGATTCTGTATTGAATTGATAGCCAATGTAGGATACAGAGCAGTGGTGAGGTGTGCTCTGATCAAGGTACTCTAAAGATGATCTGTGCAGCTGTGTTTTGAACTTTTTGAAGTTTCTGGAGTAAATATTGTGATGAACCAGACAGAATTGAGTTACAATAGTCCAGTCTTGAAAGTACTAATGAACACACGAGTGTTTTAGTGGCATCAACTGAAAGATATTTACGAATGGAAATGATGCGTCTCAATTCAAGATATGCAGCCTTGCATGTGTTCATGACATGTTGGTGCAATGTGAGAGTACTGTCTAGAGTAACGCCTAGGTTCCGTACTGACTGAGAATTTAATGTTGGTGTTGCTGATATTTATTGTTTGAGGTAAAGGATGTGAATGAGAAAGTCTTTGTGTTGTGATCAGAATAGCCTCAGTTTTATCATCATTCATCTGCAGCTTGTTACATGTCATCCATGATTTCACATCAGAAATGCACTTCTCTACTCCTTGGATGGTAGCATCAACTTCAGTTGGATGGTTAGACTTGTATATTTGAGCATACAATTGGTGAGACACTGGGTGATGATCTATGACACTTGAGAGCGGCTGAGTATACAGAATGAAGAGAACAGGTCCATGAACAGATCCCTGTGGAACACCACAACATACATCAGCTGGGCTGGAGTGTATTCCATTTGCAGATAATTTGTGTCCTGTTAACTAAGTAGGACTTGAACCACTCTAAGGCTATATTCTGAATGTTAAATACATGCTGTAGACAGTGAAGTAATATATCATGGTCTGTTGTGTCAAATGCTGCAGATAAATCCAGGAGAGTGAGGACTGTAATCTTTCCACTATCCAAAGCAGAGAGAATGTCACTAATAATTTTCAGAATAGTAGTTTCCGTACTGTGGCAAGGGCGATATGCAGACTGTACATTGCTAAAAAGACTGTTTGAATTCAAATGAGATTCAAGTTGAGTTAGAACAGCCTTTTCTAAGATTTTTTATTTGAATTGGAGATTAGAAACTGGGCGGTAGTTTTTTAAATCATTATGGTCCAGTGTTGGTTTCTTCAGCAGTGGCTTTACGATGGCAGTTTTGAAAAATGATGGGAATTCCCCTGATAGAGAGACATATTAATAACATCAATTAGTGAAGGCAATATTGGGTCTAAGCACTCAAGCAGCAGTGATGTCGGAATTGGATCAAGTTCAAAAGACTTTGGTGCACTTTTCATCACGATTGTCCGTACTAAATCAATAGAAACAGGTTAAAATACTCCTAACGGTTGTCGCTGAAATTCTGCATCATAACTGTGTGGTGACAAATCAGTTGAAATTGTGCTGTCAAGTGAATCTCTAATGGTTTGTACTTTGTCATCGAAGAAATTTGCGAATTGGTCTGGTAGGTCTAGTGGAGAGAAGGTTGTTGGAAGTGGTATACATTTGTTCCTTGACATTAGTTTGTTAGTTATCTTGAAGAGCTCTTTGCAGCTGGAACTCTCCATGATCATTGTACTGTTGTGGGATGATTTGGCTAAATGGACTGTTTGTGACGTTCTTCTTAGTGGCTTTGTAGATTTGTTTATGAATAGTGAGTCTGGTGGAAAGCCAAAGCCTCTATGCTTTTTGGCGATGTTTTTTAGCAGTGCGAAGATGGTCCCTAACACTGCTATACCATGGAGAACACTTTTTAATACAGGGGATCTCATTTGTCACATGTGCACCCACATCGATCACTATGATGCAATAGTACGGTGGCAGTAGGAAACTGATTTTGAGCTCACTGGACTGGGAGATGGATGCCTTTTGATAACAGAGGATACAGTCTCTCATAAAAGGTATGGGAGCTATGTAAAGGTCACATTCCACAGCATTTTATATAGGACTGTTGCTTTTCAGAATGCTGAAAGCCTCCCACCTTCATAGGATGCACTTTAAGACATTTGAGAGTGGTTGTGGGCCTCTGCCACCACCCCTCCCACAGTGCTAAATCAGAATGGAAAGACAAATCTGATAGACTTTCTTTGAGGTGACAAGCCCTGAGTCACTGATCTCTTTCGAACAATAATACACCCAGGAAGATTCTGGCCAATGTGAATTGACTCCCTCTTCTTCTACATGCTTGACTATTACCATGACAGCCTTGCAAGTCAAACAGTTCACCTTTCATTTGTGGAGTGTGACCAACTATATCATCCCTCTGCATGCTTCTTTCCCCCAACTAGCTTAATTTTCTCTGGCTCTGTTCTCTGTGGAGAAACAGTCAGGCCCCAATCGCTACCAATGGCTACCACATAATGATACTTGGACAATTTCCGGCATCATGGCAACATGTTTTTGGGAAGGACAGAGACCTATCAGATATTTTAGATAATATTGGTCTCTTCGACTAAAATCACTTATTTGCAATTCCAAAGGGATCCAATCCTGGTTTTTAACGTGTCTTGATTCAAACCCTTTTGAACTTCTAGCCTACACATCTCTAAAGTCACTATCACACAGATCAGACTTGGTGTACTCTGACATCTAACCAGATGGGAGTAGCTTCATGTAGTTTACTTCTTTGAAGTCTCAGTGAGCCAGAACACAGGATATCACACAAAACACACTTTAAGTGGGTCATTCACATGATGTATTCTGATGTATCACCAGGCCAGAGTTGCCTCACATAGCTTACTGCTTCGAAGGTTCAAGTAATGATAATCTCTGTGAGCCAGAACCCAGGATATCATGACTTTTTTTACCTTTATTGGTGTACTTTTATGTCTCACCAGATCAGGGGTGACTTATGTAGATTACAGAAGTCTCAAGCCATCTTGGCAAGCCAGGTTTTCAAGCGTACATACGCAAATGGGGGCAGGATGTATAAAAAAGTATGCAATGTGTGCAGGAAATGGGGAAAGGTCAGGCTTTGCAGGACTTTTGTGTACAAACTAAATGGATGGCCCCATGATATTTGTGTTGGCAAGTACTTGAAAAAATTGAGTTGACTTCAGGCATTCCTTTTGCAGAAGTTATAACCCTTAAATGCCAATCTTCTAGCTTGGATTTGTTAACAGCCCTAAAGAGTGCTTTGTAGTTTGGGGACCATTTATGATGCACCTATCACTAACAAACACTTCA
This sequence comes from Unio delphinus, assembly GCA_029339505.1. Taxonomy (NCBI): domain Eukaryota; kingdom Metazoa; phylum Mollusca; class Bivalvia; order Unionida; family Unionidae; genus Unio; species Unio delphinus. The sequence continues at coordinate 6,881,727 of JAQISU010000177.1, read as the reverse complement.
ACTATTTGTTCTGCATTTTCAGTTATTTTCTTTGTCTCATGAACCTTGTGAGGGAGGGGGAGAATAACCTACTGTTAATAAGTAAACTCATTAAAAGAAGTTTGTTTTTATTTGTGATCAGCGATACTTTGCATTGAACAGTGCATCTGTCAATTGATATTCATTTATTTATGAAAAGGTACAAAAGCATAAAACCCTTGAAACATTTTAATTATTTGGTTATTACAGAATTGCAATTAATGCCACTCGAATCTTTATTTCTAACAGGGATGCTGCAGGAAATGATGTATTGGAGGTTGGAGGGTCTTTAGAAATCCGAGTCAGTGTAGATAATCATGGGGAAATTGCCTACCAGACCACCTTCTATCTTGAGAAACCGGCAGAGTTGAAATGGCAGTCATCAACTCCGGTAGGTTGAAGGCTTGTGTTAATCTGGTGTATAATGTGGTCATGGTGGATAACCACATCACTTATGACATAAGTGGTTGTTTCAATAAATTTTGATTGCTACATTGGGCCTTGTAACAAGCATTCTGTCACAGTTTAAATTCTTGCATCATAGAAGTTTTACAAAAGCACATTTATAGAACGGGCTATCTAGAAGATCTATAATGGCTGATTCCAGCATAGTTTGTTTTAACAAATACTGGCTAGTGAAGGCTGTTTAAATTTAAAATTAGGAAATATATCAAATTTTCAGAGCTGGAAAAGTGTTAATGGAGATGATACCATTGAATGATATTGAGCCTGCAAATGGTGTTAAATATGAGACTGATGTACATTCTGGAGGGACCAAAAACAGACAGCATGTCAGACAATCCCACAATTCAGTAGTATTTCAAAAATTAGATGTGAAATATGCATACTAAGAAGCTAAATTAAAATACAGACACTTTAAAAGTAGAGTGCAATTTTTGTTTCTTTTCTTGTTACTGTTTAGCCCTGCAGAATCATATGCTACAGAACCATATAGCCCTGGCATAAAGGTTACAATAAATCTAACAAAGAAGAATCCAAATATAATATTAAGAACAAAAGATATTTATTTGATCAAACTAAGTCTGTTTGAATAAGTAGAGTATGGCAATAATGGACATTAAATCCCAATACAGCAATTTGGAAAAGTGAATCTGACACAGTAGTCAGAGTAATAATTCAAGAATGTTACACATGGTCAGAAATTATGTTAGTGAACAATCTTATTGTGGAGCAGAAGTATCCAAGAGAAGAGAACTGTGAGCTGTGGAAAATTGTACATAATAACAGTGTTCCAGCTGGCAGAGCTAGCTATGTACATTCCCCTTCAGACAGCAGACCCTGCAAGTGGTTCTTAGTACAGAATAATATTCATACACATATAAGGATCAGATTAAACTAAGAAGAAAAAATCAGCAGATTTATGCGTATACAACATAATGCATCATCATTTACAGATTTTGATTTCAATAAGGGTCTTACAGTGAAATAGGAAGAAAGAGAGATGGATATTTAAGTGTGAGGTAAATATTGAACTACGGCTGTCGTTTATTACGCCCACCCCACCCCTTCTTTTGTTATACTCCCCCTTCCCTTTTTTTAGGACAAAATGGAAAATTACCACTTAAGATAAAATCCAGGGAGCACCTCTCAGTTTTATTTCCAGAATGGTGCCCTTATTACTTACAATCATGTTTTATGCATTTAATGCTTTTTTTTTTGTTTGTTATATATATACTGCCTAAGGAGGAACATTGGCAATAGTTGTATTTGTGCTCTTTGTGGTCATCTCCCTTTGACAGATTTATATGTGTGTGAGATTAAGATTTTTAACGTAGCTTTTAAATTTTTTTTAGTCATATCGCTATACAATCTGCAGTGAGGCAGTTTATTGTGATGTCTAGCACTGGGGCATCATGCCGCAGACATGTAGCATGATGTCCCTGTTGCAGAATAGAAACCGAGTGGGTTTTGGATTAAGTGAATAACACAAACACAGTGTATGAAAGATGGAAATTTATGAAATTAATTAATAAAGAAAAATATATGGTGTATGCATATAATGATTATCTCATTCTCTCAACATACAATTGATCCAATCACTCTACACATACATTCACACATTGAAAATAAACCGAAAATATAATATCAATATGAAATACAGATCCAAGAAACCTCATGGATTTCATATACATTTCAAATATTATGTACTTTAAAATATTCACATAATTTCACAATGATTAAGATTCAAAACAATCTCAATGTATTCAGATATGTTTCAAATAATGTTCTGCACTGTTGGTGAGATTCACATAAATCTCCTGGAATGCAAATAAGATTCAAAATAATCTTGTGTAAATGAAACTGTACCCAATTGAAACAACAATTGGAACAAACATATGCTTCTTGACCCTTGTGCAGTCGTACGATTCATAAACTGATAAACCGCACAGTTTCACCAAGTCCTTGGGCGGACCCACACTTATATCGGCCGCTCGCACCCTTCATGTACAGTCATATGTATACATAGATACAGACAGCATACAGCACCCTTAAATTAGCAATGTCTACATTTGTGGCTCCACCACATGTACAGACATATGTACATACATATAGACAGCTCTAGATAGCTTTAGCCAACTCTTGTCAGCTCTTCTCGTCAGCTACAATAAAACCAAACTGGTATTAATAATGGGTTCTGAAAAATCTCTAGATATATGCTAATATTTTAAACTCTAATATCAACATGTAATTCACTTTTCAAATCTGCGTTGTAATAAATGGCTCATTACACAATATGATATTACAAACTCAATAAGCTTCACATATCAAATGAAATATAAATTTAACACTCACACCCATGGCTGAAGAACACAATGGAGAGCGTGCACTCTTTGACAAGATCCAAAACTACCAGCGTGTCGATTATAAATTGATCTTCCTTAACTCCATAGTAGTGAGTGAGTAATATTCCATGCATATCATGATTATAATGTCCCTCATCACAAGTAATTTCCGGGGGAGATACATGTTGGTTCCGTCGCTTACCTGGAAAAACATTTATCCACCCTAGATAATGTTGTACGCATGTACATCGAAAAACATAGTTCTGAGGCATAACAGAGTTATTTTTTTGCCTAATTTTATGACAGTCCCACCCAGTCACATTATCCTGACACCAGGCCAACCAGTCCTAACACTAACCTCTTAATGCTAAGCGCCAAGTGAGGCAGCTGTTAGTACCATTTTTGTAAGTCTTTTGTATGACTCAGCCAGTAATTGAACCCATGACCTCTCGCTTCCGCCGCAGATGCTCTAACCACTGGGCCACCAGAGCGGTCCAGATTTATATAAGTACAATAATGTGTTTAAGTTTAACATGTGCAATGTGCAGTCTTTTCATCCTTTTTTTTTTCATTCTTTCAATTCTCATGGAGCTGCACCTGTGTTAATAAAAAGCTAAACACTGAGATTTGTATACCCCACAATAAGTAGTCTATATTAATCATGTCCATCCATCTGTTTGTTATTCCATCATTGTTAGCATAACTATCCTGCAGTTTTTCATGGATTACCAGTTATCATCCTTTTTTCTTGTAACTTAGAGCAGTTTGTGACAAATTCTCATTAGCCCAAGTAGTTCCACAGTTTTTCATGGATTACCAGTTATTGGCTCTTTTTTCTTGTAATTTAGATCAGTTTGTGGCAAATTCTCATTAGCACAAGTAGTTCCACAGTTTTTCATGGATTACAGGGTTCGTACGGTCTTTGAAGGTCTTTGAGAGTTTGGGAAAAATGAGGTAGCATTTTCAAGGCCTTGAAAGTTTGGGAAAATCGAGCATATTAACCTGAGGTCTTTAAAAGTCTTTGAAAATTGAAATAAACCCTCCAAAAATTAATTTCTTTCCGGAATCACAAATAAAATTATCCGAGGTTGTTAGATTCAGATGTAATCTAGTTATCCTGGTTTTTTTCTTTTGATGACCCGTTCAGTTTATTGCCGCCGCATTAACAAAAGATGCTTTGTTTTGTTTGGCCATCCAAAGTATGCCTCGGCGGCGACTTCAATCACACATGCACTCTTCATCAAAGCAAGACGGTGCCGCTACACACTTTATCAAAAGATGTCACCAATAAAATTGCCCAAGGTCGTTAGCTTCGGATATAGCTGGTTTTCATGGCTTCTTTCGTTTGACGAATAGTTCAATTTGATTGTACGAGTCCATCAGTTTTAGCCAATCAAAATGTTAATTACACTAATTCTACGTAGAAAGTTCGCGAAAGTTACACGCTCGAGAATTCAAAATTTGTTCATTCGATTTACATATTCTTCAAGTTCAGTGTTTAAAAATGCCAGGTCTTTGGTCTTTCAACGATATCTGGCTTGAACAAGAGAAATACAAGGAATGGCTGCAAAAGGATAAATTATGTAAACGAAAGACGTTTTGTACATTGTGTAAAAAGACGAGCAACTTGGCTTCAATTGGAGGAGTCCATGCAAATTAGTAACTACATACTGTTCATTTAGTGGAACCAAGATGCAGAAGTATAAGCTATTGGTAATTTTGGGCAAAATAATGTTAACTCATTACTCTTCGGGTATAAAATAAGATATTGTTTAATGTGATGATTTGGGAGATATGGCAAAAGAGGGCCCGTTTAAATTTACTTGTACCGTCGGTTTATTTAACATGTTTGAGTGGGGAAAAAAAATCATTTTCGAAAATTTTGTTCTACATAATAATGTTCCTTTGTTTAATATAAAAACATACATTGTAATAAATTCAATTCACGGATATACAGTTTCAAAGTGCGCATGCGTACACTATAGTAGAGTTAAGCAAGAGTTGTTGTTCTTGAATTGTGAGTACATGTATATAAAAAAAAAACGCGTGCCGTGAAGCTTTAACTGTAAGAAGTCATTTGATTAGGTAAATAAATAAAAGAATTTTAAAAAATGCATTTCCAGTTGACGGAATATCCCCGTTTCTCATTGCCGACCCTCGACTTTTTCCCCAATGGTATTAAAAAAAAATTAAAATCACATTGCCGAAATTGATTTGTGTATCTATAGTCTGACTATACATCCCCGTTTGTTTGTACCCCTATCGATTTCAATAACGAAAATAATTAAATGATAAAAAGTGCACAGAACTAAGGCAACAGAATCATTGATTTATAATTTCTAACCTGAATGTGACCAGAATGGCACTAATACTGCCATCTCCAGCACATTTCATGATTAACGGACTTTCTAAAGAAACAAATGGGTTGGTATAGTTAGACTGTAATTGAGCCCGTTTTGCTCAGTACTTTGAAGTGCTTGAAATATTACTGGATTTATAGATAATGTTTCTTTTTAATAAAAATGGAGAAAAAAAAAACGCCCAACCTTGATGAAGTGTTTTATTCTGTCCTTTCCAAAAGAAAGGAATATGTCGTGTGGTCTCCAGAAAATGTTGTTGTTGTCACACGGACAGGCAAAAGTGGAGAGAGGATTTTCTGTCAACAAACAGGTATCTGTTGAGAACCTCAGCAGAGAAAGCCTCAGAGCTCAAGGGTTAATCATTGACACAATGAGAAAAGCAGGTGGACCTTTGGAAATCATCATTAGCAATGAAATGATGACACATGGCTCCTTTGCAAGACATAAGTACCATGCTTATCTGGATAAGAAGAAAGCAGAGAAGAATGAGAAAAACCAAAAAGGAAAGAAACGGGAGTTAGCCATGGATGAAGTGGAAAAACTTAAAGCCAGAAAACTGCCTCTTGAAGCTAACATTGCCAGCCTACATGCTTCCTCTGTGCTGAAAGCAGAAGAGGCAGAGTTAAAAGGACCCATTGTGCATGTCACAGAGTCAAATGCTCTTAGGAGAAAAGCAGAGGAAGAGATGACAGTGGTAGCGTCTCTTTCCAAAATGATTGAAGAGAAAAGAAAGCAAATATAATATTGCATTTAAAGCAATGCTGATGTCTGTTAAGAGAACAATTTATTTTGTATTAAATCTGACACGTATGTTACATATTTCTGAAAGAACAATGAATGTTAACCTATCTTCCAGATAATTATAATACAATTTTAGGAAATTAATTATAGTTTGACTTTAATCAGGAATCAATATTGTAGTATTTGGCATTCATTTTTCTCATATAACCTGTATACACAATATTAACAAAAATAGGTCTTGGAAATCTCTGTTTGTGGTCTTTGAAAGTTTGGGAAAAGTCTTTGAATTTATCATCCATAGTTCAGTATGAACCCTGGATTACCAGTTATTGGCTATTTTTTCTTGTAACTTAGATCAGTTTGTGGCAAATTCTCATTAGCACAAGTAGTCCCACAGTTTTTTTTATGGATTTCCATGAAACTGTAAATATTATGGTCATCACCTGAAGATGTTAGTGAATCCATTACATCAGCAAAATCCTATTATGAGTTATTGCCCTTTTTGTTGGGTAGCTTAATGCAGTGTATGGCAGTTTCATTAGTGCAGCTAGTCCCACCATTTTGAACCCACCTAACAATTGCTGTTTAGAGCTTGTCAGTAATGTCTTAACATAATTGGGTCAATTTAAAACAAAAGATCATGGCATGAAGCTACCAATTTCTTTAGTTGATGCTTGTCTGCCATCACTGTTACCAAAAACCCTCCAAAAACTTTTAAACGACTTGCTCAAAGACTGCTCAACAAATTTTGATGAAATGCGTCCTAGCTGGATGTCACAATGTTGCAACTTGATGAAATTTTGACATAAAGTATCCTGATTTTGATTCACCATAAAATATGGACATCAATACTGAAAAAATATAACAATTTTACAAATTTCTCAAAAACCACACATCAAAATTTACCAAATTTGAAAGAAAGCATCCTGGCATTAATATCTTTCAAATTGTTTTTCAGATGTTGCCAATATTTTTCAAATTGTTTTCCAAATGAATGGTACCAGTCTACCATCGGATATGGCTGCCTTGACCAAAAACTGAAAATCTTACTAGCAAAACCTGCATAGCAGAATTGGACAGAAATATGAAGACTTTATAATTTGCTGAAATTATGCTAATCAAATATTGATTATGGTCACAATTACCAAAAAAGGGAAGAATCTCCATATGATAAAAACCCTGATCATCAGCAAAATTTGACCAAATTTGACAAAAGGCATAATCATCTTTAAATATTACACATTCAATTCCAACTTGCCATCCAAGATACCCCTTATTACTAAAGCTGCAAATGACTTTTTCTCAAACATATTGGAGATATCAGGCCCACTTTGGCCTCTTGTTGATGGATTGCCAAAAAACTTGGTGAAGAATATATTTATCACCGTGATATGCACAAACTGCTTTGCTCTTGCAAATTTTGTTATAGTTGTCCTCTTTGTCTTGTAGTTTATTGCATTGTTTGACAACCAGTCCCATATTTGTTTATTCATTGTCAGATGAACACATCATCAAATGTCTGTGTTACTGCCATTTTGATTTTGTTTATAGTTATTTGCTTTTTTTAACTTGCAGCTGAACACAGCTGTCATACACTATCATCTCACAGATTTCAATTGGATCACCATGAGAGCTTGGAATTATTATGATTGCAATTTAAAGATGTGCTTATTTACAAACCATTATGTTCTTTCTATTTTTATTTTAGAGTTATTGTCAGTTATTTATCTTGTGATGCAACATGGGAGATATCAGACCTACTTTTGCCTCTTGCTAATGGATTGCCATGAAACTTAGTAAAGATTATATGAATATGCACATATCAACAAACTGCATTGCTCTTGAAATTTTTATTAAGAGTTCATGCCAGTTATGTCTGCAACTGTTAAATGAATGCAGTATTAGGCAAAATCTAGTGAATGCAACATGTCTTCCAGTTTTGTACTCATAACTGTGAAGCTTTATTATATTTTTTAAATATTCCCTTATTCGTTCATCATACCATGGTTTGGTATTGTATTTAAGTTCATTATCAGGCACTTTGGTAAGGCATCTGTGTTCAACACAGAACCTGCTGCTTAAAATTATTAAATTTTACTATTATAAATATAATGATATCTTCCAATTCTTTTGCTCATAGCTGTGAAACTTTAATATTGTCATTATTTAAAGATGCACATATTGACAGATCTAATATTTAATATTTTCATTATTGATTATTGACACATATTGACAGATCTAATATTTAATATTGTCATTATTTAAAGATGCACATATTGACAGATCTAATATTTAATATTGTCATTTTTGACACATATCGAAAGATCTAATATTTAATATTGTCATTATTTAAAGATGCACATGTTGACAGATCTAATATTTAATATTGTCATTATTGACACATCAACAGATCTAAGATTTAATATTGTCATTATTTAAAGATGCACAAATTGACAGATCTAATATTTAATATTGTCATTACTGACACATCAACAGATCTAATATTTAATGTTGTCATTATTTAAAGATGCACATATTGACAGATCTTTGTTCTATGGTGATTTTTTTTCTTCTTTTTATTCCCCATTTTGACTCGAGGATTTGTACAGTGTATGATTGAATTATTTTAATTTAGTTGCTTGTGCAGCTTTAAGTAGATTATTACTAGCAATGGGATAGGCGTAGTTCTTTATCAGGCAATGTATTAAGGCATCTGTGTTCCATGAACACACAACTTGCCGCTTTAGATTATTAATTGTATTATTATAAATTTAATGATACTGTGAATACCAAATTCTTTTAACAAGATGTTGTGCTTATTGAAACTGTTCATTGAAGGATTTTGACATGCTACATAAAAATTGTACTAAATTTAAAATTATTAAACTGATTCACTTGGATCTCGGTTTGTTTGTTTGTTTGAATTTTAACAGTGCACAAGCACTTTTAGGCTATTTAGCGCCATACAATAGGTTAGATGTTTAAAAAAAAGAAAGGTTTAACATCGACCAGCGATATAAATATATGGATCTCGGCATTAAGAGGTTAATGTTAGGAATGGTCAGCCTGGTGTCAGGAAACTGTGACTGGATGAGACATGATGCTACATGTTTGTGGCATGATGTCCCAGTGCAAGACATCAATATAAACTGCATGACTGCAGACATTGTGGCAATATGACTGGAAAATTGGTAAAGTTACATAAAAAATATTTTAAAATAACACACACACATGCTTTTTTGTTCAAAATGTAACATGCCAAGTTAGTGTAATGTATAATTTGCTCTACTTTCCCTCAAATAAAACTTGCAGGAGTTGTGACACCAGAATTAAACACAGAAAGAAGTGATAAACTTGTGTCACGTGGTGTTAACAAATTATGCAGACAAAAGCAGGCCAAATGCTCATTTATATATTAAATTCAAATAGAGTTTCATACAACTAGTACAGCTTTTCCAAAGGAGTTTCTAAGGGTTGAAACATTTTTCATCTCAGGAAAAAAGTTATTTAGTAGAGTCATGCCATCACATATACTGTGCCAAAGGACCTTACAATTGTTTCATTAAACATTGTTTGTTTGACAGAGGGACATAGGCTGCAGTCCATCCAACAGTACCCTCATTGAATGTAAGGAAATTGGAAGCAAGGAGCTGGGAAACCCATTAAAGGCCAATACAGCTGTATCCTTCACACTTAGTTTTGGCACCGATGATATCTCTTCAAACATCAGGAACTTCACCCTCAAATCCTGGGTCAACACGTAAGTGTACTTGAAGTGGACTGTACGAAGTGGCCTATACAATGTCTCTAATCAGTTTTTTTGCATATAAATCTAGCTTAACTTCCTTTATCAGTAATCTAGCTTAAACTTCCTTTATCAACAATCTGTCTTAAACTCTCTTTATTAGCAGTCTAGTTTAAACTCCGTTTATTAGCAGTCTAGCTGAACTCCCTTTATCTAACTGAAAGTCCCTTTATCAGTAATCTATCTTCAGCTCCAACCATCAGCAATCAATCTTTTAACTCTGTTTATTAGTAATCTAACTTAAATGCCCTTTATTAGTAATTTAACGTATATGTCCTTTATCAGTAATCTAACTTAAAGTCTCTTTATTTAGTAATCTAACTTAAATGCCCTTTGTTAGTAATCTAGCTTAACTCCCTTTATTAGTAATCTAGGTTAACTCCCTTTATCAGTAATCTAACTTAAATGCCCTTTGTTAGTAATCTAACTTAAATGCCCTTTATTAGTAATCTAGCTTAACTTCCTTTATTAGTAATCTAACTTAAATGCCCTTTATCAGTAATCTAACTTAAATGCCCTTTATTAGTAATCTAGCTTAAATGCCCTTGATTAGTAATCTAGCTTAATTCCCTTTATCTAACTGAAAGTCCCTTTATCAGTAATACTTTTTGTATATTTATGTATCCTTAGCAGTGACACATTGACTTGTGTGCAAATCTTTTTCCGTTTTTACAATTGCATGCATTCATTTGGTTTTGCTATGGAAGCATTTATATATTTTCTTTTTTTTCCCTCCAAAATCAAACAATGATGACTATGATTTACTGACATCTACTCAATTTAAATGGCTTAATTTCAAATCAAAAAGAAAAAACTTTTTGATTTAATATTAAGTCTTTCCTAAGTATATATTTGCAGTAATTTTTTTTAACAGGACCAGTCAAGACAAGACGCCGACAAGAAATGTCGTTTACAACAGAATCCGTGTTATTATCAATGCAGACATAGCAGTTCAAGGGTAAGAGACCTTATTTGTATCCCAAAAAAATGTCAAAGGTGGCCACCAATAGGGAGAAAGCCAAAATGATCTTTATCCCCGGGTGAAATTTTTATGCAGGTTCACCTTTCAAATTTGCTTTTTGCTTTGTTTTTGTTTTTTTGGTTTAATGCCATTTTTCAGCACAAGAAAGGCTATACATGGCGGCCAGTATTATTGGTGGAGGAAGAACCCAGAAAACCCTGGAAAGAACCACCGGCCTACGTTAACATCATATCCTCTAATCAGTTCCAAAGAGACTTTGCTTTTAGAAGTCTGTTCCAGCCACAGTGAATTATTAATATATAATAAAACTTAATGTACCTTGATTTTATTATATAAGAAGTATAGTGATGTGATTATTTTTTGTCTTTTAATTTTTATCCACAGTGTGTCTAAACCTGATGGTGTGATCCAGTATAAGGGGGTAGTTCGAGGAGAAAGCGCCATTAAAAATGAAATTATGATTGGTCCAGCCATCAACCACAGCTTTGTTGTGAGTAAATCATATATATATATATATATATATATATATATATATATATACTGTGAGTTATGATCATTATATTGATACTATGTGTGTGTATGTGTATACATACATACATACATACATACATACATACATACACACACACACACACACACACACACACACACACACACACACACACACAACTAATAACCCATAGATAAAATGCTGTGTAATCTTAGCAGTTACATATAAATACAATGCAATGTAGCCTTGGTCTGCAGTTAACCCATTTTATCTTAAAATACAACTATAGATGTAATGCCTCATTCTATCCTGAATACACCTGCAGTCGTAGTAACCCATTTTATCTTGAATGCGACTGCGGGCACACTTTACTACGTATATGTGTTGTGTCTGTAGAAACATGTAATCTACATCATAAATGTTTGTGTACTTCTTCACCAATACAGGAAATGGTTAAAGCACACATGCGCAGTGAAATAGTTTTTAAAAAAACATGGTCGGAAACTCAGATGTAAACCTGGATGTTGACAGCGAGGGTAGCGACATTGAAGTTGATGATTTGGATGATTCTGGTGATAATATTGACTTAAATGATTGGTTAGAATTGAATCAAGTTGTTGAAAGATATGATGCATGGCTTCTTGCACTTTTCGACAAAGAATGAATCTGAGTTTGAAGGCTTTCAGAAGGAATGAGTCTGGGATGATTTTTCACCTCGATTACAGCAAGGATTTAAATTGATAGAATATTGTTATTACTGACATAGTGTTGATTTTGACTTAGAATTGTTCTGATTAATTAATTTTCTGTGAATGATTTCATGGATTAATTTGTGACAAGTTTTTTATGAGAAACGGCATGCTGAAGTACTTGTTCTAGAGTATGAAGTAAACAAATTGTTCCAGGTGTTCTGTTGTCCAATTTTAGGAAGATTATTATACCTTTTGAAATAACAGTGCTAGAAACTTCCAAGTTGGACCAAAATACTAGAAAAAGAATTATCTTTGTTTTATTCGCATACTATTAGGAACATTTCATTCATCTTCATGAATAAAGATTCAGTGAACATCATGGTAAGTTTTTTTTTCTTCTTCTTTCAGATCATATGTCAAAATATAGTTGTGAGCATGTACATTGATAAATGATAACAAAACATATATCACTGTGTTGCAAATTTTATTACCTTTTCAGAGATACCTTATTTCATATACTTTAAAAGAGAAATAACAGTGTTACAGCATTTTTAGTAAACATGGTGAAGGTCATTACAATTTATGCTGCTGCTGTATGAAGCTCTGTTTGTATTTAGAATTTCTTGTCATGAGTCAGGCACTGCAGTTCAAATTGGAAAGCAGGATAAAATGGGTTAATATAGTGCATATGTTTGATGTTTGGATGAGGACCAAGGACTACATCAATAAAACAGCTTTAACTTGTGACTAATTTTATCATCAACTTGAAGATTTTTTTGTTTTTCCTTCTCCATTCTTTTCAGAACAGTCTTTTTTATAATGAATTTTGGATCTTCAAAGTATCTCTTTCTTGTAACTGTTATAGTTTAGATGTAGTAGGTGCACTTCTACTTTGCATTGTGGCCTAGTGGTTATAGCATACGCCTCAGATGCAGGAGGTCAAGGGTTCGATCCCTGGCCGAGTTTTACTAAAGACTTTTAAAAATGGTACCTACAGTTGTCTCACTTGGTGCTCAGCATTAAGAGATTACTGTTAGGACTGGTTGGCCTTATGTTAGTATAATGTGACTTTGTGGAACATGATGCTACATGTCAACAGCATGATCCCCAGTACTAGACATCATGATAAACTGCCACACTGCAGACATTTTCGCTTTATAACAGAAAAATATATAAAACTACGTTTTAAAAAGATTCAAAAAATCTACTTCATATATACCATGAAGGGATTTATCCCTCTCAGTCCAGTGGCATGCTTTCGACTTCCAGCTATTAAGAATTGTTTGTATTTCTAATAATATACGCTTTGCTGTATTTAACTGTAAAGGCTTTTTTGCTGGAAATAATGAGTGTTATAGTAATGGACAAAACTCTATAAATTCAATCACTTAGCAGTGGTTACAAACCCTGATATTGATTCCCAGGCTTCAGTGTACAATAATTTCAAGCCAAAGGGTAATTGCTTAAGGGCTGTTCCATTAAATACACATGGAACCCAGAGAAGGAACTTCCAATCTAGAATAGTCAGTCACCTACTGATGCAGTTTCGAGTTTTGTACATGTATTGTTTTCATAAGAACTCTCTAGGCAATATGAGTACCCTGACATATATTTTTAAAAAGTGCCTTCCCTGTGTACCATGTGTGTTTAAATGTTATAGCCCTAAGTTTATTTGTTTAATCATTTCTCTGTTAAGAGATGAAGAAAAGAACATTTAAAATTCAGACTTCATGTAATTGGTATTGGTATTTGCCATCAGTATTCTCAATACTTTATCAGGGGTGGGGAAGGGCCATGTCAAGGAATTTTTTATTTTGCCTCACTTAACGGTCCTTTGTTATTTATGTCACCTTTTCTTATTGAAATATTATTGGATATAGGATAAGCCCATAGTTGTTGTTGAAGGGTGTAACGCCATTTTTCAGCACACAATAGGCTATACATGGTGGCCAGTATTAATGGTGGAGGAAGAACCCAAGAACCCCCCCCAAAAAAAAAGAACCACCGACCCACCAGAAGCTACTGGCAAGCTTTCCCACATACCCACATTGGCCAAATCTGAGACTCTAACCCATGCAGACACAGGTAACATGGCAGTGATCCGTAACGGAGAGCGCTTTAGACCACTTGGCCACTCTGGCCCCTAATAAACCCATAGTAATCCAAATGTAGGGAAGTACAGAGCTCTTCCTTGTTAAAGTTTTGAATGCAGAGTAAAGTTAAAATTGAAAAGGCCTTTCTTTGAGTAATTGTTGCTCTTGGTTTTTTTAAGGTGGAAAATAAAGGTCCAGGTACTATTCCCCCATCTGAGATGATCATTTATTGGCCGTATGAATTGATGAACAAGAACTATGTACGAGGGAAGCATGTTCTTTATCTGATGCAGATGCCACAGGTGAGCCTTGATAGATAGATCAAGTAATGTATTGACATGTGTACAATTCATATTCTGATAAAGTCTCATGTTTCATTTCACTGACTGCAACAAATTATTTAATGAAGGTAATAATTTCCTAATGACTATGTTATTCATGATGGTAGGAATTATTCCATTTATTTACATGTGCCAAAATCATATGACATCATGTCATGTAATGCCCTAATCTAAAACTTTCCCCATGAGAACTGTTCTTCCCTTTTGTCTTTGGTGATGTTTAATGTCCTTGTCTTACACATAGATAATATACCTTCAAAACAGCACTATTGGAGAATAATTCTCTCTGGTGAAAGCAATATCGTATTTTCCGGCCTATAAGTCGATGCAGAGTATAAGTCGAATTCACCAATTCGACTTATTTTCCATCCTTCGTCCATATATAAGTCAAGTCAGAGTATAAGACGAGGCCAGGTCAATATCTTGGTTTCGTATTTTACACTAGTAATGGTATCGTTGTATGATATTCCATATTACTGGCAATCGTGAAATTGCATTACTGATGCAGACATGCTTGTGATTTTACTTTGAACAAATCACTGCTATATTCTGTTATCAATTGACACAGCTGAATAAACAGTCCATTCTTGTTTTATTATAACTGAAAGCACATCCATATTGTCGTTCATTTTATTACCAGTAGTTACAAACGTAACTTATATAAACTTTCAATGACACAATCCATATATAAGTCAATTCAGAGTATAAGTCGAAGCCCTGACTTTAAAGTAAAAAAGTATCGACTTATAGGCCCGAAAATACGGTAATTAAAAAAAATAATATGCATCTTTTGGTGGTTTTGGGGACAACACTATTTGGTGGCTCCATAAATGGGACAAATAGCATAAACTACTGGTAAATTCTGACCTGGAAATTTGCTGAGTTAGTGAAATGATAAATTTAATGATACTGCATGAAATGAAGTGAAAAGAATGAAGCCAAATTATTTATCTATCCTTGTCTTATAATCAGCATTGACTTAAATATGCCTTAACAATGGAAAATTTATAAAAATTTGTGAATTTGACTTGTACTCCCCATCAATTTATAGGCATGCAAATACATTAATTGTTGCATTATATGACTTGACTTTTTCGAAATTTATCTGCTTTAATATTAGAACCACACAATATAAGTTTGAAATGTATACAAAATACAATTTCATTAGCAATAGCTCAGCAAACAGTTGATTGTAGTTCATTATATAAGATCATAAATTTGAATTAAAATAATTATTATCAGGTACAAAAATAAAATAAAAACTGTAAATGTTCAATAAGGTTTTATGCATCTAGTTAAAGAGCAAATTGTGATCAGCAAACCCCCCCCCCCCTTTATGTCACCAGGGTTCTTTGGATTCAAGACCTCAATCAAATTTGAAACAAACCTTTCTTGATCCAGGAATTTTAAAAATTGCCGGCATTAAATATTTTATTATTAGCTTATGACTTTTATGTTAATTCTTCATTATTTCATTATTTTTCAGGAACTCAATAATTTGATAAAGTGTCAATACGATGTAGATATCATCAATACCCTTGGTATAGAGGTAAACGATGCTTGTCATGTTACATGTACAACAATATATGCTTACATAAAGTATTGGACTAATGCAAAATCCATGTTAAAATCCATCCTTGCATGGCTGAGTGTTGAAATATACCTCTAACGGAATGTATACAGTGCTATCTAAACCTACATTATACATTAATTATATCCATAACTCACTCATTATTAAATCCTTCATTAAAACACTTCCTGTAATAAGGTCACTAGGGTAAGTGTGTGTGTGTGTGTGTGTGTGTGTGTGTGTGTGTGTGTGTGTGTGTGTATATGATTTACTTCATTATAAGATAATCTCACGATAATGTATTATACTCCATGACTCACAGACAGCATGCTGTACATGTACTTCATTATGAGACATTCTCACTATAAGGTGCTATACATGATGAATCATACAACATTATAATGAGGGAGTGCTGTACATGTACAGTCTCACTATAAGGAGCTATACATGATTCATTGACATTATAATGAGGGAGTGATGTACATGTACTTCATTATAAGACATTCTCACTATAAGGTGCTATACATGATTCATTGACATTATAATGAGGGAGTGCTGTACATGTACTTCATTATGAGACATTCTCACTATAAGGTGCTATACATGATGAATCATACAACATTATAATGAGGGAGTGCTGTACATGTACAGTCTCACTATAAGGAGCTATACATGATTCATTGATATTATAATGAGGGAGTGATGTACATGTACTTCATTATAAGACATTCTCACTATAAGGAGCTATACATGATTCATTGACATTATAATGAGGGAGTGATGTACATGTACTTCATTATAAGACATTCTCACTATAAGGTGCTATACATGATTCATTGACATTATAATGAGGGAGTGATGTACATGTACTTCATTATAAGACATTCTCACTATAAGGTTATATACAGGATTCAATGACATTATAATGAGGGAGTGACGTACATGTACTTCATTATAAGACATTCTCACTATAAGGTTATATACATGATGATTCATTGACATTATAATGAGGGAGTGATGTACATGTACTTCATTATAAGACATTCTCACTATAAGGTGATATACATGATGATTCATTGACATTATAATGAGGGAATGATTTACATGTGCTTAATTATAAGACAGTCTCACTATAAGGTGCTATACATGATTCATTGACATTATAATGAGGGAATGATTTACATGTACTTCATTATAAGACAGTCTCACTATAAGGTGCTATACATGATGATTCATTGACAGTAGTATAATGAGAGTATAGTACTTCAAACATATAATTTATAGATTACATTAATCAGCTTAATTATGTCGTAAATATAAAAGTTCTCACATGGATATAGGATATAGTGCTGCTTAGCAACATGAGGATAAAAAACCTCAGAACCTTTTGATTTATTTTCTCAATTGGAGATGGTGAAATAAAAGTATCACTTTCCAGCAGCGATGAGGCCGTTCTGGTAGCCTAACTGGTTAGAGATTCTGCATCAGATGCAGGAGGTCATGGGTTCAAACACCGATTGAATTATATCAAAGACTTATAAAAATGGTACTAGCTGCTGCCATACTATCTAGGTTCTAAGCATTAAGATGTTAATGTTAGGACTATTGGGTCTGGTGTCAGGATAATGTGCCTGGGTGGGACATCATGCTACATGACTGTGGCAGTATACACCTGTGCTAGTCATCACTATAAATGCCTTTCTGCAAACATCATCTTGATATGATCCCAAAAAATTAAAGCTACATTAAAATCCAAATTAAACTGAACATACACAAAAGCAGTGATGATGTCAATTGTTGTGTCAACATCTTTAAGGCCATGCATTTAAATTTTTTTAATTTATTAGTCTTATTTTATTAAACTGAACACACAAAAGCAGTGATGATGTCAATTACTGTGTCAACAGTTTTATGGCTTAGTCTTTACATTTTTGAATATATTTTATTAAACTGAAACTGATGCAGCTTTAGTACAGTAGAACTTGAATGACCTTCTCTTCTCGACAAAAATTATGTCCTTTCATGAATGGCCATAACACCAGATAAGCATTTAATCTGCATTGAGAATCAGGTTTGGCAATACAGGTGATCTCCCATAACATTGATCATTCAAGACAAGGTTTACTGTATATACTTAAAGTCTTATCAGTGAAATGTCAGGATTTCATCTCTCTTGCAGAACCTATTTAGGCAGCACAATTGTAGGAGTTATTTCTAAAATAAATCTTGCAGGAAAATTGTACATTATATTTTCAAAAGCTAGTATATTAATATTTCCATGAAATCCCTTCTCTTTTTGGTGGGTAGTATTTTCTCAATAAATTTTCAGTTCTAAAATGGATTTAGGTCTTATATCTATTGCCATAAAGTCATTCCTAAAAGAAACACAACATTTTACAATGCATTTGTGTAATAAAGCTATTCACAAACGAAGAAAAGGTCAAATTTGTTTTTGTTAGTTTTTATGATTCTTTTTATTATTTGAATAATACAATATGAACATTGCTGCAAGTATTGCATAATATTATTAAAATGTTTTACATAAATTTTCATATGCAGTGTACATTAACTCCATTACTTGCAACAAGGCAGTACACATAAAAAGTGTCAAAATATGTCACTCATAAACATCAATCCGAAGTGCTCGCGAGATGACCTATTGTCCTCCATCTCATATCTGCCAATCAAATAGCAAAGTTTCTTTTTTTTCTGTTAAACTACTGGGAAGATTGCTTATAGCATACATATTTATAAGATGACACATTGAATATAGAATTGTTTATTTGTCAAGTCAAACTGCTAACAACAACGTTTCTGACTTGCAATTGCAAAATGCTCGTGCAGATCATCCTTGGTGTTTTGTTCTACTGATTACCCCAAAAATTGCAGACCAATAGCTGCCAGCACATTATGCATCGGTAAATCTGGGTCTTTGCAGCTTGCAATTGACTCACAAGCTGGTATATACTGTATATTAATCCCAAAGACTACAAGATTTTAAATGAAATAGGGCTGCTCAGGCATTCAATATGGCCACCACAGTAATCCTCTTCAGTATTCTGTTATTGGTACTTCTCCTGAATGGAAAATCATATCAACATGGGGTTTTCACCAGAAGACTTCTCGTGATGCATAGTTGTCACAACTGAAAACAATTATGTGACCATCTTGAAAAATCTTTTGACTGCAACTACTCCTTAATGGATGATCATATTAGAATGGGTTTTCACATACGTTTTCTTATATCTTGTTAGAATCAAACTTGTGCCATTCTGGATTCCAATGTGGTGCCAAGCTGTCATCATACAAATTGTATTGCTATGTCTCTTAGATGGAATTTTTTTTCACTGCAAGATGTTTTATGATGTCTTAAATGAAAATAGTACCAATTGGCCACAATGGCACATCTCCGGACAGTCTTGCTTCTTTTCCAAAATGGAATGTCATATTTACATAAGGTTTTAACCAGAAGACTAATTATAAGATCTATTTGGTCCTAAATTAAATTGGCACTGAACTGACATCAAAATGTGGCTGCCATAGTGAAAATATTCTCACTAGTTCTCCAGAATGGATGGTTACTTCAAAATGGGGTGTTTACCAAATGTTTTTAAGTGGCTTCTAAATTGTTAAATTAGTATATTACCGATTTTACATATGCTGTGGCTGCCATTTACCATTTCAAAATATTATTGCTTATGAATATCAGATGGTTTCAAGGCAGCAGTAAAAAGAGGAAATGGTCTTGTAATGAATTCCTGGAAATTCTTGTTTAGGCAGTAGGGTTCAAGTCCCATTGTTTACAATTATCCTGTTTGTCTTTCTGCCTCCAGAAATTCCTTGTTTATAATGCAAATTAATTTTAGTTATCATATATTATTACTTGATAACGTAAAATAAATACGTATCAGATGTTATGATTTTATTTGGTGTTTTATTTTGTGTTACAGTTGAATAATACTCTAATTTTAACTTAATTTTTTAAAATTTAAATTCATTTAATTTTGTCTTTTTTTATTTTAACTTATCATGTTTTAATTTATTTAAATCTGTTAAATTGAAAAGACTGATAACATTGTATCTCGAGGTTTGCATTAGTGTCAGTGTTGTGACTAAAACATTATCAAAATAAGAATTTTTTATTTTTTTTTTATACCCCACATTATTGGTCATTGTAAATACTAATTTGTGTATTTGTCCATTTGTCTGTCATTCTGTCCAGCATAATCTCATTGGCACATTTCGTCATGCATTTTTTGATGAATTACCTTAGTATTCACTATTGGTATTCACCCAAAGAAGAGCATTACAGCAAATTACTTTTCTTCCACAAATTTTAAAGTTGTAGCCATTGTTTTGTGGCTTAATTGATCGTATGGCACAAGTTTGTTAGCATGACTGGTCCTATGGTTTTTGATGGATTGCTATGAGACTTAGTAAATATCACAGTTATCACCCTTAAAATGTGCATATCAACAAATAAATCACTAAACAATTTACATTTAAACATCATTGTGCTCAAGCTATTGATACAAGAGTTATATCCCTTGTTTTGACTATTGGCTTGTCTCCTTCATTGGATATCTTAGTTTTACATAAGCCAGTATATTGCTTCATAATCAATTAGGAAAAGTTAGTACATTACCAGGGGAGGAGTGGGGTGGATACATTGTTCTGCAATTTATGATAGTGACTACAGCATTATGACTAGGACGTGATACTTAAAATTCCGTCAAGATGTTGCAGAGTTTTATTTTTTATCAAGCCACACATCACTATCACAAGTGTGTTTTGTACTTTTGAATTGCAATTTTTCAAACATGCTAGACAGATGAAGGAATTATTCAGAATTAAGAATCACAACTGTACTAAAAGAAGGTAATTATGACAGTGAGATAAAATTGTTAATACACTACATTCACTATAATACTTGATAGGTGTACATAACTTTAATACGAGTCAAATAGACAGGATATTTCACATGATTTTCAATCATGAAGCAAGATGTGTTATGCCAACCATTCGTAAGAGAAAGTCTTATTCCTCATGTAAATATATTCATTTCAGATCATTCTTGACTTGTATTATGAAACTATATATGTATGCAACCTCATGGATGCTTCACCACTGAGCCATATTAGTTAATTGTGAATAACTTACTTCAATTTCTGTATGTGTGATATATCTCACTGCAAGATCAAATTTGGAATGAGAAGAAATAAAGAATATATTTGTTACTTCTAATGTTTCTTCTACATGTGAGCAATGCTGTTTGAGAACATAATAATCGTATTTTCAGTTTGTATTGTGAGCATGTACAATACAGTTTGCATTTGTGAACATAAACGATGCAGTTTGCTTTAAAAATGTAACCTAATATTGAAGCATATTTATTACTAACAGGTTGACCCTGATTTCATACTGCGATTACCACCAAATCGTAATGTAAGTTATATATTAGCCTTGCTTTCCTATGCTTTTTTATAATTAATTTGCATGTTTTGTGCATGTATATAACATACACTTTAACTTTTATTAGTTGAGACAAATGTGTTTTCAAATTGTAATTCCTTCCACTCTTTATTTTTCATCAAAACCAAACAACACCATTTAACAGATGATTTTTGCACATTCTACAGCATTCTAAGTCAAGTCCAGCTGCAAACAGTGTAGGCCCTGATCTGTTACTGCAAAATTCACCCACAGATCAAGGTCTATGCCAAGCATGAACAACTCTGATCAGGGCATGGGCTGGATAAGTTTTCAAAGCCACACCTATTGTCTAAATTAACAAATAAAACAATGTTATTGGCTGTATTTTGTCTGATCCATACTTTTACTGATTGCTTCTAATAGATTTCATAATTGAATAGACCCAGTTCTGCCTGCATATTATGCAATGACAGATCTGGGTCTGTGCAGCTTGCAGTTGGACTCGACTTAAGAGCAAGAACTTAAAGATGTTATCTTACTTGCTCTAAAATATTTCAATTGTTTCAGCAATACTAAAGTCGTTTGCTTTTGTAAAATCCTTGCTTTCTATGCCACATAAGATAATTTGAATATGATGTCATCTATATAATATTACTTTTTACTTAGATGTATCATTACACTCTGGGAGAAATTGTATGTAAAATGGCATGGTTGTCTTTACTAAATAATGAAAAAGAATACAGAAAATTCTTGTTTAATTTCATTAATTGAAATTATAGCCCTATGAAAGAAGATTGCAAAGATTACAAAAAGTATGTATGATCTTTGGAAATCTTCTTTAGGCACCCCCAAATGTTTGTTTTCTATTGTGCTGGTTTTAAAGTTAGGATAGGTAGGTAGCTTTATTTCTTCTAAACATTATATATGCAATAAGTACATATAATTTACTTCGCGCTTCATGTACTGGGATAAACCTGCTCGATTGGATGTACAAATAATTTTTGGAAATTAAAAATATATCTACTATTTTTTAATTAATTTCAACATTATATTTCAATAATATATATATATATATATATATATATATATATATATATATATATATATATATATATATAAGTGCTTCAAGTAATGGGCTAAACTAGCGCAATTATATGCACAAATAAATTTTTCTGTATTTTCTTATTAATTTTTTTTAATACCCTGTGGCTAAAAAGTACTTGGGTTGGCAACAAGATATAAGGATGGTCAGACAACCTGAAACATATTTTTAGGGGATCCTTAGATCTTTAGTGATCATAAAGGTAGTTTGTTCTGCATAGTTTTTTTTTAGATATTTATAAAGCCCAAAAGGAATTGTTGCAGTGTTTTTTTTATTGATGTTATTTTATTGTGTGTCCATTATGTTTCATTTCTATACTTGTACAAGACCTTTCTAGAATTGTATACAATTTGCCTTTTCAAATAATTTTTGTATCCAGCTTAAATTTTATGAATCATTTATGTTTTTTTCTTGAAATCTGTTCTATTAATATTGGTTTAACATTTGTATTAACATTTTCACCTTTTAATTTCTTCACAAAGTTTATTTAATTCGTTGTTGTCATCTAGTATGGCATTTATATATTAAGTATAATAAAACAGCTTTGATTCTCTGATAGAGTAATCTTTGATCATTTGGTTCAGTAGTCCATCATTTGGTACAGTAGTTTATCATCATTTGGTACAGTAGTCATTCATCATTTAGTACAGTAGTCTTTGATCATTTGGCACAGTAGTCTTTGATCATTTGGTTCAGTAGTCCTTCATCATTTGGTACAGTAGTCTTTTGTCATTTAGTACAGCGGTCTATCATCATTTGGTACAGTAGTCATTCATCATTTAGTACAGTATTTGATCATTTGGTTCAGTAGTCCTTCATCATTTGGTACAGTAGTCTTTCATCATTTAGTACAGCAGTCTATCATCATTTGGTACAGTAGTCATTCATCATTTAGTACAGTAGTCTTTGATCATTTGGCACAGTAGTCTTTGATCATTTGGTTCAGTAGTCCTTCATCATTTGGTATAGTAGTCTTTCATCATTTAGTACAGCAGTCTATCATCATTTGGTACAGTAGTCATTCATCATTTAGTACAGTAGTTTATCATCATTAGGTACAGTAGTCATTCATCATTTAGTACAGTAGTTTATCATCATTTGGTACAGTAGTCATTCATCATTTAGTACAGTAGTCTTTGATCATTTGGCACAGTAGTCTTTGATCAGTTGGTACAGTAAGTCTTTCATCATTTGGTACAGTAGTCTTTCATCATAGTAGTCTTTCATCATTTGTTACAGTAGTCTTTGATCCTTTAGTACAGTAGTCTATCATCATTTGGTACAGTAGTTTTTCATCATTTGACACAGTAGTCTTTGATCGTTTGTTACAGTAGTCTTTCATCATTTAGTACAGTAGTCTATCATCATTTGGTACAGTAGTCATTCATCATTTAGTACAGTAGTCTATCATCGTTTAGTACAGTGATCTATCATCATTTAGTACAGTAGTCATTCATCATTTAGTACAGTAGTCTTTGATCATTTGGCACAGTAGTCATTCATCATTTGGTACAGTAGTCTTTCATCATTTAGTACAGTAGTCTATCATCATTTGGTACAGTAGTCATTCATCATTTAGTACAGTAGTCTTTGATCATTTAGTACAGTAGTCTATCACCATTTGGTACAGTAGTCATTCATCATTTAGTACAGTAGTCTATCATCATTTAGTACAGTAGTCATTCATCATTTAGTACAGTAGTCTTTCATCATTTGGTACAGTAGTCTTTCATCATTTGGTACAGTAGTCTTTCATCATTTAGTACAGTATCCTTATAACCCTAATATCTGAGGAGCTGCAATGAAAGCCCTGTTAAGACTTACAATAAAATAAGCAATACATCTGAAGACTGAGTCTTCACAAACCTTAATCTTTTTCTGGTTCCAATATATCCTTTCATTTCAACTTATAAAACATGCAGTAAACAAAAACCTCTCTATTCTGAAAACCCAAATTAATTTACTGTCCCAGATTTCATTTTTAGTCACGATCTGTTGTTCATCATCTGACATCCATCGGTCCATTAGCAAACATTTGTTATTATGTCATCCTCCAAAACTACTTGAAGAATTGCCATAAAACTTTACAAAAAAACATTAATTACCTGGTCTTGTTATTCCCTAATGAAAATGGTGGTACCCCAACATCCAGTATGGCATCCACAATTGCCAATCTAAAAATATTGTTATAGCTACTCCAGAAAGAATTGGTCCTATTGATATAGGGTTTACACAATGTTGTTGTACATGGTCCTAAATGAAAGTGATGCCCAACTGACGTCCAGTATGACCACTACAGCAGTTGTCATGAAAGTCTTGCTATCATCACTTGTCCAGAATGGAACATCATACTTAAATGGAGTTTTCATTAAATGACTCCTTACAATGTCTTGTTGGACCTAACTGAAAATGGATTGATCGAATTTAAAATATGGCAGCAATTTTGAAAATCTTTTGTTTTCTCTTCTCCTGAATGGACAG
The DNA here is from genome assembly GCA_029339505.1 of Unio delphinus. NCBI lineage: Eukaryota > Metazoa > Mollusca > Bivalvia > Unionida > Unionidae > Unio > Unio delphinus. Next base: position 6,856,815 of record JAQISU010000177.1, on the reverse strand, counting down.
CTTAGATGGGTTCCCACAAAGTGACTTCTTATGATTTATGGTTGGTCCTAAAAGAAGCATTGTGTTTTTGCTACTGATTCTAAATTAATGGCCATTTCAACATGGGGTTTGAATTTAAAAAAACTACATACAAAGACAAGTTTGTCCTAAATGAAAATGGTGCCGATGTGCCTTCCAATATGTACCATGGCAGCCATCTTGAAAATATTGTTATTGCTCTTTCTCATCAGCAGAAAGTTATATTAACATTAGGTTTCTGACTGAATTCTCTTTACAATGTCTAGTTGGCTCTATATTACAATGGTTGCACCCCTTTAGTGGCCAAAATCTTGTTATTTGTACTCTTCCTTGATGGATGGCCTTATCAAGAGGGGGTTTTCACCCAGAAGAATTATTTGGGTATTTAGTTGGTTTTGAGTGAAAATGTTGATAATGTGACACCATTGTAGCCATCTTCAATCAAGATCTTGTTTTAGCTGCTTCTCCTGAATTGATGGTCCTATTTGCATTAAAGAAATTCTAATGATGTCTAGTTTGTTCTCAATTAAAATGGTGGCCCAGTTACATCTAATATGTCTGCCACATCAGCTAATTTGAAAATCTTGTTATTGGCTCCAAATCTTTAGAGATGGCTTCAACACTCTACAGTTATAAAGAAGAAACAGTTGTATCTTGATAAACTTTGAATTCCTTAAAGCCAATTAAACATCACGCTCTTTGAAGAACTTGTTACACTAAATTGAAGCTCACCCCATAAAACTGAAACTTGTTTAAAACGTGGCCAGGCAGCTGCCAGATGCTAGTTAAGAGGTCAGTTGATTGGTTTTAAGTCATGAGTGGTTTCATGGATATATTTTTATTGACCACAAAATTTGTGACTTTACAATGCAAGATGTCAAGAACTCTCATAATATTTTTTGCTGTGTAGCTCAATAAACATACCACTTCATAAATCATTTGCGTTTGTAAGGAATTTGTCTCCTTCATGCTATATACATAATAACATATATTGTGTTCAGTATCAGCTTCTGCTATGTTTTCAGGAGGTTACTTATACCATTGCTGGTAACGACAGTAAAAGTGGTAGTGTCGGTAGAAGGCGACGTCAAAGTGAAGCAGATATAGGTGTCCAGAGTGACTCGGGTACAAGTAATGAACAAACACCAAGAGTGGGAGAGGCCAGAGAGAAAAACAGTGTGAAAATTGTAAGTATAAGTATAAATATATAAGTATAAACCAGGACAGGTTTAAAAATATGTGGATTTTTCTGAGTATGTTATGCATCTTTATTATATGAAAAAGACACTGTAACTTATTACCAAAGGTTTGCTATCAAGAAATTATCAAAATATAATAGAACAAGTAATCAGATTGTTTCTCATTAGCTGTTAATTAATTCCTATAGACTGTTGACCAATCATGTCGTATGCCAAGTTCGAGATCATCGGGTAATTGCACCTGGAGTCCAAAGTTTTCCTAAACTTTTGCCCACTGTTTACCGTATTTTCCCGCATATATCCCGCGAGTTATACCAGATTTTACAAACCCCACGGGGGGTGGGGTGGAGTTGCAGGTTATATAAGGGTGCGGGTTATATTACAAATTTTTTACACATAATAATATTTCAATATATTGTTTGAAAAACATAACTACATAACTTATATATTATACTTCATCCATATTAATAATGGCAGAATGGGGTAGGTCAAGCTCCTGAATTTCCTTGGCGACGAATTCACGAAAATCATCCATCTTCTTCTCCCAATGCTCGGGTAGACGTCGGCCGACGGTCGTTCGTGTTCTGACTTACAATTGTTACCTCTTCATAAATTTACATACCCAATACACTCCTCCTTTGAAATCATCAATGTGCTTCTCTGCCGCCATGAGTTTGGCCTTCAGTTTGATGGCAACTGTCGAGACTGGTCAGTTGTTGTCCCGCTGGGCCACAGGTCCACTGCTTCAGGTCAGCTTCACAATGAGGCCATTTTGCTTTAGGTCCGTGATGAGCACGTTTTCATGGATTCATCTTCTTTAACGTTCCTTTTTCTTTTCTCCAACCTCGGATTTCACTCTCATCAATATCAAATTTTCTGCCTGTGGCTCTATTGTAATGAACTTCAACATACGCGATGGTAGTTAGTTTGAAGTCGGCTGTGTAAGAATTTCGTTTCGGCATTTTTTAAATTAACATAAAGAAATTATTTAAACTCGAATCTACACTTCGCAAGAATACAAGATTATTTAGAAATGTCCATGTTTATGTAGCCTGTAGCTGAGGCACAGCTCCTATAGACAGCCTACGCGCACAAGCACTGTGTACAGAGCCTGAATAGTTAATTGATGTCATGCGAGCTACATTCGAAATTGACATTTGTGGCATTCAGCCTCAGGACCTCGCACCATTGCATATCCGGCTCACAAGTACCTGGCTTCAAAATTCAAATCTGCCGGCTGCCAGCCGGAATATAGTGGAGGTAGGGTGACTAACTTGAACTGATGCAGAGGGATGAATATGGACCGGGGCCAACTGACTTGATAGCGTAAATACAAATTTGCATGTTGGGCGGGTGAGTGAAAATGTAGTAGCTGTAGTATTGTTCGTCATCCATGTGTGAGCATTGACGAATTCGGTCCTTCTAAAAACAGTAATGGTAGACAATGTGAACATACTCAAAAAAGTTCATCAATCTTTGGTTGCGGGTTATACAAAGGTGCGGGTTATGCCAACGATTTTTTACACAAAACCCCAAAACCCACGGGCTATATGAGGGTGCGGATTATCTGCGTCTGTGGGATATATGCGGGAAAATATAGTAGAATCTGCTTGTCTTCTGACCAGGGAGTATTAAAACAAATAGCAAAATCCTTTAAAAGTGTTAATGGTCTGCTCCAAAAATTGCTGGTTTTTGGGCACTGGGCAGGCATCAAGTTTAAAGACTACTTGAGCCAATATCAAGAGGCATTGGACAGTTTTTATCTTGTTAGTTTTTTAGTGACATCAGCCGAAAAGAAAATTGCAAATGGAGCTGATGCATCTCAGCTCTAAAAATGAGCATATATTGGTGAGACACCAGATGTCAATCTATGACACTTGAGAGTGGCCAATTGTATAGAATGAAGAGATTATGGACAAAAACGAAGCCTTGTGGAACACGAAAACACACATCAACCGGGCAGAACTGTTTTCCTTTTATGTGTACATAATTTGTGTCCTTTTGAATAAGTCGAACTGGAACCATAGTAAAGCTGTGTTGTGAATGCCAAACACATGCTGAGACAGGAAAGTAGTAAATTCTGCAGACAAGCCCAGAGAGTGAAGACTGATCTTTCCAGTATCTAAAGCAGAGTGAAGGCCTCAGAAGGGCAGTCATTACAATGGTTAGGGTGATATGTAGAATGTGCATTTCTAAAAAGACTATTTGAATTCAGGTGAGATACAAGTTGGGATAGAACAACTGTTACTCAGATATTTTACATGAATGAGAGGTTAGAAAGAAGGTGGTAATTCTTGTAATATTATTCTCAAGCGTAAGTTTCTTCAACAGAAGTTTTACAGTGGTAGTTTACAAAAATTATTGGAATTCCACTGATGAGAGAGAAGCATTGGAAACATCAGTTTACGAGATAATATTAAATGTGATGTCAGAATCAGATCAAGTTCACATAAAATTGGGGCATTCTTGATCACAAGTGTGTGTACCAAATCCATATGGACAGGTTCAAATGCTGGTAAAGGTTGCTGTGTATATTCCATATTAAAACTGTATGGTGATGATGAATACCGAACAAACCAGTCTGGATTGGTTGCCATGATGTGACTTTGGCATGGTGCCATGGCAGGATGTACTCAGTAGCCAAACAAGTGATGACACTGACCGTAAAAAAAATAGACTGAGCATTGCAGTCACTGTTGTTTCTGGTAAACATTTGGACTTATTATAGAGGTGCCCAGTCTACAAAGAAAACTGTCACAAGGCCACTATATGTAAGTTTCACTGTGTTTCCCATTTGAAGCCAAAAGAACATTGGGGTAGAAATACATGATGGTATTTAAGTATTATGGTTAAGCAAAATGATAAATGCATTTAGAGGACAGTTTGTGCAACTGTAATTTGTAGATTGATAAATGATAAACTAAAATAGAATGAAACACAAATGAATTTTTTGTAAGGCTTTGGTATGACATGGCTGGGGTTCGAACCGGCAACCTCCCGCATTTGAGGCGGACGCTTTACCACTAGATCACTGGGGCAGTATATGTGTTATGCACTATTGTGTGTATGAATGATGTTTGCATTAGCATGGCATTTATTCCAAATTAATCATTTCATTTGGTTGTCTTTAGGTAAAATTATTTACAAAAAAATAAGGGGGAATGGTACAACTTTACTTTGACCTCTTAAGTTTTACTTCCAAAAAACGTTTTTGCCTAACATCATGGAGAGACATTTCTTGTATACTATTCCCCAAAAAATAAAAAATAAATGAAAAATAAAAAATCTTGCACGTGTTTTCTATGGGGTCGTCATTTCTGTTTCTATGTTTTCTATCTCACCTATTTATAGGTCTCGTCTTACAAAGGCCTGGGGGGCCCCGAGTGGCCGAGTGGTCTAAAGCGCTGTCCGTTATGGACCACTGCCATCTCACCTCTGTCTGCGTGGGTTCGAGTCTAAGATTCGGCTAATGTAGTTAAGTGAGAAAGCTTGCCAGTAGCTTCTCGTGGGTCGGTGGTTCTTTCCGGGTTTTTTCCGGTTTCTTCCTCCACCACTAATACTGGCCGCCATGTATAGCCTATATATTGTGCTGAAAAATGGCGTTAAACCATAAAAAAACAAAAACAAAACAAAGGCCTGGATTATCTATCTTTGTCTTTTTCTCCACTTATCCTGTTTGTTATTTTTACTGTCAAAATTAACATGTTACTGGTAACAAACTTTCCACTTAAAATTTAATCTGACTTGAATCACATACTCATTTTTAGTCATGCTTTAACTGTCTTCCTTAAAGCATTTGTACTTTATTTATTTGAACAAAATTAAATAAATAATATTTGTTGACAGTTACTCAAGAACTATCTTCTTAAACTTTAGTTATATTAAATTTAGTTATGTTTTCACATAAATTTGTTACTTTGCTTTTTATGCATTTGCTGTTTCATTAAAGCACATTGTTAATATTTGGGGGCTGCAAGTGGCTGAGTGGTCTAAAGCGCTATCCGTTTAGGATCACTGCCATCTCACCTCTGTCTACATGGGTTCGAGTCTCAGATTCGGCCAATGTGGGTATGTGAGAAATCTTGCAAGTAGTTTCTCAGTGGGTCAGTGGTTCTTTCCAGGGTTTTCCCAGGTTCTTCCTCCACCATTAATACTGGTTGCCATGTATAGCCTATATTGTGCTGAAAATGGCATTAAACCCTTCTACAACATTTTGAAAAAGAAAAACATAAGAGATACAGTTCTCTTTCTTTTTTTAATCTCAAAAGCGGCAAAGCCAAATTCAGTTAATACATTTTCATTTTGTTACAAATGAACAAAAGAAAAAGAAATTAATGGATAAAACTAATCAGAGAACTAGTATCTTGTTATGTTAATATAATACCATTTTGTTGTATTTACACTTTCCAGGACTGTACAGTTGGTGGTCGTGCTAAATGTCACCAGATTCATTGTAAAATAGGACAGTTGAAAAAAGGCCAGTACACGCAAGTAACTCTGCGTGCTAGACTGTGGGACAGCACATTTCTGGAAGTAAGTTCACCTTCATACATTTGACAAGTCCATGTGCCATTTATACTAATTTTTAGTCCAAAGCAGATTTTTTAAAATTAAAAATTAAAAAATTCCTAATAAAAAGTGTGTTCCTTTCAAACCCATTCAGAAAAGAAGAAGAAAAAGAACACACAAAGATTTCATTCAGCTTCATGGAGAAAACAATGAATAATGAATAAGTTGTACAGTAAAACCAGTCTTGAGAGACCACCTGATATGAGAGACCAAACCCATCTGCCACCAAATGTGGTCTCAAAAGATGGTCTTTCATAACAAGTGTGTAAAAGGCCATTTTTTACGTTGAAATTCAACTCTCACTGAAAAGAAGAAAAAAATCACCATAATTCACATATATTTTACTTTCCTTGATTAATATATATATATATATATATATATATATATATATATATATATATATATATATATATATATATATATATATATATATATATATATATATATAAACATAATTTAAATCTAATTTAAGAATAGCCACAATATTCTTCATTCTTTATCATCATGAAAATTATTTTGTTTCGCTGTCATATTTTAAGCGCTTTATCAGGCAAAGATTTTTCATATCATTTCAGGATTTCAAGGACGTCAGCAAAGTATACATAGAATCGTATGCAAAAATATTACTGGACAAATCTCTCAACATTGAGCAAAGGAGTACAGAAAATGACATAGGTTATGTAAGTACTTTGAACCACTTGCTTGATGTTACTGGTCTGAGTCCAGAATATTGTACGTAGCTGTTTGCATCTCTCACCTGTTAGTTGTTTTCTATCACTATTTCTCCAAAACTGCATCAAGGGAAGTCATGAAACATTGTGTTCAGTTTGATCTCAGTTCAAGCTTGTCATTAATAAAATATGTATCTTGGAGTTATGTCCACCACAGAGGCCATCTTAATATTGATACTCCCCCACAATGGATGGTCATAATGACATCATGGGGTTTTTAATAAATGGCTTCTTATGGTGTAAGTGTGATGTCCAGCCAAAATAATTTCCTCTTAAAGATGGCAATGTTGACATGGGCTTTTACTAAATTTACTTCTTATGATGTGTAAATGGTCTTAAATTGGTTCAGTTAGATCTCCAAATATGGCTTTCATAGTAGCCATTTTTATTGTTTGTTGGGGCTACTTCTGCAGACGGATGGTCATATAAACATGGGTTTTCACTAAAGAATTTAGTTTTCCATTGGTCATCAGTGAAATTGGTGCATCAGCATGATGACCAGGAAAATCTTTGTTTCTTTGGTTGTATCGACATGGGGATGTCACTAACCACTTTTCACTGTATGTAGTTGGTTCTTAAATGAAATTTATGCTAATATGACCTCCCAAAGAGAAAAGCTTTAGTTCTTATCCCTGAATGCATGGTTTAACAACATGGTTTGTTTGTTTTCAGCTTTACTGGTCATAAACCAGAAGAACTTCCGGTGACATTCTGTTGTCTGTTATCTGCTATCTGTCATCCATCTGTTCTTTTGCACTAGTTTGTTATTGGTATTTCTCCTAAAATGTTTGGAGGATTGATGTGAAACTTTTGACTTGCACTTAAAGTAAAGAATAAACCCATTGATTTAAGATTCAAAAGAGCATGATCATTCAGAATGGCAGAAAAGCAATTGTTTTTATACAAGAATTCAGTTATCTGCATAGAGTATCATTAAATATATTTTGGCAGGTGTATAATTATTTGTTCATTGACTCTTGCTTCTAAATAAGAAACCAATTCTTATTAGTTGACATCACAGGTGGCCTAAGTTTTTTGAGCATCTGCCTCAGATGTGGAAGATCATGGGTTTGAACCCCAGCCAAGTCATACCAAAGACTCCGTTTCTTATGATGCTCAGCATTAAGAGGTTAGTGTCAGGACTGGTCGGCCTGGTGTTGGTATTATACTGGTGCCAGACATGACTATAAACTGCCACACTGCAGACATCATAGCAATATGACTGATTTTTTATATAAAAAAAGAAACTACATTGAAATTCCAAAACACACACTTTTTTAGTTTTATTTAAAGTTGTTTCTTTATGACAATTATACCTATCAAACCTCCAGAATGGCTGCCTTGATGGCTATCATGAATGTTTTTAAATGTATCCAGGATAGCTGTCTTGATGGCCATCATACATATCAAACCTCCAGAATGGCTGCCTTGATGACAATCATACATATCAAACCTCCAGAATGGCTGCCTTGATGGCCATCATGCCTATCAAACCTCCAGAATGGCTGCCTTGATGGCCATCATGCCTATCAAACCTTCAGAATAGCTGCCTTGATGGCCATCATACCTATCAAACCTCCAGAATAGCTGCCTTGATGGCCATCATACCTATCAAACCTCCTTAATGGCTGCCTTGATGGCCATCATGAATGTTTTTAAATGTATCCTGAATAGATGTCTGCATCATGATGGGATTTTCACAGAAACAGTAACATATTTTGGTTATTGTCAGACCTCCAACATGACACTAGAGTGGACATCTCAAAATCATATCACTAATCTTCTTACACAAATGATGATACAAGGTTTTCAGTAAACAACATTTTGAAAATTGGAATAGGTTCTGAATGAAAAGAGTGACCACTGAATGACCACTAGTATATAGTCACATATGTGAAGGAGTTTGAATTTCAAACATAATTGACCATGAGGTCAATCGGGGCCAATGGTTTCTTTTTTTAATGGATTTTAATCAAACCTTGTCAATCTTAAGAACACCTAGAATGGTGCCAGTTAATAACTTCCTTGTTTAGCTTGTCAAAAACTATTTATTGATTGAAACAAACTTGGCATGTGGGTCTGAGACAATTGAGTGCTCTTCCATCTGTGACACCATGTTCAAACAGTCAATAACATTGACTAAACACTTCGCTTGAGAGATACTATCAAAGACAAGGAAGGATATTTGGTTCACTGAATTTTTTATTCATGGATTTCATTCATATCAGATGACTTGAATTATTTACTAAAATTCTTTGTGCAGAAGATTACATAGTAAGGAACACATTTTATTTACATGGCAAATCCTCAGGTTGTAATTTTCCTAACACTGCAGAAATCAAAAGGTGATAGAAATGACCAAAAGTAACTCTATTGCAGCAAACGTACAGTGATAATGCATTACGTACAGTGATAATGCAGTCCAACATCAGTAGAGCTAGGTATGAATCATTTGAGTAACACTTTATAAGGGTAATTTGATTGTGCTATACAATGCTGAGGTCCATGGAGAGTGTATGATCATCATTTACAACACTACTGTTGCTGTTGGTGTATCATCCTTGAACATAATGAGTCAAGTTCACCTAACTTTACTAAGATGGAGAGATTAATAGCACACTTTCAAGTCGTTATAAGCTTGCCAGAAAATTCCCCTTACTCCCTAAACATATTTATAGGAGTTGTACACATAGTTCTGCAACCTAGCAACCACCCAAAAGCCTGTGACTGCTGAAGATGCATGTCAAATAACCAATCAGGAGGCACCTAACACCTTTTCAGAAATAGCCACAGATGCAAAGAACAAATCCAATGTACAGAATCCAACATATTGAAAAGATTCGTGATAAAATCTACACAGACAAGTTAAAGTGGACATAAGTTGAATTTAGAATATTATACATGTATACAAGTGACTTAAATATTAATAACAAAATGAAAACATGCTAATTTGATGATGGAAGTCGGAATACAACTACACTTGACACATGTCATATGCTTTCATTACTGTCATTATTCCAGTTATAATAACAGTAGCAAAATTTAACATTTTCTAGAAATAATTCTTTAGGATATATTTCAGAATAATATATGACAGCACGTCATTACATTAGTATATAATATGATAATACTGCATTGTAGTGATTTAAGGTTAGGTAGGACAAAAAACGAGTGCTCTACCATGTGACAATGTATAGTAAGAGTCGGCTTAAAACAGGATGGTGGTGGTGGGATGGTTGTATGTCATTTCTAGTTTGAACTTTTCTGTAATGCGAATGCTTTTCTTTCCTTTTTCAGGCCACAACAGAGGCTATACCTGGTATAAAAATTGCTGAGAAAAGAGAAGTTGCATGGTGGATTATTGTGGTTGCAATATTAGGTGGTTTAGTGCTTTTGATTGTTCTAGTTGTCCTCTTGTGGAAGGTAAGTCTCTCTCTCTCTCTCTCTCTCTCTCTCTCTCTCTCTCTCTCTCTCTCTCTCTGTGTGAACCCTAACATTCATTTCCAATAAGAATGCAGTACAACAAGCAAAACTTTTGTTGCTATAAATTTCCTATCTGTTCTGAAAAATTGTTTTCTTTTCTTAACATAATTCCAGTAGTAAAATAAAATGAAAACTCCCACACAGGCATAGGAATTTATAAAATGTAATTAGTTTTGGCAGGATTCAAACCATACTGTGTCAGTACTACCCTCCCCCATCCCACCCACCCTCCCAAAAATCACCCAAGAATATTATTATTTATCCCCTGCCGCCACTGTGTGTAAGAGGTATACGTTACCTTTATTTTTCCATCTGATTATTCTTCCTTCCTGCCAATTCAATCTTGACTAGAGTATTTTCATTCCTTTTTACATTTTTGTTTTGTGATGTAAGCAACATGGAGCAATACTGTTGTTACTGATTCAACACCTTCTCACTATTTCAGCTTGGGTTCTTCAAGAGAACCAGACCAGAGGACAAGTTAACCTATTCTGCCAAAGTGGAGAAGAAGAAGGATTATGCCGACGAGTCAGAGTCCTTCATATCCTAGCAATCCTTATTAGCATTCTAGGACTTATATATAATTATCTTTTTTGCATATTCGATATCTAATTAAAATTGTCATAATCTTGTATTTCTCTAAAATCATGGAGGTATAATAGTCTAAGAAAAAGAGTTGCCTTAAAGTTACTTTGAAAAAAAAAGAAAGAAAGAAGGACAGAAAAGTTAGGGTGAAAAGAAAAGACAGAAGGATAGAAAGAAGTAAACACTTTTTCAGTATCACCATCTTTGATCAATGAGGGCATATATAATGCTTAAGGACTCAGGAAGGGGGTGGGTGAAACAAGAAATATGAAAGATGACTTAATTTATTAAGCTGCTCAATAACTCTACACTTAAAGTCACATGTTATTTACATGTGTATTTTTTTTTAAAAATAATGTAGATTAGAAGCAGCAGTGAAAAGTACTAAAGGTAGTCACTAGTATTTATGACTTTAAAATCCTTTTAGAAAATACTGAAAAGAAAATGAAAAATTATAGTCTTGTTTGTTTCGTACTCTTTCATTCAGTTTGTAATTTGTCACAGGTTTTGATCATTTCATAATGTCATGCATGCCTGTAAAAAAGTTTAGGCATGCAGGAGATTTCGTGGAGTTTTAGAAAATCATTTTTTTCATCAGAGATAAATTGCACAAACACTTAATGCCTTTCAAGTCAGCACCTATTATTACATTATCCAGTTTTATAGTTCTTCAGAGTAATGTCCCTTTTGATTTGTTTGGTATACACATTTTAATTAGGTTTACATTATTTTGCATACAAGTTTTGATATTATGTATTGATGTAGTAAGGTATGATTGCTAATCATTTTGACAAATATTTTTTTAAACACATTCTACAAAAACCTCAAGCCAAATTATGGCATACAATAGGAGGAAATATGTAATTATACTTTGTTAAACATTGTGCCTTTTTGTACTACATTATTTGTTTTGATAGATTATAACAGGTGTGTTTAGTATAGTAAGGTCCATTATAACGGATTTTTTGTATAAGTGATGTTAAGAACTATCTTTCCATTAATATTGCAGTTCTTGCTTTGTCTGTGTTGTAGGCATAGAAATTTTTGTACTTAAGAAGGAGGGAGGGTCCCCTAATGGTCTAAAGTGCTGTCAGTTACGGATCACTGCCATCTTACTTCTGTCTGCGTGGTTGAGTCAAAGATTCGGCTAGTGTAGTTATGTGAGAAAGCTTGCCAGTAGCTTCTCGTGGGTCAGTGGTTCTTTCTGGGGGTTTTCCCGGGTTCTTCCTCCACCAATAAAACTGGCCGCCATGTATAGCCTATCATGTTCTGAAAAATGGCGTTAAACCCTACAACAACAACATCAGAAGGAGGGGGTACCTCAATTGGCAGAGCATTAGACTTGGATTCCAAGCAGTTCTGATTCAGTACACACCAAAGGTAGTCCATGTCAGCTGCCTCCATGTATCCTTTGGGGGAAGGACACTAATCTCCCATTTCCTCAGTAAGACATTTCCAATAACTGAACATGTCATTAAAAAACAACCAATCAACCCTTTTTTATTGCATGTAATGCTAAGTGCTTGACATTGTTAGGGTTGAACAGTATCAGACATAATGTTAACTGCATAATGGCAAAGTTTAAATGATGGTTGACATGCATTTTGATTTAGATATAGGTATATTTAGATATAATTATATTTCTTTACATAATGTCCAGGACATCCCAACATTCCATTAATGTCGTATATTGTTGTATTATATGCATTTAGTTCCGACTCTTGGTTACATGTCAAATATTAGTTACAAAAGGAAGAAAAGAACAAAACTCTATATACCTTTTCGATGATAATTCTGACATCTGTCAGCATTATTTAGCATCACCATATCTCATTTTGTATTTAGAAAAAAAGCTATAAAGTGTAAGTAATTGGATAAATTATATCTTGGTTGTATCTAATTTCTCCATGGCTTAGACTGTATCCATTCTCTTTTAGCAAATATAATTTGTATTACTAATAAAAGTAATAAATTATATCATCTTATTAAAACCAGTCACATAGTATAGATCAACTTGCTTTTCAGGTTAAATTTATACATCAAGGAAGGCAGCTAAAATTTAAATAAATGATGGGACCATACAGTAATCTGCCTTGGATATTTGTTTCACTGATCGTAATATTTGATTGTTGAAAATGCTTTTAAAAGAAAAATCACAACAATTTTTTCTCAAATAATGGTTCAAATTGTGGAATATTTTCTCTCGCAATAGATAAGGACAAGAAAATTTAGAAATAATGTTAAAATTGTGATCATTAGCATAATATGTTTAGAATATCTCAGTATTTCTGGAGTTGTGTTTTTCCATATGATCTCATATAAATAAGTATGACTTCAGCCCTCAAAAATGTTAGTGTTTTCAGTACTTTCATTTAATTTGGGAAAGTATTCTCAATTGATCTCTGTCTGATAATTAAGATCTTCTCATCTTTTGACAAAACTAATTAGATTTCCCCTATTGATCGGATCCAGAGAGAAATATACAGTAGACAGTTAACAACCTACCAGTTTAGAGCACCAAGTGTATATAGGAAAGGTGAACTTGTTCAAGAAGTGGTCTGATTGGATAGAATGAAAAATAACCCTCACAAAATAACAGCCTGGAAACCTGAAAAGTACTTTAATTAGGAAGTAGAACTTACTTGAGTATTTGTTAGGTATGGTCACATGGAGATATTTTTCTGAATTTCATTTCCTTTGAATACATGTAAAACTTATTCTGTCATACTTTGGTTGTATGGCTTGGGTAAGATGCATTATTTGCATATAAAATTTCCAATTATTTTTCCCCCTTTAGGTTCTTGATTAAATGTACCTGAGGCAACCAGAATGCATTTTTAATATATCTGGATCTGTTCTGAATTTTTTTTCGCCTAAAATGATAATTTCTTTTCTAGTGGTACTCCAAAATATGGATGTTCTTTATTCATGACCACTATTTCACTTTTTTCAGTTAGATTTGCTATTTACAGGTATGGTTTGTCTCAGAATACTTTCGTTTCATGCATATGATTGTGCACTAGTAAAACAATATATTTCTCCTCCTTCAAGAAACTAAACAAGTTGTCAGAAGGAACTAAACACTAGAGCTGTGAAACATGGAAAGCTTTGATATGAATCTTAGTTAAGCTTCATAGTTTATGGGTTGAATAACATGTCAGAGAATTTTCATTTTATTTAGAACCATCTGTATGATTGGTTACAATGTCCTATGTTTGCAATTTAGCTGCTGTATGATTGGTTACAATGTCCTATGTTTGCAATTTAGCTGCTGTATGATTGGGAGTTTCCTTTATATGCATTTGAAGTGTTTTTAGCATTTTCGTTTTGGTTGTGAATCTTGAACTTTTTTTTTATTTTGCATATTGCTAATAGATCCCATTTGTATGCATAAATATATACATATGTATATTCATTTATTCATTGTTATCAAATTAATTTTATCTTTTAATCATTTGATTAGGGTTGTTTCATCAAACATACATGGAACCCGGGGAAGACACTTTTAAAGTGGGGTACACACCCATAGATGCAGTTAAGAATTTTCTTATCATTTTAATATGAAGTCAGTGAAATCAATGTGCCCAGGCATATATTTTTAAATAAATGCCTTTCCTAGGTACTATGTATATTTGAATGAAACAACCCTTACTGAATGTCCAGATAACTAGCTGAATATTAACACCTCTTTATTCATGTATACATCAAGTGTTATGTGATTAGTTTTTAATTGGGGTCTCTTTAATTACCCCTTGAATACCTGTACTTTCCAAACAGAAAAACTTACATTGCTCAGGTTTTATTTTTCTTATAGCTGGCTGCTATAACAAGAAAATATTGAAAGTTTATCTGCTGAAGGACACTTTTTTAAGCTGTAACCATCCTGTCATTAAGATGTACTTAAGCTATAACCAATCTGCCTTTAAGCTTATTTAAGCTGTAACCATGCTGACTTTAAGCTGTATTTATGCTATAACCAATCTGATTTTAAGCTTATTTAAGCTGTAACCATCCTGACTTTAAGCTGTATTTCAGCTATAACCATCCCAACTTTAAGCTGTATTTATGCTATAACCAATCTGATTTTAAGCTTATTTAAGCTGTAACCATCCTGACTTTAAGCTGTAACCATGCTGACTTTAAGCTGTATTTAAGCTGTAACCAAGCTGATTTTAAGATGTATTTAAGCTATAACCATCCCGACTTTAAGCTTATTTAAGCTATAACCAATCTGACTTTAAGCTTATTTAAGCTATTACCATTCTGACTTTAAGATGTATTTAAGCTATAACCATCCAGACTTTAAGCTGTATTTATGTTATAACCAATCTGACTTTAAGCTGTATTTAAGCTATAACCATCCTGACTTTAAGCTGTATTTAAGCTTTTACCATCCCGACTTTAAGCTGTATTTATGATATAACCAATCTGACTTTAAGCTTATTTAAGCTATTACCATTCTGACTTTAAGATGTATTTAAGCTATAATCATCCTAAGCTTATTTAAGCTATAACCATCCCAACTTTAAGCTATAACCATCCTGACTTGAAGCTTATTTAAGCTAAAACCATTTTGACTTTAAGCTGAATTTGTCTTGTAGTTTTCATCACATAATTATTACTGTAATCTTTTCATTTCATAATTCTATACAGCATGTATTTTCATAATCATTGAATATATTATTATCTTAATGCATAGTTGTTTATTTGGGTACAGCTGCTGCTTTGTGCCTGCTTGAGATTTACTCTCCACAATGTATATAGCATAGCATAGCATAGCAATGTAGGTCGTAGCTCCTTAGTTTTCACATCACCAACCATTCCCACCCACTCTGTAGGCTGACAAGGTATGTCATAGGAAATGCTGCTAGAAGTCTTGTATATTCGTCTTTTCATAGTTCACTGGATGTATCTGATAAATGTAATTGAAAGTGGAAATTACAAAAGTGATAATAATAATTATAACAATAATAATAGTATACTTTATTTAGAGATGGTAGCTCATTTAGTGATTGAATATTTTTTTTATATCATTAAAGATTACAATTACAAGTTTATAAATTTCCTGAATGTTAATGATATAACAGAGGATGAGTGAATCAGAAGAGATGGACACTACCATACTTTTTGTCTCATAGAGAATTTTTTATTTTCAGATTATAATTTTGTTAATTCTGATTACTAGCCCTGCATTGTATGTTCTGAAGACAAGATTATATCTCATTAGTCATTTTAAACTTAGTTAGAAATTACATTATCTCCTTACAAGGCCAGTACACCTTATCATTGGGGGTGGGGGTGAATCACACACATGTGAATATCACTTAAAAATAATAATAATAATAATAATGAGGACTTAGTAATTCGTCTAATCTTTTAGAAGCTCTAAGTGCTTTACAACATCAATAATGATATGACTGCAAAAAAACAAAACACCATGAAATTAGAAAACGTAAAAAATGCTGAAAATATTTCAGGCAGAAAACTTTATTAGGTCATTAAATTTGTTCATGCAGTCAAAAAAGATGTAAGAGCACTCTGTGTCTTTGTGTCTAATTTCAAAGTTGCTGGTTGTGAAACATTTTAGTATGCAATACATAATATATTTCATCAAATATTCAAATGCTTCCTTTAAAATTGGTCTTTTATAAACAGATGGCTGCTCAACAGACATCAGCTTGTATCATATCTTGGGACAACTTAATACTAGTGCCTTTTTTAGTAGTACCTTCTGGAATAGATACATGTTAGATGTACATTGGTCCCCCCTCTTGAAACTCCTCCCTTCCTGAAATAAGCAACCACAATCCTGTCTGTTCAAATGACCATTCTTTAATGGCCATCCCTTTGACATGGCCAACATTTGAATATTTGATGAAATGTATTATGTATTACATACTACAACCTTTTCACAACCAGTAATTTATCAACTGTGAAATGCATCTTTACCACCAAATCTAGAGCCACTCCATGATTTTGTATTTTAATTTTTTTTTTATTTTTTAAGACAAATTGGGTGGGGGGTTGCACGTTTTTCTATGATGTACATTTGTCAGCCCTATAGTTCTATTCATGTATATCTGTACATAAAATGGATGAAGAAAAAATGATGTGTACAGATTTTATTAAATATTTTGAGATTATTTCCTGTAAATGCTGATTACATGTACATAGATAGGCATTCCTGTTAAAGACAGAATTGCATCCATCTTGATTTTATTTCTTTCATTTGCCATATTTGTTTTGCATTTATATATATTAAAATGTTTCTGGTATAATCAAATAACATGGATCAATATACATGCATTGTGAAGAATGTACTATACAATGAGTGGCAAATGAATCTGTTGTAGGAAAAACCTAATGTCTGCTAGACATATAATTTATTTCATAAACAAATATTCAGTTCAAGTTATGTTTTGACAAATGCTTTGTCTGCACTTTGTGCAAATTACATTGTCAATAGCATTTAAAAGGCTTGCCAAGTCCTTTGGATTTCGATATAGTGCACAAACTTGTTGAAAAGATTCTTTTTTCAAAACAGGGGTGGAGGCTTAAATCATTGCAGAATATGAACAGTCATTGTTCGTTTTGTATTCCATCGGACTTCTGTCTGACATGTACTACCCTTTCATAATCAGAAGAAACAAGAAAACTCACTTTAGATTCTTCTCCAAAATAATATAGCATTGTCGCAAAGACTTTATAAGTATGTTGTCAAACATCTTTCCACCAGTCATATGTTTAAAGAATGCAGTATGAACTAATCACAGAAAGTAAATATGCAACAGGTTAGGTACATGTTGAAATACAACTTAAGTGAAATTTCAATAAATAAAGATGTCAATTTTAGTATATGTTTATGTTGAAGATTGTGCTTGCTTGCTTGTATTGAGAAGCTTGAGGGTGGAATGAAGTATTCTTCAAGGTATGTTGTATAGTGTCCTAAGTTATTTCTGGAAGTGTCTACCGGTACTAGTATATATATATATATATATATATATATATATATATATATATATAGTATATATATATATATATACAGAGAGACACAATCAATAGAACACTAATCATTACAACTTGTCCAGAAATATGGGTGTTTCTCCTCTCTTAATTTTAGTGTAAAAATATTAATATTTATAATCATGGCATTAAAGTTCTACCGCATTCCCAATGTAGTATGAACGTTATATTTGGATACTGATAAAAATAAATAGTATAGTACAATAATATAAGAATTTTATTTTTCCTTTTTGTACTGTGTGTAGCAAAGCATTGTAATCATTCATGACTGGTATCGTATCATTTTGTTCATGATTCTTAATTATAATGCATAAGGCTTTAATAAAGATTGGAATAATTATTACATAATTCTCCTTATCTCTTGGTTCATCTGTCAGAATCTGCATTAATTGATCTCAGTATCTGTTAGTTTTTGGTACCCCAACGTTTAGATGCATGTCCTAAATAATAGTCACCTTTTCCATCTGTCTGTCTGTCCGAATTACTTGTATCCAGCAGAGCTTCGCAATCCTTTAATATAAGTCAGTACCAGTATTTGAAGTGAACTGCTGAACCTCTAAAATAATTCAGTTCCAATAAGTGAGTGAAGTGAACTGTATTTATTTAACATAATTTACTGCCTTTATATAGTTTAGCTAAGTTTGATGTATAGCACATTTATAATAATAGATTCTTTCCCGATTTCCTTTCTGCAAATGACTTTTCCTATGCATGGAAATTTATCAAATTTGTTAGTTCTTCAGCTGTGAAAGCATTGATTGCATGTACCTGTGATGCTATGTTGTTAATTCTAGTTATAGGACAATGAAAGTCAGTTAAAAATGACTTCAGTTATTGATAGTGCGAATTTGAATGCATACAGTGCAGGAACAGTTACTGTATGAAACTGCACTGGAAGAGGGAGCAGCTAAAAAGTTAGTAGAACTGTTCAAGAGTTGTCTCTATTTAGTAGTTTCTAGAAAACTTGAATTTAATTTACTTTATATATGAAACAGTACATATCTTGGACTCAACTTGGTGTAGCTTGATCAAATTTTGAGTTTATATAACTTATCATTTTTAGACATATTGTAGTAGAGAAGGCAGTAGGTTCTTCAAGTAGACCCAGATTGTACAAATCTGACAGACTTATAGACAGGTTTCTCATGTATCTTTGCAATCTGAATTCATCTCCATTATTGTAAGTATTATAGTTTTACATTTTTTTTTCTGTAATTTTTTAATGTTTATGGGAAAACGGTCTGGCATTCCTTTAAGGTATAATAGTTAGCCAAACTTTGGATACGCATACAAAGTCGAATGCCTGTGCTAAACATTGGTACCAAATTTATTATGCTACGCAAAATGTAGCTTGAAATAACAGCATTTATTCTTAAGTGGATCATTTGAGAAAGGAGGGAGGTTTCCTTCCTTTGTTGGTTATTATTATTACATGTATGACAGGTAAATTGTAAGCAGCAATATGAGCCCCTGTGATTGTTCTATGTCACAAAACTTCCCATGTGATAATTTCAAATTACATCACCATGTCACAACAACACCCATCTGACTCAACCATTCAATGGGAAACTACCCGAACTTGTAAGGTTGATTGTCAAGATTGATTTTAAAACTTGTAAACATCTATTTATAGGTTACAGGGGCTGTTGTACAGATATTATGAACTTCTGAGAGAGTAACTGGTGTAAGTAAAATTGTCTAAATTTGAAACATGCACAGTGGAGAGGTGTTAATATACCTCGTTACATTCATGCACTTTGTCTGAAATTGCGTTAGATATTGTACTTGTAGAAATTGCACATGATTTAAGCACAATGCTAGCCAATATGACTGTCCTGTGTTGCTAAGAAAACCAGATTGAATTAGTATAAAGTTAACTATCTTGAGCAGTTATTTAAATAGAGCAAATGAATTTTGCCAGACTAGTCAGTACCAGTTTCTGTGCAAAGAAGGAATTACCAAATATATTAAATGTTCAAAAGATATTCTTTCTTTTTCTTTTATTCTTTTACTCAATCACCCAAATTGCACCCATCAATCATATTACATGTATTAAAAAAAGGAATAATTTTTTTAAAACAATAACTAAGACATATAAGGTCTTTTTTTATAT
Source organism: Unio delphinus (assembly GCA_029339505.1). Lineage (NCBI taxonomy): Eukaryota > Metazoa > Mollusca > Bivalvia > Unionida > Unionidae > Unio > Unio delphinus. The sequence goes on along the minus strand of JAQISU010000177.1, from coordinate 6,837,094 downwards.
AGCCAGTATGACCAGTGGGGAAATCAGGAGAAACTTTTCTTCTTTAAAAATCTATCCTATGCAGAATACAAAACTTTAGAGCACCACCATATGCACCAAAACTAAAAGACAATATAGATGTACATAAAAATTACAAGACATTAAGGTCTACATCCGAGGAAGTAAACAATGCATGCAGAAGTCGCCAAAGAAGTCCAAATTTGTACAACCTCATTGGCTTCTAATATAAATAACAATGTTTAATCCTTGATAATCTGAGATGTATAAGTGAGAAATTTCAGATGTTGGATCCAGGAAGTTGAGTTCATCATATGATAAAACCAAATGAGTGTTAGGATATTTTGTCAAGTTTGCGTAGTCTGTCATCTGTCAATGTAGTGTGTGTAGTCTGTCATCTGTCAATGTAGTGTGTGTAGTCTGTCATCTGTCAATGATTGCTCTTTTCAACTTCGCAAAATCCATCGAATCAGTTGCAGCGTATTTATATTTATATATAGAGTAAACGACACACCAGCTTATTAACTGCGTTGTGCTGATTAAACATTATATGATCCAAATATATAAAAAAAATAAAATAGCATAACAAACATATGGAAAGAAAGAGTCTTCTTTCAAAACTAGAAAATGGCAACACACAGTCCTACAAAATAACACGCACACTATAATAACATAATTTCTTCAAAAACCATTCTGTTAAACAATTTCTTTTTTTCTGAAAATGAGGCCAATCTGTCATTCAATATGGTAATTATTACTAAAACATATATGTCTTGATACTGGTTGTTTAAAAAGAAGCCTTGAACATTTTTACCAAATGTGACACAAATGGTCTTAATATAGAGATCTTTCAAACTGTACAAACGATGTCATTCTGTTAACACATGGTCGCCGTTGCTATGAAGATCTTTAAACAAGTTCAAGTTTGTTTGTTTTATTAAATAAAAATTTTTTTTAAGGTTTATACAAATGATGCTGATACTCAACAAAGACATACAAAGCTTTACGACTTTTACAACACAGCTTAATAGATTTTGGTAAAACTGTATAGAGAACATTTAGGCATGGAGGTTCTTAAGTTTGTATAAACATTGATTATCCAGTCAAATACATCTACCGTTAGTGTAAAAATAGAACACTTTATCATCGACTGTTGAACAGACCCAATGTGATGCAAAACATGATTAATAAAGCGGCGTTTCAAATGAATACATTTGATAGCAATCCGTTATTAACTATGACCATTGTAATTAATGCAAACTTATTACAATGGTACTAGCAACTTCCTTGCTTGGTGCTCAGTGTTAAGAGATTAGTGTGGTCGGCCTGGTGTCAGGATAATGTAACTTGGTGGGATATGATAATATGATGCTACACGTTTGCGGCATGATGCACCAGTGCATGATATCGCTATAACTGCCACACTACATACATCGTACCGATATGACTGAATTTTTTTAAAGGCTACGTTAAAAATTCAAAACAAACACACACACACACAAACACTACAATGACTAATCTTTGCAAGAGTGAGCTTAAAGAGTGCAGGTTCATTTCCCTCAAGTTGTTGATTGCATTGGAACTTCCTACAAAGCTTGTTCAGGAGTGAAATCGAATTCCGACAGACAGTAACCTCCGTCATAGTCATCGTTCGAAATGCCGTGTTTGTGTTTAGCACCTCCGGTGGATTATTGGCTAGAGCGTCCGACCCGGTAACGGAAGGTCGTGGGTTCGAATCCCAGTTGCGTCATACCAAAGTCTTCTAAAATGGTACTTACAGCTGCCTCGCTAGGCGCTCAGCATTAAGAAGTTAGTTTTAGTACTGGTCGGCCTGGTGTCAGGATAATGTGACTGGGTGTAACATGATGCTACATGTCTGCGACACGATCCCAAAGTGCTAGACATCACTATAAAATGGCACAATACAGACATCATAGAGATATGGCTGAAATGTTGATGCTACGTTAAAAATCCAAATTACATGTCTGCAGCATGATGCCCCAGTGCTAGACATCATTTTCAACTGTCACATTTGCAGACATTGTAGCGAGCGACTGAAAAAATTCTTTAAGCTACGTTAAAAATCTAAATCATAAACACACACACACACACACACACACACACACACACACACTTAATTCAAGGAGAATTTAATGACATTTTCGTTGTTGTCCAAATAATCATGAAATCGAGGACTAGAGAAGATGTCATTCTGAAATATCGATTTTATATTATTATGTGCATTCTGAGTCTTCTTTACTATCTCTTCTTGTTACTAGTATCAATATTTTTAGATATATAAATCACCGTTTCTGTTTTCTTGACATATTGGTTATTATGTAATACAAAACTTGTCGGTTTTGTTTCTTTATTTTGCTTAGTATGTGACCATACAGGGGGAATTTATTTGAATGGACAAAAATCGATTTGATTGGGTCAAAATCTACTTGATTGGGTCAAAATCTGTAATTGAACAGTACAAAATATCATAGAAATCAATGCGTCTTACTTTTTAAAATTTAGTTTAATTTTTTTAAAAAGTATTGAGCTTTTATAGTTGTGTAAATTTATGAGTGTTCATGTAAAAAGCTAATTAATAAGGTAATTTATATTTTTTTTTATTTAAGATCAATTCCATTTGATTGACTAATAGGTCGTCAAAAAACGATAAAAATATTAAATGTAATCTTTGCTTTTCAATGTCAATAACCAAAAAGAGGCGACACTAATAGGAAACTACAGCTGGAGAAAGACTCTACCGTACTAAACAATGATGCTGATCTCTCTTTCTCTTGAAGAGCTGCACTAATGTCTTTGAGATGCTATAAATATCAGTGTGGCATTATGAACTAATCCTGGTCACTTATGGCAGGTACATTGTACATGCCTTAATGAAATCTAGGTATCACAACTTAACTAATGTAGTCCTTCCAAACCAGACCAACTCTTACACCTTGTTCCAGATACCAGGCTTGACCTGAAAATATATAACATGATTCATGTTATCTTATAGATCAGTAAGTTGCAGGTAAATTAAGAAATTTTCTAGATATAGAGATTTTTAAAATGACATTATAGGTGCAAGCACACTCAGAAACAATTTAGCTTGACAGTGACACAAAAATGTAAAACAATTGACATCTATTGAAGTGACTATTCAGTACAAAAATATGAGGTTTCTATAAGTATGTTTCTCAGATTACGGTCCGTCATTTACAGGCTAAATAACTAATAAGGTACATTAGTTATCATAAGGTTTAAGGCAATGAGACAACGGTGATGTTGGATTATTGTTGCAACCATTCGTAACAACTTTATATATAGAAGTTGAGTGACAAGGTACAAAATTAAACGATATTACCACGAGTAAGCTAGATCATGACGGAAATAAATGTGCTGGGTATTTCAAGCGATTACAACCGATCATGTCTTTCAAATATCACTATTAGTAACATAGTCATCAAATAGATGTTAAGTTCTGATCTCCAAAACTTGAAAACAAAAGATGGACATTTTCATACGTGGGACTGGTTCCATGTACTTGTTAAGATCAACTGTGCAAGCATAATTCAAATGATCTGCTTAAACATTTGTAGTGTATTTTTAAACGGACGGATAACGAGTATTAAGAAGAATTGTTCACTGGAATGTGATATCAGCTGATGCTACAATATCGCACTATATCAAAGTACTAATTATAAGTTACTGCATTTGTATGGGAAATTACGAACGAGTTTTTTCTTCTTCTGAATAATGCTGTACGAATCTCTCGATCGATCGACGCTTATTATTCATAATGTTAAAAAATTGCTTTGCCTGCTAATGGCGAGATCCTGGTATAATATATACAGGGAGGACGAGGGCATTACAAATTTTAAGGTGTTTGCTAAAGTGTTAAAAGTCACATATATTCTCTTAGATACGCTAGGATTTACGTCTTTTTTGTATAAACAAAAGCTGTCCGATATATATTAGTCGAACAGGTCGAAAGGTCAAGTGAAATTGGGTATGGCCATGCATCTAATGTGCATCATCGGACGAGCACCAACTGATATTTGTAAACTATGTCCCTAAAGATTTCTTCAAATAATTCCGATACACAATCAAATATGGCCAACAATACTAAAATTGAACTACCTTTGAAACAACTTCTACAAAAATGTTTAACAGATTTTACCAAGCGCAGTAGATATCATTGTGGTATAAAGAGACTAATGACAATATGGAGGCCATTAGTCTAAATATAGAACCTTTCTTATTCGACTTATTGTCAAAATTCTGCTCATCAGAAATTCTAAATATAAAACCTTTCTTATTCGACTTATTGTCAAAATTCTGCTCATCAGAAATTCTAAATATAAAACCTTTCTTATTCGACTTATTGTCAAAATTCTGCTCATCAGAAATTCTAAATATAAAACCTTTCTTATTCGACTCATTGTCAAAAATCTGCTCATCGGAAATTGATACACTGTGAGAGAAAGTGTCGAAAACAAATGGCTATCAGTTTGATTAGTATGCCCTCGATCTTCCATTAATTATGACACTGAAAACAGAAAATCCTTTAAATGACGTTTTCTCAGAAACTTATATAGAAAATGATCACACACAAAAAAATAATCTTGACATCTAGGGCTATCAGTAATAGTCAAAGAGGTTGTTGAGTTATGAAATACGGATGAAGATACGGAATGAAAATAAAACCTTGAAGTAATTGCTTTCATAACATATGCCATCAACAGCATTAAAAATTATTTTTTTTTTAAAAATTTGCACCCAGGTTTTTTGGGCCAACTGTTTCTGTATTCGGCTATTAAGCAGAGGGCAGGCATGTGAGAGATCTCGGGCCCAATTGGTCCTCATGTTTTCTTTATTTGTCTCGTGGTTCGATCAGTCTGAACCGCAACGAAAATACAAATATATGGCTATTTCAAACTGTGTGCAGACATACTTTATGCGATAAATTCGAGACGATTAAATACAATTGAATTGCACTCTCGATGCGTCCGGCATATCTCGTACTGTTTCGGACCTGTGTTACGTTGCAGTGCATTTATTTCAAGTACACAGAAGAAAAACACGTTTTAAAGTATTTTACACTTGTGTGTGGGGTGGGGATTGATTATGGCAAAGAATAGCATAAATTTTCAGGTGTGTCTCATCGAAAGCAACTACGGTAGCAGTAATGAAACAAGTGCCATAAATGGTTAACACAAAGCACATCGTACACGATTTCACAGAGAGAGACAGAGATAGAGAGAACAATATGCTATATGGTGTGTGTGGGAGTGTGTGTAAGGGAACTCTTCTTCACACTGCTCTTGACGTAGTGAAATCTATCTATACCTGTAATTAAGTGCAGTATAAAAAAAATCACGCTGTTGTTCAATACAAGAATAAACTACATTTTGAATGCACCTCGCGTCATATCTAATAATAGCATTACGTCATTTTGAATCTGGGATTTTTAAATATAGAATTTAAAATAAATCCTATATATCTAGGGTGGTTAGCTTTATACGTTCTGGAGTTAGGTCCAAGCTTAGTCTAGTGACGGACACGAAGACTTCGTGTGACCTTTACCAACTGGAACTGGACATTACCATGCTATACCTGAGTAAGCATTCGTTACTTTCTTTACTTTTTATTTATAACTTTAGATAAATTTTCTAAAGGTGGACTGATATTTAACTTTTTCAGTTGCGTCGATTAGATCATTACACATTTCAAACTAAAGCCTGTTGTTTTCCATGTAGTGTGTCTTAAACAGGATTATCTTTAATTATTAAATATTAACTGCTCAATTTACCAAAACTCAAATCATAAAAGCTGATGTTGTTTAATTAAATGTTGCTGAAAGTCTCGTTGCGAATAATGTATTTGAGAATGTCGTTTTTCCGTGTCAGTGCTTCATCCGATACGTATGCCCTTGGTGAATATGTATGATCGTTAACAAAGACTTACTTAGACACCGCTGCTCTGTCTGCTTGGGAAACCAAGATTGATATTTTCCTTATTTATCTCTGGAATTCCAGACAATCCCTGTCTCTATATATAGTTCGGGAAACACCATCGAGTTCTGCCCAGATTAATCCTATACCTGTATAGAAAGGTATTCCTTGTATTCGCTTATACACAGTCAACACCTAACAAACTATCTGGATTGTACGTAAAATGTAGATATTGAAATAAGCAAAACGTTATCACAGTAACGTACATATGTGATACCAAAGACGTATTTTCACTTTCTGACCTAGGGAGTGCATTATATCCATCCAAAAATAAAACGTTCATATTTTCCCATACAAATGCAGTGACCTTTTATTATATGTTCATTTTCTTAGTCTACCTAAGGCTTGATTATATTAACAAAAATACCATACAAGAAACAAAGTAACTGAATGTACATTATTAATGAGCAAATAACTCCGCCTAGACAAATTTGACACTAATCGCGCGCTAGACATAACTTTCGTGAAAAATGGCGTTTTGGTCTACTTAAAATTTAAATTTAGATTCAGTTTGTGAATCAATGCGCTTTGCAACAACTTTTCCATTTAGTCTGGAATGAATAGATTTTGGTATTTTGCCGATTCTGATAATTTTTGAAATGATGACTATTTATCTGTGTCGATTACACATGAAATACATTTGAATTCAGCAGCGAGGGAGCAGCGTGTTGATATCTGCATGTGTGTTTCTGTTCTGTCATTTAATGTTTGAAAACATGATGTGGGGAAACATTAAGTCGTCCAGTTGCAATGTGAATCCGACCCCAATTATTCTTTTATAGGCGTGATAATTGAATAATCTGAAAATACTGTAACCATTTCTGGAAGAAAGCGTGGGGATGAATTACAATTTTAAAATGAATTCGGTTTCACATTCGCAAAAACTGGAGGAATCCTTCGTGTGGGATTTATTGTATTTTTTCTTTCACCATTTCTATAACTCTTATGTAAAACCATATTTCCTTTCATATACAAGTGTTTCCGTGACATAATCACTTACTATGTTCAGTGTTGATTGAGACAGTTACGTTACGGTTTACGCTCGTGCAAGATTATTTCTTTACTTTATCGAGGTGACTTCGGTCTATAAAACAATAAGGTAAGATTTGATAATGTATTGTCGGTGTTCATTATTTATTATCTTAAGATAAGTCCTTGAGAAGTAGTTTATGTGACACTGATCAGTCACACATTTGTTGATTGTAAGAAGGATATGCATAACAGTTTATTGCAGAAGCGTTCCCATATTTATTAGTAGTAATTCTTGTCGTTGTCGTTAATATTATTATCGTTGTGGTTGTCTCAATTAAAGTTTATATATATATATATATATATATATATATATATATATATATATATATATATATATATATATATATATATATAAATCTGGGTGTGGGTGTGCTTGGGAAACCAATATTTATATTTTCCTTATTTATCTCTGGAATTCCAGACCATCCCTGTTTCTATATATAGTTCGGAAAACACCATCGAGTTCTACCCTGATTAATCCTATACCTGTATAGAAATGCATTCCTTTTATTATCTTATACACAGTCAACACCTAAGAAATTATCTGGATTGTACGTAAAATGTAGATTTTGAAATAAGCAAAACGTTATGACAGTCACGTACATACATGCTACCAAAGACGTATTTTCACTTTCTGGAGGGGTGACACCATAATTTTACCGCACTGGGTAACACTAACCCTAGCGACGCCGCTGTATCTCGTATTCCAAACTAAATACACAAGCGCAGGTTCATTAGTACACACAAAAAGACATTATTAAGGAGCAAATAACTCCGCCTAGATAAATTTGGCACTAATCGCGCGCTAGACATAACTATCGTGAAAAAATGGCGTTTTGGTCTACTTAAAATTTAAATTTAGATTCAGTTTGCGAATCAATGCGCTTTGCAACAACTTTTCCATTTAGTCTGGAATGAATAGATTTTGGTATTTTGTCGATTCTGATAATTTTTTAAATGATGACTATTTATCTGTGTCGATTACACATGAAATACATTTGAATTCAGCAGCGAGGGAGCAGAGTGTTGACATCTGCATGCGTGTTTCTTTTCTGTCATTTAATGTTTGAAAACATAATGTGGGGAAACATATTAAGTCGTTCGATTGCAATTTGAATCCGACCCCAATTATTATTTTATAGGCGTGATAACCAAATAATTTGAAAATAACCGATTCCGCAAGAAAGCGTGGGGATGAATGCCAATTTTAAAATGAATTCAGTTTCACATTAGCAAAAATTGGAGGAATGCATCGTTGGGCTTTATTGTATTTTTTCTTTCACCATTTCTATGAGCCTTATGTAAATGCATATTTCCTTTCATGTATAAGTGTCGCCGTGACATAATCACTTAATATGTTCAGTGTTGATCGAAACAGTTACGTTACGGTTTACGCTCGTGGAAGATTATTTCCTTACTTTATCGAGGTGACATTGGTCTATAAAACATGAAGGTAAGATCTGATAACGTATTGCCGGTGTTCATTATTTCTTATCTAAGGATAAGTCATTGAGAAGTAGTTTATGTGAGACTGATCAGTCACACATTTGTTGACTGCAAGAAGGATATGCACAACAGTTTATGACTGAAGCGTGCCCATATAAAGTAGTAGTAATATTATTATCGTTGTGGTTGTCTCAATTAAAGTTTATCTATCTATCCATATATATATATATATATATATATATATATATATATATATATATATATATATATATATATATATATATATATGGGAGGGATGTGTGCTTGGGAAACCAATATATATATTTTCCTTATTTGTCTCTGGAATTCCAGACAATCCCTGTTTCTATATATAGTTCGGAAAACACCATCGAGTTCCCCACGGATTAATCCTATACCTGTATAGAAAGGCATTCCTTGTATTCGCTTATACACAGTCAACACCTAAGAAATTATCTGGATTGTACGTAAAATGTAGATATTGAAATAAGCAAAACGTTATGACAGTCTAGTACATACATGCTACCAAAGACGTATTTTCACCTTCTTACGGTAATTTTAGGTTACTTTATTTGTATGGGAAAATATGAACGAGTTTTTCGGATGGATATACTGCGTGACCTCAGGAGTTCATATCTTCACATACATATGCAGTGACCTTTTATTACATGCTCATTTTCTTATTCTACCGAAGGCTTAATTATATAAACAAAAATAACCTACAAGAAACAAAGTAACTGAATGTATCTCGTATTCCAAACTGAATATACATGTGCAGGTTCATTAACAGTGGCGTCGCTAGGGGGGGGGGGGGGTGCGGACCGCACCGGGTGACACCATCTCAGAGGGGTGACACCAAAATGAAAAATTTAAAATTTTACAGAGAACACACTGCTCGGTAAAGTAAGTTTAATGTAAAAATAACTATAACTTAACGTTGTTACAGTTCTTACATACTTTTACCTTCTGACCTTCAATTAATTTGTTTTTGTTCTTGTCATTTTTATACTGTGGACTTATCTTAAGAAGAAGAAATCCATGGTGGAAGTCTGGAGGGGTGACACCATGAGTTTACCGCACTGGGTGACACCAACCCTAGCGACGCCGCTGTTCATTAGTACACACAAAAATACGTTATTAATGAGCATATAACCCCGCCCAGATAAAGTTGACCTTACTCGCCCGCTAAACATAACTTTCGGAAAAAAATGTCGTTTTGGTCTACTTAAAATTTAAATTTAGATTCAGTTTGTGAATGAATGCGCTTTACAACAACTTTTCCATTTGGTCTGAAAATGAATAGATTTTGGTAATTTCTTGATTCTGATAATTTTTTGAAACAATGACTATTTATCTGTGTCGATTACACAAGTACATTTGATTTCAGTAGCGAGGGAGCAGCGCGTTGACATCTGCAGTGTGTTTCTGTTGTGTCATTTAATGTTTGAAAACAATGTGAGGAAACATATTAAGTCTTTCAACTGCAATTATTATAAAGACGCTATGGAATATACTGTCTATTTAATTTTTAGTGCAGTAAAGAGGATGTAATTGTACTATGAATGTATAGTCGAAATTACAGTCAAAATTCTAAATGTGTAATCAAACTTAAGAACCCATGGCATGGCTCATGTAATTTGTATTTGCAAAACTAAGAAAGTACATTTTGAGAAATTTCAGGATGTAATACTGTAATGATATTTTTGCAATCATTATTACCAGCTAAAGAAGCCGGTTTATGCCTTGTCACTTGCATGTTATCAGTAGGGACCCAGGCCAATCTGTTGTCTATCTCTAGCCTATATCCGCAACATTGTATCATAAAAGTTAACGCGGAATGTGGCAAAGCACGAAGCATCTGATTTGTTCATTTAGAAACAAATTTAATCAACCAAAACGTAAAACGTCTTCTACGCGAGCGTACATGATTTGTTTACAAAGTAGATCCTAATACACTATTGGGTACACGTGAGTGCAATATGAAGAACACGTGAGAGCAATATAGTAAAATACTGAACTGACGCTGTAAAGTTAACTGAGAGAAGAGGAAAAAATGAGCAGATAATAACACGCGATCAGTTATCTGGGTATCGAATTGTGTACTTAAAATGTATACATATGATGGCGCGTTCAACAGCAAATAAAACTGGTCCGTCAAGCATCGTACAATCTGATATTAGCATACATGGGGATTATGAACTCGCTACATATCCATTAAATATTCCCCGTCCGCTGTTATTATGCAAATGAAGTTTCAAATGCACTGCAAGATCATTTGTGAATTTGTTGAAAGTACAAAAGAAGCCCATTCATAGTATGTACATTGCAAATCGATGTGCATCTATATTTCATCATTAACATAAAGAAAATATATAGATGTCCTTCTATTGGCAAAAGATGTGAGAATGCATGGTATAATATTTTTTTACAGTTCAGCAAAACATTGGAAAAACTGAGAGGCAGTAGTTGTAAAGTAGGATATGAGATCGAAGTCACTTATCTGGGTTACAGCTTTCCACTCCTCTTGAGTTTAACGCAGGGGCTATCGTAAGTGCATTCTGAGCGCGTACAAAACCCGACTTTCGCTGAGGAATGCATCGTGTGGGCTTTACTGTATTTTTTCCCCCCACCAGGTCTATAACTTTTTTGTAAAACCATATTTCCTTTCACACATAAGTGTTTCCGTGACACAATCACTCACTATGTTCAGTGTTGATGAGACAGTCACGTTACGGTTTACGCTCGTGGAAGATTATTTCTTTACCTTATCGAGGTGACATCGGTCTATGAAACAAAGGTAAGATCTGATAACGTATTGCCGGTGTTCATTATTTCTTATCTAAGGATAAGTCATTGAGAAGTAGTTTATGTAACACTGATCAGTCACACATTTTTGACTGTAAAAAGGATATACACAACAGTTTACGACAGAAGCGTTCCCCATATATGTATTTGTGCGTGTCAACGGTGGTACTTGTGGCATTAAATAATACTGTGGTTGATTAACATTTACACAAGAAGAAACGGTCTCCGCTTGAATTCCTCTTGTCGACAGTATTTCTGATAATTCATAAGCGTAGCTGATGCCTGAATTAAATTATTAATGTAGTGCTACTTTTGTAACGATACAAACAAGTCGAATGCAGTATATCTTGATTTAATCATGCCGGGTTGATAAAAATGCCCTAAATAAATTTATAAGAGTTATTAAACATACATCAGATAGACGTTACAAAGTTAACCTCGCTAGGGATCACAATAGAGAAATCTCGACTGAAACTCGGCTATCAGTACAAAATATTAAGTGAAAAACACTTTTTGATAGTGTGCTAGACAATTTTACGTTGATGATATTGACTGCGTAACACAGTGACGAGTCACATTTAACTAAACACACAGAGACGTCACAGAAATAGCCAGCGACGACAACGACAACGAACGACCTAGAAACGAAGCAGATAATGAAATACCCCAAATAAGAGAAAAAGGTAGCATAGATTGGCAAGGGCAAATCGATTAGATTAAAACCTAGTACTATATCATTGACATCCATGCTCAAAAAACAGCGGTGCCTATACGACCTTATTATGTACAAGATATCAGAAGCAATAGTAAAGCCATCTCAAAATCTAATGAAGCAAAGAACTAGTTGTTGTCGTTGTCGTAAGGTTTAACGCCATCTTTCAACACACGATAGGCTATACATGGCGGCCAGTATTAATGGTGCAGGACAGAGGCGCAGCTATGATATTTTGCGCCCGGGGACGAACTATAAAATTGGCGCCCCAGCGATCATGTGACCGATTTATTACCCTTGTTTACTTATTATAATGTAACGTTGTAAGCCTCATTTTGGCGCCCCTGTACCTTGGCGCCCGGGGACATATGTACCCCCCCCCCTGCACCCCCCTAGCTACGCCTCTGGTGCAGGAAGAACCTCAGAAAGAACCACCGACCCACGAGAAGCTACTGCCAACTTTATCACATACCCACATTCGCTGAATCTGAGACTCGAACCTACGCAGATAGAGGTGAGATTGCAGTGATCCGTAACGGAGAGCCCTTTAGACGACTCACCACTTGGCCACTCGAGGCCCCTAAGAATTGGCTGGGACACGCAAGTATACCAACATGTTTTATTTTGTTAAATACAAACGTGCACCAGCAAGATGTACTTCAGTTGGTGCATTTGGGCCGAGATCGACCTAATGGAAGTATTATCCAGGGTTGCAAGTAAATTGTAGAATTATCATGGGCCATCCATGTTGATGAACATCAGTCCACTCGCATGAATATGAGGATAGTCGCATCGGCTACATGAAGATTTGCATGATTGAGGAAGCGCGCTACATATTCAAGTTATTTGCGATAAATCAACCTCCCAAATCTATGTTGATATGTGGGTCTGACGTGACCTGTTTATGAAATGTGCAATTTTTGCTGCATGAAAATCAGTCTGGAAACAAACCTGTGCACACGTTAGACACCGGTAGTAGGTAACCATTCTATATGGCTTGTTTTACTCATGAGTCTATTCATCAAGCCATCATTGGCTTTTCTACGTTGTATCAAACTGAAGTTACGGCTTCCGAAACGTGCGATTTTCAGGAATTTTTCATCTTGGGACAAGTGCTAGCTCATGTGACAACCTGTGAAAAGAGCTACATGTACCATGTTTGCGGTTCTACGATACACGAATTCTTTAATTACAGAACAGTGGCAAATGCAGAAGTAAGTTTTTACTTAATATTAACTCGATTCAACTTAAGGAATCCTGTTCCATGGAAGAATTAGACATTTTCTACTTCACTGCACATATCGTAAACAATCAGTGCAAAACAGTTCAAGTATTTGGCACACACGACAACGCTGAAATATGATTGGCTAAAAAGGTTATTCATAATACATGTAGCTCTTTTCATTGGTTGACACATGAGCTAGCGCATGTCCCAAGATGAAAAATTCCCGAAAATCGCACGTTTCGGAAGCCGTAACTTTTGTTTAGTACAACGTCTAAAAGCCAATGATGGCTTGAAGAATAGAAAAATATCTCAGGAGTAAAACAAGCCATATAGAATTGTTGTGTGCTTTTAAATGCGGAAATAGCAGAATGAAATCGAGGGTCATGGGTGAAAACAAGTATTTGGAAGTTACGAACCTTCTCTTTTTATATAGTATGATAGAGAAGGTCCTATGTCACAATGGGTCATTGGTGTAATCTAAGGTATTTTTATCACTCTGCATGATTTTACCCTTTAGATTATTGTTTTTTTTTTTCTCACATCAAGCTAGCTTCGAGCACCTGTGTTTTAGAGTAGTTTCATATCGTCTTTGTTTGGTTTGTATGTACGTGGGATAATTGCCCAGTAATCTTCGAAATCATCGACGCTGCCTGCATGTATTTTCCACTCAACAGTTGCTTGGCAAACACGACTTTTGTGGTCAGGGGAACTAGCGAGAAACCACAGCGCACGCTCATTCCAAAAACCGCCAATTTGTGGGTTTCTGCCCACTCACTTTAAAGAGCAACACATTTTTTCGTACATTTATGTCTTTAATTCTATCCGGGTGTTATGTATATTTAATTTAATTGTGTATTCGTTAGTTTAATTTATTTTTTTTAAATTTTTTTACATGCTATTGTAAGGTAACATTGTATGCTGGACCTGGGCTTGTCAAAAAATTGAGTTAATTTCTGTTTCACTTGAATCACATTTTTTTAAATTTTATTCATTATAAATAACTAATATGTAGCTAAATTATTTTCTTTGTATATGGGCTTCATATCAGGATCATTATTGACAGAAGAGATAAATATGTTTATTTGGGCCAACCGTTTGGGCATCAGGATCATTCTAGAAGGTTATTTACAATATGCTAAAGTTTTCTTTTCGAAAATGCTAATTGTGACCTGAGGTCAAGTAGAAAACAATATAACCGTGTGATTGCGAGGATCATGCTTTAACATCTAGTACATTCAGTAGTTTTGGGCTGGAATCTTTTTGTTCAAATTATATATATATATATATATATATATATATATATATATATATATATATATATATATATATATATATATATATATATATATGTATGTATGTATGTATGTATGTATGTGTGTGTGTGTGTGTGTGTGTGTGTGTGTGTGTGTGTGATTTTTTTACCTTCAGTTGTTTTGATCTTTCCAGTTGGTGTTTCATTTTGTGTGGTAGTTTGGGGTTTTGCTGGTGTTTTAGAAGCATTTCCTAACCAACAAGGGCTGGATAGGACCAGCAACACAGAGCAACAGCGGTATGAAGTTTCTGTATATGTGTGTGTGTGTGTGTGTGTGTGTGTGTGTGTGTGTGTGTGTGTGTGTCATTGCATCAATGCCGGTTAATTTTTTAATCATAATACATTGTTTTACTTGCAAGCTAGATCATAGGTCAGTATAGTATACATTTACTAATTATGCAAAGTCCTGATTTTAATGTAGATCTTGTAAAGAAAACAACAAGTGTGTTGTGCTAGTGACACTTGATTCATGACATGTCAATCGTGAAAGAGACAAAAAAGCAATATAAGTGGTTACAACAAATCTAATTACATGCATATCATCTAAACATTGAGATTCAAAAGCTTTTAATGCAAGACAAGCTGTTTTCAAAAGGTTAAGGGCACTAAAATCTCTCTCTCTCTCTCTCTCTCTCTCTCTCTCTCTCTCTCTCTCTCTCTCTCTCTCTCTCTCTCTCTCTCTCACACACACACACACACACACACACACACACACGGGGTACCTGACCATATTTTGACGTCATTACTATAAAGCTATTAAAATCGTCAGGGACCTTCTGAAACTTATTATACATTTTTAAGTTACTAACTTATTTCTCCAATTAGTGATATTCGTAGCAATGGAAATGCTGGACCAACAGAATTCACGCCCAAACCACCACAATACTATGATTGTTTTGGAACCGACGTATGCGAAACAGGCGTACACTTCTGTAGCGAGAGGTGGAGGAGATGTGAGAAATGCTCTGACTATCAAACTGCTTGTGAGACAAACTTGCAGAATCCTAACTGTACACAATATTGCATGAGTAAGTTTTGTTTCTTGCAGATTGAAGTATACTGCTCAATGTATTTTTTAATTTATTTACGTATATTTGTATGCATCATTGGTGTTTTATCTAAGACAAGAGAGATAGTTCAAGATTTTGACAAATGTAACATATTTTTTTTTTATCGCTCCATGTTGCCAATTGTACTGTCAACCATTCACTATTAAGGTGTGAGTGAAAGTTTGGATTTTGGTTCACACTGTCAAAAATGTACATCTTCTAAACAAAATAGATTTTTTTTTATAATTTCCCTCGTTCTGTCCTCTATTCCAACGTGACTGCATGGTGCTGTCTTGAGATAGTATAATCAGTAATCATGTGTTATTAAAAGAAATCCGGGTAGAATGACTGATGAAATATGTTCAAGTATATTGTAATGGAGGTGATTGTACCCTGATTGCCATTTGTAACATTATACATGTGCAACTAACCAATCAGAACCGTCTGCCTCTTTGATTGCACTCTGTATTAAGATCTGACAGTAATCATTTGTATCTATTAAAGTTATTGATAGTTAGAATATGGCATCTCAGCTTATGTTATAAGGCGATAACACAACACCATTCTTATGAACAGACATGGAATCCTTACAAGATGAGAACAGGGTTGTCTATTTCTTAGTTATTTAAAGCCATGTTTTGTTTTAATGTTGAGGCGGCCCAAAAAGTAGGTTCAAACAAAATAAAAACATAATCAGAAGCTTATTGTGATAATTTGAAATAATTAGATGCTGTCACAGACAGAACTGAGTCAAAACTAGGAAGGACTTGAAAAATTGTGGAATCAACAATTTTAGAGAAGAAAGCCTAAGCTAAGAGATAATGTTTTAGAGAATAAAATCTGGCATATAAATTTACGGAGTAAATAATGCATTCATGTCTCAAACTTGGAAGCATTCTTCAGGTTTTGTTAGATGGAAATCATCTTCATGGGTAAGCATTACAGTTTATAAAGAGTGTATGATAAAGCTAGTTTTTTTTTCAAATATATAACTGTCTTGATTTGAGGCAGAATTTAATAGACGAAAAAGTCTTGTGGTAATTGTAATGCAAACGTGCACGGAATATTATTCAAAAACACTACACAGGTAAGTCCAACGACATCACTAGCTTGTTAGCAGTTGCTTTGTTTCAAATGGAAAAGGTTCGATACGTGTCAACTTTTACTTCCCAATTAATGCGATAAATTCAAGTTTTGTGAGAGTATTTATTATAGTTATTCCATCTCCACTATATATCAGCTGCAAGATTTGTACTTTTTGTTTATAAAAGGCCTGTTTTTAATCAAAAACTCGAAAGTTTGCCAGATATATGCCTCTTTTAAGTCTTCAAAAACTAACAGTGCATTCAATAACAAGTTTTAGAAAAGATGCATTTTGTTACCATCCAATGTTTACAGATCACATACATGTTTTCATTTGTACTTGTTGTTAACGAGCAGAAAAATTAAGGCAAACTGCACAAATAGTTTAGACCACATGCCATTTAAGTAGCCATGCAATTTACGGTTTCACTTCTTAAAACAAAATTGACGTTTAAATATCAATTCCTATTTGTATGGGCGATTGTACTGTGTGTGTGTGTGTGTGTGTGTGTGTGTGTGTGTGTTTCTGGCTGCATTTTGAGGAATTCTATTACGCAAATTATAATCAGAATATTTGGACGAGAGATGCTAATTATAGAAGAAAAATATTTAAAAAATGAAGCAACCAATCATTCAGTTTTGTTCACCAAAATCCTCTGCTAAAATAGAATGATGGTAAAAAGCAGAATCTCTCTGTATTTTTCATTACCTCATCATATAAAGCAGTATTTTTTATTTATATTCTACTCTTCTATAATTTAAAATATATAAATGGCATTTGGTACCCAGGCAAACAGAATCATAAAATAATTATTGATGGGTATCACACCCATACATTAAAGAAATTAAATTAGAACTGAATCAGTAAACAGTACATAGCTTTAAATTATCATTTGTAGACTGGAATTAAGTTGAACATATTCAGTATGCTATGAAATCAGAACTGAATCAGTAAACAGTACATAGCTTTAAATTATCGTTTGTAGACTGGAATTAAGTTGAACATATTCAGTATGCTACTGGCTCATTATAACACAGAATATTAAATTGCATCAATTTTCAAAGAAATATTTACTTCCGGAAGAGATTTTAATGCTTTACTTTTTGTACAAGAATAAAATCTGTTCTATTTTTAAATTAAAAATCATAAGAAAAAGTAGATATTAGAAGCTTTGGGTGTTTTTATAACTAATAGAACCTCTCAAGGCCATGTTGTTTATATATGTGCAGAAACTTGTGATCGTTAATGGCTTGAAGGTTGATAGTGTAAAGATAAAACGGTTACATTTTCAATACTAATGTATCTGACTAGCTATTCGAGCACAGTTGTAACTTTATTTTCCTTCTTTTGTATTTATTAATGTTTGTTCTTTTCTTTTTCTGTTTTAAATAGTTTCCCTTTCCATTGTTTTTTGTAATTCATGCCTATTCTATTTAATTAATTTTTGGTCTTTATTAAGAGATTAAAAAAGTCTAAATTCCAATAATCTGTACGACATTGATTAATTTTAAAAAAATATTTTTCCTGTTTACAATTAGTTAAGAATATTTTTATTATTATTCTAATTTACAGAATAACTTAACCAGTGAAAGTATAAACTAATATCATAAAAAGCATTTTACTAATACTTTGAAAATTTAAAAGCATTTTTAAATTAATTCTCAATATATTATGATTAATTATTTATAAATACTTTTTTATTTTGGATTATTAGTAATATGCACAACATAACTTTTAATTATATAATTTGAGTTCTGATGAAATAATTTATCAAAACTATATATATATATATATATATATATATATATATATATATATATATATATATATATATATATATATATGGTACCAGACTTAGGGTATTTTAGCACAATAGTACTTATTTCGTGTGATTTACATTTTTTTCTTAGACTTCCGTAGACTCGATGAGTAAACTAAAATTAGATACTTCAGAACTCAGGGTACTAATTCATTTCCCATATAAACTATAAACTTATGCAAACACTATGATGTTAAAAATTCAATAACTTAAAATTTATGAATGCTCATAATCATCAGTAATGAGTGTAATGACAATGTCTCTATCTATTTTTTTATTAACAACTAGGATAAGCTTTCAAAAATTATTTTCATTAAAATCTAACTTTCATTATCAACCAATCATGGCCAGCCAATGCTCTATTTTATGTTTATATTTTTCAAACTGGTTTTCATTTTCCCCATACAATTAGCATCCTTTAGCAAGTGAGCCAATTGTATAAAATGCAACTAATAATAGTTTTCTTCATTTGTATGTTACAGAGGTTTTGGTGGAGAGAAAATGTAATGAAACCGGTGAGTAATGTGCTTTGCTTTAAATCTTTTGCACACATTATTATGCTCTTGTGTCAGGTTTTAGACGACTTATTATACCTCCTCTGTTCCAGGTTTGGTAGAACAATATTTGAACAGTTGAACCCACTTTTATGGTTGCAAAATAAACTCTTCCAATTAATTTTTAGTCATCATTCAGAAAATTCATAGTAATTGTTAGAATGGCATGATTTCTGTCATTTGTTTGTTAAAAGATGCATGTTACCACTGCTCATCCTAAACTATTTATTTATTTAATTTGTAGACACATTCATCTCAAGGTCGTTTTGGTCCTAAATGAAAATCTATGCTATCCATAGACATCCAATATTGCCAATATGGCAGCCATCTTGAAATCGCGAATGGATGTTCATATCTGTATTAGGTTCTGGTGTTTTTTTTTAAAAAAAACAATATCACTGCCTTAGTATCAATCTTGAAAATCTTGATATGTTAATTCTTCCTGATTAGAAATTTATATCGACAAGGAGTATTATTGAAAGACTTTTCTATGATCCTAATGAATCTAAATAAAAATCAGTGTTCATCTGGCATCCATTTTGGTGGTCTTGGCAGCTATCTTGAATGTCATATATCTTGGTTACTCATCTTACATTGAGAGTAATTTCAACACGGTGTTTGAATGTCTTAAATCATGGCTATTCATCTTACATTGAGAGTAATTTCAGCACGGTGTTTGAATGTCTTAAATCATGGCTATTCATCTTACATTGAGAGTAATTTCAGCACGGTGTTTGAATGTCTTAAATCATGGCTATTAATCTTACATTGAAATTTCAACAGGGTGTTTGAATGTCTTAAATCATGGCTATTAATCTTACATTGAAATTTCAACACGGTGTTTGAATGTCTTAAATCATGGCTATTCATCTTACATTGAGAGTAATTTCAATACGGACGGTGTTTGAATGTCTTAAATCTTGGCTATTCATCTTACATTGAGAGTAATTTCAACACGGTGTTTGAATGTCTTAAATCATGGCTATTCATCTTACGTTGAGAGTAATTTCAACACGGTGTTTGAATGTCTTAAATCTTGGCTATTCATCTTACGTTGAGAGTAATTTCAATACGGACGGTGTTTGAATGTCTTAAATCTTGGCTATTCATCTTACATTAAGGGTAATTTCAACACGGTGGTTGAATGTCTTAAATCATGGCTATTCATCTTACGATGAGAGTAATTTCAACACGGTGTTTGAATGTCTTAAATCTTGGCTATTCATCTTACGTTGAGAGTAATTTCAATACGGACGGTGTTTGAATGTCTTAAATCTTGGCTATTCATCTTACATTGAGAGTAATTTCAACACGGTGTTTGAATGTCTTAAATCATGGCTATTCATCTTACATTGAGAGTAATTTCAACACGGTGTTTGAATGTCTTAAATCTTGGCTATTCACCTTACATTGAGAGTAATTTCAACACGGTGTTTGAATGTCTTAAATCTTGGCTATTCATCTTACATTGAGAGTAATCTCAACACGGTGTTTTTACCAGAATACCTTTTATGATGAGTTGTCTTGAATTAAAATGATGCTGGTCTGACATCCAATATGGCCACATTGGTGGCCAACATGAAAATCTTTTATTGCATTCCTCCTGAAAATGAGGTTCTCATGAAAAGTCTTCTAATGATACATACTGGGTCCTAAGTGAAAATGATGCCGATCTTACGTCCAGTATGGCTGCCTCGGTTGTCATCTTAGAAATGATTCATTGCTCATGTTTATTTGTTTTTTATGGTTTAACGCCATTTTTAAGCACAATATAGACTATACATGGCGGCCAGTATTAATGGTGGAGGAAGAAACCGGAAAAAAACCCGGAAAGAACCACCGACTCACGAGAAGCTACTGGCAAGCTTTCTCACATACCTACATTGACTGAACCTGAGACTCGAACCCACGCAGACAGAGGTGAGATGGCAGTGATCCGTAACGGACAGCGCTTTAGACCACTCGGCCACTCGGGACCCCTTCATTGCTCATGAATATCAGACATAGTTTAAACGCTCAGTAGTTAAATAGATGAAATATTCTTATCTTGGATTCATGGAAATACTTTTCTGCCATATTCATGATAAACAATGTTTTTTGTAACTCGAATAAATGTCATCCTACTACCCTTGTTCGATACATATACATTGGCACTTAACTCCAAACCTTCAATATTCTGGATAATTTATTTCTTAAAAAAAGGGCAAGTCTATTGACGCTGTAGTTTTAAATTGTCTGAGTTGAATCCAATGTATGCATGTATGTGTGTGTGTGTGTGTATGTATGTATGTATATATATGTATGTATGTATGTATGTATGTATGTATGTATGTATGTATGTATGTATGTATGTATGTGTGTGTGTGTGTGTGTGTGTGTGTGTGTGTGTGTGTGTGTGAGAGAGAGTGCGTGCGTATGAGTTTGTGGGAAGAGAACAACTGTGTGTGTGTGTTAATTCTAAAATTAAATGTCATTTGTCAATTTCTGAGATTATATGGATGATTTTTCTTGCTGATTTCAGTTGCGAAACCATCACCCACAACAACCGACAAATAGTTAAATAGATGATTATTGTAACTCGAATAATGTCATCCTATTACCCTTGTTCGATACATATACATTGGTGCTTCACTCCAAACCTTCAATATTCTGGATCATTTGATTCCTTAAAGAAGGGCAAGTCTATTGATGTTGTAGGTTTAAATTGTCTGAGTTTAATCCAATGTATGTATGTATATATGTATGTATGTATGTATGTATGTATGTATGTATGTATGTATGTATGTATGTATGTATGTATGTATGTATGTATGTACGTGTGTGTGTGTGTGTTCGGATAAAATTTCACAACTATATACATTATGAGTGTGTGCAGGCGTGTGTATGAGTTTGTGGGAAGAGATCAACTCTGTGTATGTTAATTCTAAGATTAAATGTCATTTGACGATTGCTGAGATTACATGGATGATTTTTCTTGCTGATTGCAGTGATTGCGAAACCATCATCCACAACAACCGAGAACTACACACAGAAAACAAACTCTTCTGCTCTCACCAACAATCCGGAAACGTCCTCCGATTGGAAGTGGATTTGTGGTATGCATTATATATTATTGTGTATGTGTGTCTGTGGGTCTTTCATTTTCACACACGCTGTCACTTACAAATAGATATGCGGAAACAACAAACTTAACCTAAGTCTTTTTATTTATTCTTGTGTGCTGTTTATTTAAAATGCAATTTTCAACATGCCAGTTATCATCAACATTGTTCCTTTTCAATTAAACATTTGTGCATTAGTCGATTAGAACAGGACAAACATGTAGCAGATACACATGTTTGGAATAGCTACAAAGGTGTTCATACAAGGTATTAGTATTAATACAAGTTGTTAATGCAGTAGAGTATTATCAGTCTCCCAATTATGTATTTATTATTTCGTTTCTTTAGACGATTGGTAGCTAAATAAATAGTCAGTTAAAATGATAACTTTCAAATATGGACAAAAGAACCAAATCACAGGAAAAAAGTAAAAGACTAAATAAACATAACAATAAAGTGTTACCCATACTATTCATTTAGGAAATTAACAATTTTCACCTTGTTTATTTCGACCCTTTGAAACATTTTTGTTTTGGACATTAATGCAATTAAATTAAACTTTCAAGAGAAAAGATAAGACTGCCCAAAATTTAAGAGTAAAAAGAAGAAATAAATAAAGTAAAGGTGACTTCTTAAACAGGACACAATCTTCTCACTCTTTAAACAATTAGAGGAAAATAAAACATAAGAATTTTTTTTTTTATTTTTACAAAGAATGCAACTGTTTCTCACTAAAATTCTAAAATTCAAAAATAGCTATCAAATTACAGATATCCAATTTTGGACATTTTCAATTGATGTCCAAAATTTAGAAAATAATTTGATTCAATGATAAGGCAGCTTGGGATATACCTTGATGAAAGTTGCTGTCCTTACATACAAATGTATAGCACGCAAACAATATAGCAATACACACATAGCGTACACGGGACATAGGATATCTCTGGCAAAGATACACATAGCGTACACGGGACATAGGATATCTCTGGCAAAGATCGCTCATAAATAAGGGAAGGGATTCCAGTTTTGGAGACTGAATACAAAATCAGATGAACAACCATTTAAAAGACAGAGAGATCAATAAACACCCCATCAAAAACTTTAGTTTTAACTAAATTTTCGATGAAAATCCATAGTTTTATGTAACGTAAATTACTGGAGCATATGGATAAACCAGTTATTCCAATCAAGAAACTTAACTGTCATTTGTAAACGTTTTAAACTATTTTCAGTTACAAGTAGTTTGGGCATCGTTCTGGCTATTTCGCTGTCTTGCAACATTTATCAACATTGCCATAGTAAACAGGCCAAACAGACCAGATGTACCAATGAGGAACATAGAAGGCTTTTGAAGGATCGGCTCCCTGAGACAGATGTTAACACATCGATTTCCTTAGATTTTATTGATGACCAGAAAACTAGTGCTTGTCCAAAGCAGGACGATAGTCATCCTCATTCCTTGACACCATCAGCACCATTAATCGGGAATGAAAATCTTGATCAGGAGGAGACTTCAATAAAATCGCACAACAAACGCTTGCCAAGTCGAGGTAAATACAATTTTATCTCAGTTAAAAATTTGTATGTAAGGCTTCTTGTTTGCCGAGCAGCCTTGTATTATTTATGCTTGATTACCATAACATATACTTAGTACGTGAGGCTTGTTTGCCTTTGTCGACGGATAGAAAATCTTTGCCCAAAGTAGAAATGTCCAAACGTTTCCTAACTATGATTCCGGAGTGTACAAATTATATTAAACTCCCAGAAAAAAGTAACAAAAACTGAACATCTTAATAGTTTGATATTTTTTCTCAGGAAAGAATTTTAAAAACTCTTATTTGAGAAAAGTGTATTTATGATTATCTTTTTAATCTCTGAGATTAATATTCGAAATTTAAAATTTATTTTATCTTCTCCAAATTCAGAGATTTTGTTTTAGCTCCTGTTATTTTCAAGATTATTGTTCTGTAAAACATTTAGGGTTCTGTTCTGGTGTTTCTATATGGATTTATTAAGGCCATTTACGTAATCATCTCTAAAAAGAGAAACACACCAAGTAAGTAACAATACGCCAACAAAACATGTTATACAGCTTTGTACATTTTCTTTTAGTTACAAAATTATCTCATCCAAATAATTTTTTTTTGGGACTAGTTCTTATTTGCGAGTCGCAACCATCATTTTCTTTTCTGGTCGTTGTAGGGTTTAATGCCATATTTCAGCACGAGAGCCTCTACATGACGGCCAGTGTAAATGTTGGAGTAAGAACACGGGAAAATTCCCGAAAAAAAACACAGATCCATGATTCTTTTCTGGTCCTTTTGTTGCTGTTTCAACAGTATGAAAGTATATTGCTGTATAGCACTGCTTCTTTAATATACAAATATATATATATATATATATATATATATATATATATATATATATATATATATATATATATATATATATATATATATATATATATATATACATATACGCACGCATGCACGCACGCACACACACACACACACACACACACACACACACACACACACACACATACATACATACATACATACATACATACATACATACATACATCTGAACAAAATTAGGGAGTGAGCTACATTAACAATTTTCATCAGCTTTCTCACTTACCAGAGCCTGAAGATGTGGAACCAAGTCTACGCAGAGAACGTCAGGCTGTCCCCAGGGATACCATGGAAGAATTGCCAGGTCTAGAGGTGGATGATGACATGAATACTTCCTCAGGATGCAGTTCAGCTTCATCCACCCCGAGTCGCAAAAGGTCTGACGTGACCAGCAAAACTACTAGTAAGTTATTCTAGTATCTCTACCCCTCGAAAGACAACAGTAACAGTAAATTTACAAGATATTTTAAGTGACATATAAATCGTAAGAGTCCCCGTTGAAGATCTTCAAAATTTCATGTGATATAGATCTGAATTTCAGGTAACATCATTTGTTTTAAACACATTAAAACATTAAATGAAATAAAAATAGGTACATAGTTCAAATTTAATCATCTTGTAAGTACGTGTTTCTCAAGTTTGTTGTAGCTGCAGACTATAATAATAATAATAATAATAATAATAATAATAATAATAATAATAAAAAGCAAGGATGCTATAAAGTCATTCAAAGCAGCCAGACCTCAATATAAGAACAAACCACCCTAAAACGCCATTGTAAGGGTTTTTGTGATATTAATATACATTGTTTTTAACATGTATATACTTCTGATGTGCTGGAAGGGTATATGTTTTTAAAGCTGTCTTTTAATAAGCATCGAACAGGATCGATAAAGAATATCTTATATGTATGGTCAAATCTCTAATGACAGAAACCTGAGTAAACAAAAATCTGTTAAGATCGAATCAGGTTTCTTGTCTTCATTATTTCTTCTTTAATTTCAGTAAGTTTTAGCCGGCAAGAAAAACCCATCTGCTCTAAAAATCTGAGAAATTTAAGAGGACACAATATTACATCTCATTCTTAGATTTAAATAGATAACCAAAGTTGTCCGAAAAATCTTCTATATTGAATTAGTTTTTAGATCGTGAGATGTTTTTAGGTCTTGAATGGTGTATCTAATTATTTTTGTCAGTTTGTATAATCTTGCAGATGAGTAATCATAGTTTTCACAAACGAATGAGTCTAAAATGGCAGATTTTATGTTCACAAGTGTTTCATATTTAATTTCCTTATTAATATACGAGGAGATAAATTCTTGTATATATGTAGCAGCATTTAATGGAACATCAGCACAACAATGACTGAAATGTATAAAACTAAACATAAAATACTAAAAATGTAAAATTGAATTAAAGAAGAAAAAAACACGTTAGAAAGATAAAAATCTTAAAAACAAAATGTAAATATGTAGTAGAACATGGTAAAATATAAATTCTGTAAAATAAAAGATAATGGTATTTTACATCATATTTGTTTTAAAAACTGCATATTTATAAACAATGTTTCAGTCAATATCACTATACAGAATGGACAAACAGGCTTAAGCACCACTCCAACGGGAACTAAGAAAAATTATATACAGCCAGAGATTCCAAGGAAGGAAGTTCCTTACAGCGTTGAAGAGACGGATGCCGACTTTAATCGTGGTAAACTTGTCTCAGATGAGGATGAAGATGGAAGACTTGCTTTGCCGGAAATACTAGTTGGCATTGATGACTTGAAAAAAAGCCTTTTTAATGGCTGATTCAAAAAGAGCTTGCTTTGCATCAGACTATATCCTAATATTCGAGAATAAGCAGTTGCTTTCTTTTTTTATTTCTTACTTTCGAGATAAGACTATTGGTGAGTGTAAATATTGGGAGGCAATTGGAAAAAGGTTTTTGCAGTTCTAAACTTCCTAATGCATCAATAATTGAAAGCCAAATAATGCTTAAATCTACATTATTCGATGTTGCATCAATAATAGAACATGCCAATCCTGTGTTAATTGAAAAATAATTTTACTAATATTTTTGAACCTTCATTTCTCCTCTGAGCATTGTAACTTTTACGTATTTCAGAGAGAGGTACATGTATTTACATAGGTAAATTATTTTTAGATAGCTTACTTTTGATAATAAACATTGCAGAAATGGGACAGCCAATTATAAGTCTTACTATAGATGTCTGTTTACTTTCCTAATGTTAGGATATTTTACAGAATTGTAAAGCAAGCTTTTTTCGCTACCTTGAAGCAATAGTGTACATATGTGCATTTATCATTGTGTAATATTCCTCATTTTTATGTTTGTACACATTTGATTATTCTCTCTATTTTGTTTGAAAAGGGTTCCACTTTGCTGCATTCCTTTAATACACTGTAGCTTGAGAACTATTTGGTTGTAATTAAGATTTTTATCTGAAATTGTTATGAGTAAAATGTGGGAGGAATAAATTTATAAAATGTTCAGCATCCTGACACATGATCATCGCATTTAAAGGTGAAATATTTACAATGATGTGAAACTTCTTGAGAGTCTTGTATGCCATACCATTCTGTCCATGTGCTGAAGAAACCATTGATTTTGGTAATGGGAATGAATGTTAATGTTATATCTGTTGGTAAAGTGACAGAAATTTTCTTTTGGCACGTATGCGAAAGCTACTTGCTCAATTGAAAAAATGGTTAAAAGTTTTCACTCCTGACTGAAATCCTTGAGGAAGAATTTCAAACTTCTTTGAGGCAGTACGGACAAGATGTAGAACTTCTACATATTAATAAATCTATGAAAGATAATGATTAGTTGAGTTGAGAAAGTACAGGGAAACTTTGATGCAATGTTACATGGGCAATTTTATTTGCCCAGAAAACATTGCCAGAATAACGGTATGGTTAAATGCTCAAGTTTGTTTGATTTACAGGTTACTCATGCTGAATGGTGGAAAGTAGTTTTTCTTCCTTTGTTTTAACTACAGTTGATAGTAAATAAATATCCTGATTTTTTCCATTTTATTCTTTGTGTAATTTTTTGGTGTGTTAAGGATGAGAAATGGAACTTACAATTGAGAAGAATAAAACAATATGGTGGCTATTGTAACTAGCGATGGGAATTGGTTAGAAGTTAGAAGTTTGGTTAGAAGTTCATAATCGATCATCGGTTGCACACAACTTACTGATAATCGATTATAATCGGTTGCTAACTTACGACAAGTAAACTTTAATTTTTGTTTGTTACAGAGTTATATCTTTGTTCAAAAGTTTAAAAAGTAAATAAATGAACAGGAGTAATCTTATATATATATATATATATATATATATATATATATATATATATATATATATATATATATATATATATATATATATATATTATATACTTTAACCTCATATAAATAACATTTTTAAAAAATTGGATCAGTTTTATGCAGCTGAAAGACTGTTACAATCCCCCAGAACACTTTTATTCATGTGATTTTTCAATTGTTTAATGTATAGAAAGAAATTTTTTCTTGCCTGTCATTATTTACTAATACTACAATCAAAGCAGTTTAAACAAAACC
The DNA here is from genome assembly GCA_029339505.1 of Unio delphinus. NCBI lineage: Eukaryota > Metazoa > Mollusca > Bivalvia > Unionida > Unionidae > Unio > Unio delphinus. The sequence continues at coordinate 6,808,911 of JAQISU010000177.1, read as the reverse complement.
AAAAAAAACCACCAATTACAAAAACTTTCAAATTAACTGAACTATTTATCTGCAAATTCATGTAATTATGTAAAGACAGAACATCTAAAGTTAAAATTCTTAAAACTTGACTAAAATGTCATGCACATTAAACAAAATCAAACGTTTGACTAGTACAGATCATGTCATTTTTCAGAATACTGATTATTGCAATAACAATGTACCAATAATCTACTTTTTACATTTAAACTGAAACAATACTCCACAAACTGCTTACATTTATTAACCTAACAGCTTAACAGCAAAGTCCCATAATGATTTATAAAATCTATGACTAGATGTTTCCAAGACTGTAACATTGTGAGATTGGTATTATATGGAGCAGCAACTAGATATCTAGAAACCTCCTGGTGGATGACATCTGTTATTGACTGTTGACTTTCACCAAGGCAAACAACATCTTGCAGCCAATCGTCCATGTCAACATTGACTTTTGCTTTCTGTTTGGTGGACTAGGTGCAACCACAGTTGTATTGTTGTTTTCTCTGACATTTAGTAGTGATGGTGCGATTGGTAGAGGTGGCAATGAGTCTGAAGGCTGTTCATCACTAGTCCGTCTCCACATGGACATTCAATTTAACATCTACCATATCAAGAGCAACCTTCAAAAGCAGAACATGTCCATATGCTTGCTCACTGTCAGGTAGAAACTCCAGATCCTTCATAGTATGATTCAATAAACAGCCCAACAGAGCTAGATCTTTGTCCTGTGTTCTAATGTCAAGTTCTTGTCTCATTATATCTTTAAGTTTGGCAATTGAAGGTAGATATTAACATTTGTTTCTATACATTTGGTAAGTTTAAGAAGTATTGGGATAACTTTATGAAGGGTTGGTGATTTGTGTCTGCAAACACTGTTTGTTGCATTCAGGAACGGTGAGAGAACTTCCACAAGTTTTTCAACCAATGCTAGTTCGTCAAATGTATAGACATAATTTTTCAATGTTGCGGCTGCTGACTTGCTTATGTTTGGGTCACTGATAACAGCCATAATTGCAGGTGTTTGCTCAAATAGTCTTTCAAGCATGTCATGAGTGCTATTCCATCTAGTTGGAACATCCATCTTGAGCTTGTGTCCTCTAGCACCTATGTCAAGTAGTAACTGCTGCTTTCTCATTAACAAATCATTTATGCTCGTGCTTTGATGGAAAAAGGTCACCAGTTTGCGCCCCTTTGCAATGATTCGTGACAGTTCTGGTATAGCTAAAGCTTTTTTCACAATAAGGTTGAATCTGTAACCGTAACAACCAAATCGAGTCCATTGAAGTAAATCAAAAGCCTTGATCTCATTGGCTGCATTATCAGTTACTCCAGTTGGTATTGGAAGATTCCATCACCTCTGAGTGGCCAACAGGCTTTCTTTTATATCTTCGCCAGTGTGACTGCCTTCAACTTTTCATGTTTCTAAGACAACTTTTCAATACCCAATCTTTGGAAATAAAATGTGCAGTCACTGTACTATAACTTTCTGTATTTAATGAAGTCCATGCATCGTGAGTAACAGCTATATCAAGAACATCATGTAGTTCCTCTTTCACTTTTTTCTCAGCCTAATCTTTCTTCTCAGCTAGTTTGGAGGACACTAATTTGCAACCTGGAATTTCATACCTGAAAATGTGAAGTTTGAAACATTTAGTCATGGTAATCAAATAAGACATGTATTTAGAATATTTTATTGCATCTAAATATAGTGAAAACAATGAATTTATTTAAATGTTATTTAGACAGGACAGCATTATATTTAATTAAACATTGTTTAATTTAGGTATGAAAATTCAAAATTCAACAGTGTTGACATCTAGAATCAAATGGATTAACACTTTTTTTGTTTTCGCACTGTCAGTTTAAATAAATATTAATAATATTTAATGTTATCATTCAAAACTTGCCTTGGATTAAGAAGCATCACAAAGTTTCTAAAATATGTATGGTCAACAAGGATTAGCAGAAGAATTTTGCCAACAATGAGTCTCAAGAGTGCATCATCGAATTTCTTTCTGCTTTGTAGCTGACATCCTCTGTTGGCTTCTTAAATTGTTCATCAATCTTAGTCTGTTTGGGTGGGTGGGTGGAAACATCAGAACCTCTTGTTGATCCCATTTCCTTATGGTCATGATCAAGATGAAAGACCAAATTTGTAGTATTGTCTGGAATGTATTTGAAATAAATGTTTGTATCTTGAGCAAAAAATAAAGCAAACAACAAATTCTTTATGCACAAGTATCTTAAATGAATGGAATCACATTATTTAAAGAAAATAAGACAAGAAAAGGAGGATTTAATTTAATATTAAATTTGTACATATATTTTAAATTTAATCTGCAACATTTAAAAAGTTATTTTATGTTTTTAAATAGTCACATTTCTCAGGGAATATCTGAAACAACCCTCAGAGATCACTTTTCCATCATTATCATATATGCCTATATAGTGTTGTTCCGATTATCGATTATAATCGATCATCAGTTGGTTGAGCAAATCAATAAGATAATTGATTGTGAAACTCCATAATCGATTGTGTGCAAAGGGAGACTACTTTTATGTGTATGCACAGCACAAAAGTTAGTAAAACTCCCAGCCACTAAAGTTGACCTGAAATTTATTATTCCCTTCACAACTACAAAAAAAAAATTATGATTCATAATTAAGAATATATAGTTATTTTATTATATGGTCAAGTTGTTAAATTGTTGAATTAATAAATTTAAACACATTTTGTTGACTTGTTTCAGTTAAATTGCAATGTCTTTTGTAGTTTATATTAGTGATGGGAATCGGTCAGAAATTCATAATCGATAATCGGTTCCCCTTAACCAACTGATCATCGATTATAATCGGTTACTAAGAGAAATTTTTTTTTTAAGCAGTTATATCTTTGATCGAGAGATCGATATGTTTCTAAATGTACAGGAGTAATCTCTTTTAAATTAATGACATGAATACTTTAACCTGAAAATAATATTACATTGTGTGTTATTTTTGTTCAACAACTTTGTTAAATGAACGCAACTTTGTATGGCTTATCAGTCATATGTAACTGAAATACTGCTACAATCCCCAAAATTCCTTCATTCATGTGTGATGTTTTTATAATATAAAGTATAGAAGGACATGTTTTTCTTGTTTGTCATTGTTTATAAATACTACAAAAGATGTTGCAATTTAATTGAAACAAATAAAAAAAATTTGTTTAAATTTATTAACTCAACAATTTAAGAACTTGACCATATAATAATGACTATATGTTCCTAATTATGAATCATAATGTTTCATATTTGTAGTTGTGAAGGGAATTAATAAATTTCAGGTCAACTTTAGTGGCCGGGAGTTTTACTAACCTTTGTGCTTGCATACACCTAGAAAGTAGTCTCCCTTTACACACAATCGATTATGGAGTTTCACAGTCGATTATCTTATTGGTTTGATCAACCAACTGATGATCGATTATAATCGATAATCGGAACAACACTAATTTATAAACAATGACAAACAAGAAAATCATGTCCTTCTATACTTTAAATTATAGACACATCACATATGAATGAAAGAATTTCGGGGAATTGTAGCAGTATTTCAGTTACATATGACTGATCAGCCATAAAAAGTTGCGTTCATTTAACAAAGTTGTAGAACAAAAGTAACACACAATGTAATATTATTGTCAAGTTAAAGAATACATGTCATTAAAAGAGATTCCTCCTGTACATTTATAAACATATTGAACTCTTGATCAAAGATATAACTAACAAAAATTTTAATTTGCTCTTAGTAACCGATTCTAATCGATGATCAGTTGGTTAAGGGAAACCGACTATCGATTATGACTTTCTGACCGATTCCCATCACTATACCTAAATAGCAGGATAATCTTGTGATTATTTATGTATTTCAAGCATACTCATAGCATGGAGCTTTATTTAACAACAACAACACGTGCTATATTAGAGGAAAGCACAAAGTACATAAATGATTTAATGAAAATAAAACTCTTGATTTAAAATTTTTTATACTAGAATGCCATGAAACGTTTTTCCGTGTGCGTGCGTGCAGCTCATTTATTTTATACGAGGGCGTTCGGTCTCCTCATAATTGCATTCGTCGTTGACGACATTATTTGTTTCCAATTATCCTAAAAATTTCTAACTATGGAGTATGTTTATATATTTGGAAGTTATGAAGGGAATAAATAATTCAGCTCTACTGTTGTGGATCGGAAGGCATATATCATAGGTTTCCAGTCCTAAAATGTAAGGCGTATCACATGATAATTTTGTTTTCGTGTAGCACCAAAATATTTTTTTAGAATACTGTTCATTTTTTGCAGTATGTATTGGAGAATGTGTTTTCCCAAAATAAATGTTGATTTCAATGAGAATAGCTGGACCTACCTTTGTTTGCATATTCCTTTCTGCAGAGTTTGCACGTATCTAAATTCTCCTTTGTCGGTGGACCCTCCTGTATTTCGTCAAATCCAAAATATGTCCATACACGAGAACGAGCTTTACCTCTAGGATATGGATATATTTTTTGCGATCATTTTCATTCCATGGCCGTGTATGATATTTAGCGGGGTTTTAACATTTTGTTCGGAATCCTCGGTTTTCTTCCCAACAAACAAAGGGATTGAACTAGTCTGTGCCGAGCGCTTCACATTTGTCTCCCTTACCGTGCAATCGATTATGGCGTTTCACAATCGATTGGCGAATTGGTTCACTCAACCAACTGATTATCGATTATAATCGATAATCGGAACAACACTAATTGTAACGAGTAAAGCAATGGAATGTCTCACATCAGATGGGTGGAGAAAGTTTAAGGAAAACAAATGTTACAAATATAATTTGGTTATTCTCAGATTTGAAACCGTCTTTACTGCATGTGATTGTTGGTTGATTCAAGCAATTTGATAATATTTAATCAGTTAAATGAGTTGGATTCCAATAGTTCATGTAACTATTGACATTTCCAATTTTTATTGTAATTTATATATACAGTGGAGCCTCGCTAATCCGGACACATTCGTTCCCAGTGAATGTCCGGATTAACGAGTTTTCCGGATAATTGAATCGTGCACATTTTTTTTATTTTACGCTCTCATCACACCGTATATATATACATGTATATGCTTGCTTTAAATGTAATGTACTGTATATTCATTAATGATTGAAATAAATTAATGAATACATCTTTTAAGTTTTGTTTATTTCACATTATTATAACATGCGCTTCTGCGTACATAAACAGTAAATATAAGTTTAGACAACACATCGAAACACATCACACTATGTACCTGTACATGCATGTATGTACTATACCTACATTTATCATGTCAACTTTCTAAAGAAATCTGTAACCTTTGTTTGCCTGGATTCTTTGGCGGATCTATTTGCAATGAATATTGATAGTGGCCATATATTCTCAAGGGCTTCACTATTGTGCTTTATGTCATCACTTGTGACTATTGCTCACGTCTGCTCAAATATGAAATTAATGATGCTATACTTCCTTGGCTTGATTGGTGGTAATATATTTTCCCTCGGGGTCGGTAGTGTCATCATCGTCATCTTCATTATCATTGTCTGGAACATCATCTTTAGATAGCAGGGTCAAAATGTTGTCATCGTTGAGTTGTTTCCCTGTCTCTTCCTCTTCGTCTATCTGTACGTATTCCTCGGCTGACATCTCAGCCTGGTTGAGAAGGCTTTTTATTAGATCTGTGGGCTCACTTAATGGCATGTCATCTCCATCACCAATTTCTTCGCCAGTAGTGGCTAGTGTCGGTATGATCGGTACATGTCTAAAGCAGTTTAAGATTGTTGTTGGTGTGACTGAACCCCACGCCATCATTACGGTATCTCTACTCGTCTACGCTTGCTTGATGGTGTCGCCATAATATATGTAATAAGTACAACGAAAACAAACTGTTATCTCGAAGTTATATGCATTATGATAAACTACTAAAATGCAGTCATTTTTATTAAGTCGTATTTTACAGCTGTTACAGTTGCTAATGATTGACGTCCCAATTTTATTTGGAAATAAACCCCTATACTGTCCACAGCTCAAATATGTCAACAGGCATCAATAAACTGTGATTGTTACATACAATTGGAAAACAATAAAGAGGCTTAATGACACTTTTAATTTATTTACCATCTGTTATGTCAAAAAGCGTGGACGATTTGATTCCAGTGTGTTTATTTAATTATTAACACACCCATCGGCGACTAGCTGAAACAGACATTGCTTATACAATCGCTGGTAACAATATGGTCACTCTATTTAGTTATTGATAGTGGCCATATATTCTTAAGGGTTTCACTACTGTGTTTTATGTATTATTCTATTGACTGTATTTTCATTTAAGATTTTTCGAATTTTCTTAATTTTGGACAGATTATTTCCGGATTATCAAGACAACTTTAATGTAATTTTACACTTTGGTCCCAATTTTGATTTCCGGATCCAGAACGCGGATTTATTGATTAACGGAGCAAATTAACGTTTAGGAATTCTGTTCCCGTTGAATTATGTCAGGCTAGCGAGGATTCCGGATAAACAGAGTCCGGATTAACGAGGCTCCACTGTATATAATCAATTAGCTTTTGTTAGCATGAATTTTGGTTTAGATAACTGTCTTGTGTGCATTGCCCTCTGTCCAGACATGCTCGAACCTGAAGAACATGAGTATATAACCCTGTCTAGACATGTTCCAACCTAAATATGAGAATATATCTCTCTGTCCAGACATGCTAATTCATGAATATGAGTATATAACCCTCTGTCACGACATACTCAGACCTGAATATGAGTAGATAACTCTCTGTCCAGACATACTCGTTCCTAAATATGAGTAGAGAGTCCTCAGTCCAGACATGCTCATTCTTGAATATGAGTAGATAGTCCTCAGTCCAGACATGCTCATTCCTGAATATGAGAAGATAGTCCTCTGTCCAGACATGCTCACTCCTGAATATGAGTAGATAAGTCTCTGTCCAGACATGCTCATTCCTGAATATGAGTAAATAATCCTCTGTCCAGACATGCTCATTCCTGAATATGAGAAGAAAGTCCTCTGTCCAGACATGCTCATTCCTGATTATGAGTAGATACTCTGTCCAGATATGCTCATTCCTGAATATGAGTAGACAGTCCTCGGTCCAGACATGCTCATTCCTGAATATGAGAAGATAGTCCTCTGCCCAGACATGCTCATTCTTGAATATGCGAAGATAGTCCTCTGTCCAGACATGCTCATTCCTGAATATGAGAAGATATTCCTCCGTCCAGACATGCTCATTCCTGAATATGAGAAGATAGTCCTCTGTCCAGATATGCTCATTCCTGAATATGAGTAGATAGCCCTCGGTCCGGACATGCTCATTCCTGAATATGAGTAGATAGTCCTCAGTCCAGACATGCTCATTCTTGAATATGAGTAGATTGTCCTCTGTCCAGACATGCTCATTCCTGAATATGAGTAGATAGTCCTCGGTCCAGACATGCTCATTCCTGAATATGAAAAGATAGTCCTCTGTCCAGACATGCTCATTCCTGAATACGAGTAGATAGTCCTCGGTCCAGACATGCTCATTCCTGAATATGAGTAGATAGTCCTCGGTCCAGACATGCTCATTCCTGAAAATGAGAAGATAGTCCTCTGTCCAGACATGCTCATTCCTGAATATGAGAAGAAAGTCCTCTGTCCAGAAATGCTCATTCCTGAATATGAGAAGATAGTCCTTTGTCCAGACATGCTCATTCCTGAATATGAGAAGATAGTCCTCGGTCCAGACATGCTCATTCCTGAATATGAGTGGATAGTCCTCAGTCCAGACATGCTCATTCCTGAATATGAGTAGATAGTCCTCAGTCCAGACGTGCTCATTTTGAATATGAGTAGATAGTCCTCGGTCCAGACATGCTCATTCCTGAGCATGAGTAGATAGTCCTCGGTCTAGACATGCTCATTCCTGAATATGAAAAGATAGTCCTCTGTCCAGACATGCTCATTCCTGAATATGAGAAGATAGTCCTCTGTCCAAACATGCTCATTCCTGAATATGAGTAGATAAGTCTCAGTCCAGACATGCTCATTCCTGAATATGAGTAGATAGTCCTCGGTCCAGCCATGCTCATTCCTGAATATGAGTAGACACTCTGTCCAGATATGCTCATTCCTGAATATGAGTAGATACTCTGTCCAGATATGCTCATTCCTGAATATGAGAAGATAGTCCTCTGTCCAGACATGCTCATTCCTGAATATGAGAAGATAGTCCTCTGTCCAGACATGCTCATTTCTGAATATGAGAAGATAGTCCTCTGTCCAGACATGCTCATTCCTGAATATGAGTAGATAGTCCTCAGTCCAGACATGCTCATTCCTAAATATGAGAAGATAGTCCTCGGTCCAGACATGCTCATTCCTGAATAAGAGTAGATAGTCCTCAGTCCAGACATGCTCATTCTTAAATATGAGTAGATAATCCTCAGTCCAGACATGCTCATTCCTGAATATGAGTAGATAGTCCTCTGTCCAGACATGCTCATTCCTGAATATGAGTAGATAGTCCTCGGTCCAGACATGCTCATTCCTGAATATGAAAAGATAGTCCTCTGTCCAGACATGCTCATTCCTGAATATGAGAAGATAGTCCTCTGTCCCGACATGCTCATTCCTGAATATGAGTAAAAAATCCTCTGTCCAGACATGCTCATTCCTGAATATGAGTAGATACTCTGTCCAGACATGCTCATTCCTGAATATGAGAAGATCGTCCTCTGTCCAGACATGCTCATTCCTGAATATGAGTAGATAGTCCTCGGTCCAGACATGCTCATTCCTGAATATGAAAAGATAGTCCTCTGTCAAGACATGCTAATTCCTGAATACGAGTAGATAGTCCTCGGTCCAGACATGCTCATTCCTGAATATGAGTAGATAACCCTCGGTCCAGACGTGCTCATTCCTGAATATGAGAAGATAGTCCTTTGTCCAGACATGCTCATTCCTGAATATGAGAAGATAGTCCTCTGTCCAGACATGCTCATTCCTGAATATGAGAAGATAGTCCTCTGTCCAGACATACTCATTCCTGAATATGAGTAGATAGTCCTCAGTCCAGACATGCTCATTCCTGAATATGAGTAGATATTCCTCAGTCCAGACGTGCTCATTCTTGAATATGAGTAGATAGTCCTCGGTCCAGACATGCTCATTCCTGAATATGAAAAGATAGTCCTCTGTCCAGACATGCTCATTCCTGAATATGAGAAGATAGTCCTCTGTCCAGACATGCTCATTCCTGAATATGAGTAGATAAGTCTCTGTCCAGACATGCTCATTCCTGAATATGAGTAAATAATCCTCTGCCCAGACATGCTCATTCCTGAATATGAGAAGATAGTCCTCTGTCCATACATGCTCATTCCTGAATATGAGTAGATACTCTGTCCAGATATGCTCATTCCTGAATATGAGTTGATAGTTCTCGGTCCAGACATGCTCATTCCTGAATATGAGAAGATAGTCCTCTGTCCAGACATGCTCATTCCTGAATATGAGAAGATAGTCCTCTGTCCAGACATGCTCATTCCTGAATATGAGAAGATAGTCCTCTGTCCAGACATGCTCATTCTTGAATATGAGTAGATAGTCCTCAGTCCAGACATGCTCATTCCTGAATATGAGTAGATAGTCCTCACTTCAGACGTGCTCATTCTTGAATATGAGTAGATAGTCCTCGGTCCAGACATGCTCATTCCTGAATATGAGTAGATAGTCCTCGGTCCAGACATGCTCATTCCTGAATATGAAAAGATAGTCCTCTGTCCAGACATGCTCATTCATAATACGAGTACATAGTCCTTGGTCCAGACATGCTCATTCCTGAATATGAGCAGATAGTCCTCGGTCCAGACATGCTCATTCCTGAATATGAGAAGGTAGTCCTCTGTCCAGACATGCTCATTCCTGAATATGAGAAGATAGTCCTCTGTCCAGACATGCTCATTCCTGAATATGAGAAGATAGTCCTCTGTCCAGACATGCTCATTCCTGAATATGAGAAGATAGTCCTCGGTCCAGACATGCTCATTTCTGAATATGAGAAGATAGTCCTCTGTCCAGACATGCTCATTCCTGAATATGAGTAGATAGTCCTCAGTCCAGACATGCTCATTCCTAAATATGAGAAGATAGTCCTCGGTCCAGACATGCTCATTCCTGAATAAGAGTAGATAGTCCTCAGTCCAGACATGCTCATTCTTAAATATGAGTAGATAATCCTCAGTCCAGACATGCTCATTCCTGAATATGAGTAGATAGTCCTCTGTCCAGACATGCTCATTCCTGAATATGAGTAGATAGTCCTCGGTCCAGACATGCTCATTCCTGAATATGAAAAGATAGTCCTCTGTCCAGACATGCTCATTCCTGAATATGAGAAGATAGTCCTCTGTCCCGACATGCTCATTCCTGAATATGAGTAAAAAATCCTCTGTCCAGACATGCTCATTCCTGAATATGAGTAGATACTCTGTCCAGACATGCTCATTCCTGAATATGAGAAGATCGTCCTCTGTCCAGACATGCTCATTCCTGAATATGAGTAGATAGTCCTCGGTCCAGACATGCTCATTCCTGAATATGAAAAGATAGTCCTCTGTCAAGACATGCTAATTCCTGAATACGAGTAGATAGTCCTCGGTCCAGACATGCTCATTCCTGAATATGAGTAGATAACCCTCGGTCCAGACGTGCTCATTCCTGAATATGAGAAGATAGTCCTTTGTCCAGACATGCTCATTCCTGAATATGAGAAGATAGTCCTCTGTCCAGACATGCTCATTCCTGAATATGAGAAGATAGTCCTCTGTCCAGACATACTCATTCCTGAATATGAGTAGATAGTCCTCAGTCCAGACATGCTCATTCCTGAATATGAGTAGATATTCCTCAGTCCAGACGTGCTCATTCTTGAATATGAGTAGATAGTCCTCGGTCCAGACATGCTCATTCCTGAATATGAAAAGATAGTCCTCTGTCCAGACATGCTCATTCCTGAATATGAGAAGATAGTCCTCTGTCCAGACATGCTCATTCCTGAATATGAGTAGATAAGTCTCTGTCCAGACATGCTCATTCCTGAATATGAGTAAATAATCCTCTGCCCAGACATGCTCATTCCTGAATATGAGAAGATAGTCCTCTGTCCATACATGCTCATTCCTGAATATGAGTAGATACTCTGTCCAGATATGCTCATTCCTGAATATGAGTTGATAGTTCTCGGTCCAGACATGCTCATTCCTGAATATGAGAAGATAGTCCTCTGTCCAGACATGCTCATTCCTGAATATGAGAAGATAGTCCTCTGTCCAGACATGCTCATTCCTGAATATGAGAAGATAGTCCTCTGTCCAGACATGCTCATTCTTGAATATGAGTAGATAGTCCTCAGTCCAGACATGCTCATTCCTGAATATGAGTAGATAGTCCTCACTTCAGACGTGCTCATTCTTGAATATGAGTAGATAGTCCTCGGTCCAGACATGCTCATTCCTGAATATGAGTAGATAGTCCTCGGTCCAGACATGCTCATTCCTGAATATGAAAAGATAGTCCTCTGTCCAGACATGCTCATTCATAATACGAGTACATAGTCCTTGGTCCAGACATGCTCATTCCTGAATATGAGCAGATAGTCCTCGGTCCAGACATGCTCATTCCTGAATATGAGAAGGTAGTCCTCTGTCCAGACATGCTCATTCCTGAATATGAGAAGATAGTCCTCTGTCCAGACATGCTCATTCCTGAATATGAGAAGATAGTCCTCTGTCCAGACATGCTCATTCCTGAATATGAGAAGATAGTCCTCGGTCCAGACATGCTCATTCCTGAATATGAGTAGATAGTCCTCAGTCGAGACATGCTCATTCCTGAATATAAGTAGATGGTCCTCAGTCCAGACGTGCTCATTCTTGAATGTGAGTAGATAGTCCTCGGTCCAGACATGCTCATTCCTGAATATGAGCAGATAGTCCTCGGTCCAGACATGCTCATTCCTGAATATGAAAAGATAGTCCTCTGTCCAAACATGCTCATTCCTGAATATGAGAAGATAGTCCTCTGTCCAGACATGCTCATTCCTGAATATGAGTAGATAAGTCTCTGTCCAGACATGCTCATTCCTGAATATGAGTAAATAATCCTCTGCCCAGACACGCTCATTCCTGAATATGAGAAGATAGTCCTCTGTCCATACATGCTCATTCCTGAATATGAGTAGATACTCTGTCCAGATATGCTCATTCCTGAATATGAGTAGATAGTCCTCGGTCCAGACATGCTTATTCCTGAATATGAGAAGATAGTCATCTGTCCGGACATGCTCATTCCTGAATATGAGAAGATAGTCCTCTGTCCGGACATGCTCATTCCTGAATATGAGAAGATAGTCCTCTGTCCAGACATGCTCATTCCTGAAAATGAGTAGATAGTCCTCAGTCAAGACATGCTCATTCTTGAATATGAGTAGATTGTCCTCTGTCAAGACATGCTCATTCCTGAATATGAGTAGATAGTCCTCGGTCCAGACATGCTCATTCCTGAATATGAAAAGATAGTTCTCTCTCCGGACATGCTCATTCCTGAATACGAGTAGATAGTCCTCGGTCCAGACATGCTCATTCCTGAATATGAGTAGATAGTCCTCGCTCCAGACATGCTCATTCCTGAATATGAGAAGATAGTCCTCTGTCCAGACATGCTCATTCCTGAATATGAGAAGATAGTCCTCTGTCCAGACATGCTCATTCCTGAAAATGAAAAGATAGTCCTCTGTCCAGACATGCTCATTCCTGAATATGAGAAGATAGTCCTCGGTCCAGACATGCTCATTCCTGAATATGAGTAGATAGTCCTCGGTCCAGACATGCTCATTCTTGAATATGAGTAGATAGTCCTCAGTCCAGACGTGCTCATTCTTGAATATGAGTAGATAGTCCTCGGTCCAGACATGCTCATCCCTGAATATGAAGAGATAGTCCTCGGTCCAGAGATGCTCATTCCTTAATATGAAAAGATAGTCCTCTGTCCAGACATGCTCATTCCTGAATATGAGAAGATAGTCCTCTGTCCAGACATGCTAATTCCTGAATATGAGTAGATAAGTCTCTGTCCAGACATGCTCATTCCTGAATATGAGTAAATAATCCTCTGCCCAGACATGCTCATTCCTGAATATGAGAAGATAGTCCTCTGTCCAGACATGCTCATTCCTGAATATGAGAAGATAGTCCTCTGTCAAGACATGCTCATTCCTGAATATGAGTAAATAGTCCTCAGTCCAGACAAGCTCATTCCTGAATATGAGTAGATAGTCCTCAGTCCAGACGTGCTCATTCTTGAATATGAGTAGATAGTCCTCGTTCCAGACATGCTCATTCCTGAATATGAGTAGATAGTTCTCGGTCCAGACATGCTCATTCCTGAGTATGAAAAGATAGTCCTCTGTCCAGACATGCTCATTCCTGAATATGAGAAGATATTCCTCCGTCCAGACATGCTCATTCCTGAATATGAAAAGATAGTCCTCGGTCCAGACATGCTTATTCCTGAATACGAGTAGATAGTCCTCAGTCCAGACATGCTCATTCTTGAATATGAGTAGATTGTCCTCTGTCCAGACATGCTCATTCCTGAATATGAGTAGATAGTCCTCGGTCCAGACATGCTCATTCCTGAATATGAAAAGATAGTCCTCTGTCCAGACATGCTCATTCCTGAATACGAGTAGATAGTCCTCGCTCCAGACATGCTCATTGCTGAATATGAGTAGATAGTCCTCGGTCCAGACATGCTCATTCCTGAATATGAGAAGATAGTCCTCTGTCCAGACATGCTCATTTCTGAATATGAGAAGATCGTCCTCTGTCCAGACATGTTCATTCCTGAATATGAGAAGATAGTCCTCTGTCCAGACATGCTCATTCCTGAATTTGAGTAGATAAGCCTCTGTCCAGACATGCTTATTCCTGAATATGAGAAGATAGTCCTCTGTCCAGACATGCTCAATCCTGAATATGAGTAGATACTCTGTCCAGATATGCTCATTCCTGAATATGAGTTGATAGTCCTCGGTCCAGACATGCTCATTCCTGAAGATAAGATAGTCCTCTGTCCAGACATGCTCATTCCTGAATATGAGAAGATATTCCTCTGTCCAGACATGCTCATTCCTGAATATGAGAAGATAGTCCTCTGTCCAGACATGCTCATTCCTGAATATGAGTAGATAGTCCTCAGTCCAGACATGCTCATCCCTGAATATGAGTAGATAGTCCTCAGTCCAGACGTGCTCATTCTTGAATATCAGTAGATAGTCCTCGGTCCAGACATGCTCATTCCTGAATTTGAGTAGATAGTCCTCGGTCCAGACATGCACATTCCTGAATATGAAAAGATAGTCCTCTGTCCAGACATGCTCATTCCTGAATATGAGAAGATATTCCTCTGTCCAGACATGCTCATTCCTGAATATGAGAAGATAGTCCTCTGTCCAGATATCCTCATTCCTGAATATGAGTAGATAGTCCTCAGTCCAGACATGCTCATTCCTGAATATGAGTAGATAGTCCTCGTTCCAGACATGCTCATTCCTGAATATGAGAAGATAGTCCTTTGTCCAGATATCCTCATTCCTGATTATGAGTAGATAGTCCTCAGTCCAGACATGATCATTCCTGAATATGAGTAGATAGTCCTCGTTCCAGACATGCTCATTCCTGAAAATGAGTAGATACTCTGTCCAGATATGCTCATTCCTTAATATGAGTTGATAGTCTTCGGTCCAGACATGCTCATTCCTGAATATGAGAAGATAGTCCTCTGTCCAGACATGCTCATTCCTGAATATGAGAAGATAGTCCTCTGTCCAGACATGCTCATTCCTGAATATTAGAAGATAGTCCTCTGTCCAGACATGCTCATTCCTGAATATGAGTAGATAATCCTTAGTCCGGACATGCTCATTCCTGAATATGAGTAGATAGTCCTCACTCCAGACGTGCTCATTCTTGAATATGAGTAGATAGTCCTCGGTCCAGACATGCTCATTCCTGAATATAAGTAGATAGTCCTCGGTCCAGACATGCTCATTCCTGAATATGAAAAGATAGTCCTCTGTCCAGACATGCTCATTCCTGAATATGAGAAGATATTCCTCTGTCCAGACATGCTCATTTCTGAATATGAGAAGATAGTCCTCTGTCCAGATATGCTCATTCCTGAATATGAGTAGATAGTCCTCAGTCCAGACATGCTCATTCCTGAATATGAGTAGATAGTCCTCGGTCCAGACATGCTCATTCCTGAATATGAGAACAAAGTCCTCAGTCCAGACATGCTCATTCTTGAATATGAGTAGATTGTCCTCTGTCCAGATATGCTCATTCCTGAATATGAGTAGATAGTCCTCGGTCCAGACATGCTCATTCCTGGATATGAAAAGATAGTCCTCTGTCCAGACATGCTCATTCATAAATACGAGTAGATAGTCCTCGGTCCAGACATGCTCATTCCTGAATATGAGTAGATAGTCCTCGGTCCAGACATGCTCATTCCTGAATATGAGAAGGTAGTCCTCTGTCCAGACATGCTCATTCCTGAATATGAGTAGATAGTCCTCTGTCCAGACATGCTCATTCCTGAATATGAGAAGATAGTCCTCTGTCCAGACATGCTCATTCATGAATATGAGAAGATAGTCCTCGGTCCAGACATGCTCATTCCTGAATATGAGTAGATAGTCCTCAGTCCAGACATGCTCATTCCTGAATATGAGTAGATAGTCCTCAGTCCAGACGTGCTCATTCTTGAATATGAGTAGATAGTCCTCGGTCCAGACATGCTCATTCCTGAATATGAGCAGATAGTCCTCGGTCCAGACATGCTCATTCCTGAATATGAAAAGATAGTCCTCTGTCCAGACATGCTCATTTCTGAATATGAGTAGATAGTCCTCTGTCCAGACATGCTCATTCCTGAATATGAGTAGATAAGTCTCTGTCCAGACATGCTCATTCCTGAATATGAGTAGATAGTCCTCGGTCCAGACATGCTCATTCCTGAATATGAGAAGATAGTCATCTGTCCGGACATGCTCATTCCTGAATATGAGAAGATAGTCCTCTGTCCAGACATGCTCATTCCTCAATATGAGAAGATAGTCCTCTGTCCAGAGATGCTCATTCCTGAATATGAGTAGATAGTCCTCAGTCCAGACATGCTCATTCTTGAATATGAGTAGATTGTCCTCTGTCCAGACATGCTCATTCCTGAATATGAGTAGATAGTCCTCGGTCCAGACATGCTCATTCCTGAATATGAAAAGATAGTCCTCTGTCCAGACATGCTCATTCCTGAATACGAGTAGATAGTCCTCGGTCCAGACATGCTCATTCCTGAATATGAGTAGATAGTCCTCGGTCCAGACATGCTCATTCCTGAATATGAGAAGATAGTCCTCTGTCCAGACATGCTCATTCCTGAATATGAGAAGATAGTCCTCTGTCCAGACATGCTCATTCCTGAATATGAGAAGATAGTCCTCTGTCCAGACATGCTCATTCCTGAATATGAGAAGATAGTCCTCGGTCCAGACATGCTCATTCCTGAATATGAGTAGATAGTCCTCGGTCCAGACATGCTCATTCCTGAATAGGAGTAGATAGTCCTCAGTCCAGACATGCTTATTCTTGAATATGAGTAGATAGTCCTCGGTCCAGACATGCTCATTCCTGAATATGAGTAGATAGTCCTCGGTCCAGAGATGCTCATTCCTTAATATGAAAAGATAGTCCTCTGTCCGGACATGCTCATTCCTGAATATGAGAAGATAGTCCTCTGTCCAGACATGCTCATTCCTGAATATGAGTAGATAAGTCTCTGTCCAGACATGCTCATTCCTGAATATGAGTAAATAGTCCTCTGCCCAGACATGCTCATTCCTGAATATGAGAAGATCGTCCTCTGTCCAGACATGCTCATTCCTGAATATGAAAAGATAGTCCTCTGTCCAGACATGCTCATTCCTGAATATGAGTAGATAGTCCTCAGTCCAAACAAGCTCATTCCTGAATATGAGTAGATAGTCCTCTGCCCAGACGTGCTCATTCTTGAATATGAGTAGATAGTCCTCGATCCAGACATGCTCATTCCTGAATATGAGTAGATAGTCCTCGGTCCAGACATGCTCATTCCTGAATATGAAAAGATAGTCCTCTGTCCAGAAATACTCATTCCTGAATATGAGAAGATATTCTTCCGTCCAGACATGCTCATTCCTGAATATGAAAAGATAGTCCTCGGTCCAGACATGCTCATTCCTGAACACGAGTAGATAGTCCTCAGTCCACACATGCTCATTCTTGAATATGAGTAGATTGTCCTCTGTCCGGACATGCTCATTCCTGAATATGAGTAGATAGTCCTCGGTCAAGACATGCTCATTCCTGAATATGAAAAGATAGTCCTCTGTCCAGACATGCTCATTCCTGAATACGAGTAGATAGTCCTCGGTCCAGACATGCTCATTCCTGAATATGAGTAGATAGTCCTCGGTCCAGACATGCTCATTCCTGAATATGAGAAGATAGTCCTCTGTGCAGACATGCTCATTCCTGAATATGAGAAGATAGTCCTCTGTCCAGACATGCTCATTCCTGAATATGAGAAGATAGTCCTCTGTCCAGACATGCTCATTCCTGAATATGAGAAGATAGTCCTCGGTCCAGACATGCTCATTCCTGAATATGAGTAGATAGTCCTCGGTCCAGACATGCTCATTCCTGAATATGAGTAGATAGTCCTCAGTCCAGACATGCTCATTCTTGAATATGAGTAGATAGTCCTCGGTCCAGACATGCTCATTCCTGAATATGAGTAGATAGTCCTCGGTCCAGAGATGCTCATTCCTTAATATGAAAAGATAGTCCTCTGTCCAGACATGCTCATTATTGAATATGAGAAGATAGTCCTCTGTCCAGACATGCTCATTCCTGAATATGAGTAGATAAGTCTCTGTCCAGACATGCTCATTCCTGAATATGAGTAAATAATCCTCTGCCCAGACATGCTCATTCCTGAATATGAGAAGATCGTCCTCTGTCCAGACATGCTCATTCCTGAATATGAGAAGATTGTCCTCTGTCCAGACATGCTCATTCCTGAATATGAGTAGATAGTCCTCAGTCCAGACAAGCTCATTCCTGAATATGAGTAGATAGTCCTCTGCCCAGACGTGTTCATTTTTGAATATGAGTAGATAGTCCTCGGTCCAGACATGCTCATTCCTGAATATGAGTAGATAGTCCTCGGTCCAGACATGCTCATTCCTGAATATGAAAAGATAGTCCTCTGTCCAGACATACTCATTCCTGAATATGAGAAGATATTCCTCCGTCCAGACATGCTCATTCCTGAATATGAAAAGATAGTCCTCGGTCCAGACATGCTCATTCCTGAATACGAGTAGATAGTCCTCAGTCCACACATGCTCATTCTTGAATATGAGTAGATTGTCACCTGTCCGGACATGCTCATTCCTGAATATGAGTAGATAGTCCTCGGTCAAGACATGCTCATTCCTGAATATGAAAAGATAGTCCTCTGTCCAGACATGCTCATTCCTGAATACGAGTAGATAGTCCTCGGTCCAGACATGCTCATTCCTGAATATGAGTAGATAGTCCTCGGTCCAGACATGCTCATTCCTGAATATGAGAAGATAGTCCTCTGTCCAGACCTCGTCATTCCTGAATATGAGAAGATTGTACTCTGTCCAGACATGCTCATTCCTGAATTTGAGTAGATAAGTCTCTGTCCAGACATGCTCATTCCTGAATATGAGTAAATAATCCTCTACCCAGACATGCTCATTCCTGAATATGAGAAGAGAGTCCTCTGTCCAGACATGCTCAATCCTGAATATGAGTAGATACTCTGTCCGGATATGCTCATTCCTGAATATGAGTTGATAGTCCTCTGTCCAGACATGCTCATTCCTGAATATGAGAAGATAGTCCTCTGTCCAGACATGCTCATTCCTGAATGTTAGTAGATAGTCCTCTGTCCAGACATGCTCATTCCTGAATATGAGAAGATAGTCCATTGTCCAGACATGCTCATTCCTGAATATGAGTAGATAGTCCTCCGTCCAGACATGCTCATTCCTGAATATTTTAGATAGTCCTCAGTCCAGACGTGCTGATTCTTGAATATCAGTAGATAGTCCTCGGTCCAGACATGCTCATTCCTGAATTTGAGTAGATAGTCCTCTGTCCAGACATGCTCATTCCTGAATATGAAAAGATTTTCCTCTTTCAAGACATGCTCATTCCTGAATATGAGAAGATATTCCTTTGTCCAGACATGCTCATTCCTGAATATGAGAAGATAGTCCTCTGTCCAGACATGCTCATTCCTGAATATGAGTAGATAGTCCTCGGTCCAGACATGCTCATTCTTGAATATGAGTAGATAGTCCTCAGTCCAGACGTGCTCATTCTTGAATATGAGTAGATAGTCCTCGGTCCAGACATGCTCATCCCTGAATATGAAGAGATAGTCCTCGGTCCAGAGATGCTCATTCCTTAATATGAAAAGATAGTCCTCTGTCCAGACATGCTCATTCCTGAATATGAGAAGATAGTCCTCTGTCCAGACATGCTAATTCCTGAATATGAGTAGATAAGTCTCTGTCCAGACATGCTCATTCCTGAATATGAGTAAATAATCCTCTGCCCAGACATGCTCATTCCTGAATATGAGAAGATAGTCCTCTGTCCAGACATGCTCATTCCTGAATATGAGAAGATAGTCCTCTGTCAAGACATGCTCATTCCTGAATATGAGTAAATAGTCCTCAGTCCAGACAAGCTCATTCCTGAATATGAGTAGATAGTCCTCAGTCCAGACGTGCTCATTCTTGAATATGAGTAGATAGTCCTCGTTCCAGACATGCTCATTCCTGAATATGTGTAGATAGTCCTCGGTCCAGACATGCTCATTCCTGAGTATGAAAAGATAGTCCTCTGTCCAGACATGCTCATTCCTGAATATGAGAAGATATTCCTCCGTCCAGACATGCTCATTCCTGAATATGAAAAGATAGTCCTCGGTCCAGACATGCTTATTCCTGAATACGAGTAGATAGTCCTCAGTCCAGACATGCTCATTCTTGAATATGAGTAGATTGTCCTCTGTCCAGACATGCTCATTCCTGAATATGAGTAGATAGTCCTCGGTCCAGACATGCTCATTCCTGAATATGAAAAGATAGTCCTCTGTCCAGACATGCTCATTCCTGAATACGAGTAGATAGTCCTCGCTCCAGACATGCTCATTGCTGAATATGAGTAGATAGTCCTCGGTCCAGACATGCTCATTCCTGAATATGAGAAGATAGTCCTCTGTCCAGACATGCTCATTTCTGAATATGAGAAGATCGTCCTCTGTCCAGACATGTTCATTCCTGAATATGAGAAGATAGTCCTCTGTCCAGACATGCTCATTCCTGAATTTGAGTAGATAAGCCTCTGTCCAGACATGCTTATTCCTGAATATGAGAAGATAGTCCTCTGTCCAGACATGCTCAATCCTGAATATGAGTAGATACTCTGTCCAGATATGCTCATTCCTGAATATGAGTTGATAGTCCTCGGTCCAGACATGCTCATTCCTGAAGATAAGATAGTCCTCTGTCCAGACATGCTCATTCCTGAATATGAGAAGATATTCCTCTGTCCAGACATGCTCATTCCTGAATATGAGAAGATAGTCCTCTGTCCAGACATGCTCATTCCTGAATATGAGTAGATAGTCCTCAGTCCAGACATGCTCATCCCTGAATATGAGTAGATAGTCCTCAGTCCAGACGTGCTCATTCTTGAATATCAGTAGATAGTCCTCGGTCCAGACATGCTCATTCCTGAATTTGAGTAGATAGTCCTCGGTCCAGACATGCACATTCCTGAATATGAAAAGATAGTCCTCTGTCCAGACATGCTCATTCCTGAATATGAGAAGATATTCCTCTGTCCAGACATGCTCATTCCTGAATATGAGAAGATAGTCCTCTGTCCAGATATCCTCATTCCTGAATATGAGTAGATAGTCCTCAGTCCAGACATGCTCATTCCTGAATATGAGTAGATAGTCCTCGTTCCAGACATGCTCATTCCTGAATATGAGAAGATAGTCCTCTGTCCAGATATCCTCATTCCTGATTATGAGTAGATAGTCCTCAGTCCAGACATGATCATTCCTGAATATGAGTAGATAGTCCTCGTTCCAGACATGCTCATTCCTGAAAATGAGTAGATACTCTGTCCAGATATGCTCATTCCTGAATATGAGTTGATAGTCTTCGGTCCAGACATGCTCATTCCTGAATATGAGAAGATAGTCCTCTGTCCAGACATGCTCATTCCTGAATATGAGAAGATAGTCCTCTGTCCAGACATGCTCATTCCTGAATATTAGAAGATAGTCCTCTGTCCAGACATGCTCATTCCTGAATATGAGTAGATAATCCTTAGTCCGGACATGCTCATTCCTGAATATGAGTAGATAGTCCTCACTCCAGACGTGCTCATTCTTGAATATGAGTAGATAGTCCTCGGTCCAGACATGCTCATTCCTGAATATAAGTAGATAGTCCTCGGTCCAGACATGCTCATTCCTGAATATGAAAAGATAGTCCTCTGTCCAGACATGCTCATTCCTGAATACGAGTAGATAGTCCTCGGTCCAGACATGCTCATTCCTGAATATGAGTAGATAGTCCTCGGTCCAGACATGCTCATTCCTGAATATGAGAAGATAGTCCTCTGTGCAGACATGCTCATTCCTGAATATGAGAAGATAGTCCTCTGTCCAGACATGCTCATTCCTGAATATGAGAAGATAGTCCTCTGTCCAGACATGCTCATTCCTGAATATGAGAAGATAGTCCTCGGTCCAGACATGCTCATTCCTGAATATGAGTAGATAGTCCTCGGTCCAGACATGCTCATTCCTGAATATGAGTAGATAGTCCTCAGTCCAGACATGCTCATTCTTGAATATGAGTAGATAGTCCTCGGTCCAGACATGCTCATTCCTGAATATGAGTAGATAGTCCTCGGTCCAGAGATGCTCATTCCTTAATATGAAAAGATAGTCCTCTGTCCAGACATGCTCATTATTGAATATGAGAAGATAGTCCTCTGTCCAGACATGCTCATTCCTGAATATGAGTTGATAAGTCTCTGTCCAGACATGCTCATTCCTGAATATGAGTAAATAATCCTCTGCCCAGACATGCTCATTCCTGAATATGAGAAGATCGTCCTCTGTCCAGACATGCTCATTCCTGAATATGAGAAGATTGTCCTCTGTCCAGACATGCTCATTCCTGAATATGAGTAGATAGTCCTCAGTCCAGACAAGCTCATTCCTGAATATGAGTAGATAGTCCTCTGCCCAGACGTGTTCATTTTTGAATATGAGTAGATAGTCCTCGGTCCAGACATGCTCATTCCTGAATATGAGTAGATAGTCCTCGGTCCAGACATGCTCATTCCTGAATATGAAAAGATAGTCCTCTGTCCAGACATACTCATTCCTGAATATGAGAAGATATTCCTCCGTCCAGACATGCTCATTCCTGAATATGAAAAGATAGTCCTCGGTCCAGACATGCTCATTCCTGAATACGAGTAGATAGTCCTCAGTCCACACATGCTCATTCTTGAATATGAGTAGATTGTCACCTGTCCGGACATGCTCATTCCTGAATATGAGTAGATAGTCCTCGGTCAAGACATGCTCATTCCTGAATATGAAAAGATAGTCCTCTGTCCAGACATGCTCATTCCTGAATACGAGTAGATAGTCCTCGGTCCAGACATGCTCATTCCTGAATATGAGTAGATAGTCCTCGGTCCAGACATGCTCATTCCTGAATATGAGAAGATAGTCCTCTGTCCAGACCTCGTCATTCCTGAATATGAGAAGATTGTACTCTGTCCAGACATGCTCATTCCTGAATTTGAGTAGATAAGTCTCTGTCCAGACATGCTCATTCCTGAATATGAGTAAATAATCCTCTACCCAGACATGCTCATTCCTGAATATGAGAAGAGAGTCCTCTGTCCAGACATGCTCAATCCTGAATATGAGTAGATACTCTGTCCGGATATGCTCATTCCTGAATATGAGTTGATAGTCCTCTGTCCAGACATGCTCATTCCTGAATATGAGAAGATAGTCCTCTGTCCAGACATGCTCATTCCTGAATGTTAGTAGATAGTCCTCTGTCCAGACATGCTCATTCCTGAATATGAGAAGATAGTCCATTGTCCAGACATGCTCATTCCTGAATATGAGTAGATAGTCCTCCGTCCAGACATGCTCATTCCTGAATATTTTAGATAGTCCTCAGTCCAGACGTGCTGATTCTTGAATATCAGTAGATAGTCCTCGGTCCAGACATGCTCATTCCTGAATTTGAGTAGATAGTCCTCTGTCCAGACATGCTCATTCCTGAATATGAAAAGATTTTCCTCTTTCAAGACATGCTCATTCCTGAATATGAGAAGATATTCCTTTGTCCAGACATGCTCATTCCTGAATATGAGAAGATAGTCCTCTGTCCAGACATGCTCATTCCTGAATATGAGTAGATAGTCCTCGGTCCAGACATGCTCATTCTTGAATATGAGTAGATAGTCCTCAGTCCAGACGTGCTCATTCTTGAATATGAGTAGATAGTCCTCGGTCCAGACATGCTCATCCCTGAATATGAAGAGATAGTCCTCGGTCCAGAGATGCTCATTCCTTAATATGAAAAGATAGTCCTCTGTCCAGACATGCTCATTCCTGAATATGAGAAGATAGTCCTCTGTCCAGACATGCTAATTCCTGAATATGAGTAGATAAGTCTCTGTCCAGACATGCTCATTCCTGAATATGAGTAAATAATCCTCTGCCCAGACATGCTCATTCCTGAATATGAGAAGATAGTCCTCTGTCCAGACATGCTCATTCCTGAATATGAGAAGATAGTCCTCTGTCAAGACATGCTCATTCCTGAATATGAGTAAATAGTCCTCAGTCCAGACAAGCTCATTCCTGAATATGAGTAGATAGTCCTCAGTCCAGACGTGCTCATTCTTGAATATGAGTAGATAGTCCTCGTTCCAGACATGCTCATTCCTGAATATGAGTAGATAGTCCTCGGTCCAGACATGCTCATTCCTGAGTATGAAAAGATAGTCCTCTGTCCAGACATGCTCATTCCTGAATATGAGAAGATATTCCTCCGTCCAGACATGCTCATTCCTGAATATGAAAAGATAGTCCTCGGTCCAGACATGCTTATTCCTGAATACGAGTAGATAGTCCTCAGTCCAGACATGCTCATTCTTGAATATGAGTAGATTGTCCTCTGTCCAGACATGCTCATTCCTGAATATGAGTAGATAGTCCTCGGTCCAGACATGCTCATTCCTGAATATGAAAAGATAGTCCTCTGTCCAGACATGCTCATTCCTGAATACGAGTAGATAGTCCTCGCTCCAGACATGCTCATTGCTGAATATGAGTAGATAGTCCTCGGTCCAGACATGCTCATTCCTGAATATGAGAAGATAGTCCTCTGTCCAGACATGCTCATTTCTGAATATGAGAAGATCGTCCTCTGTCCAGACATGTTCATTCCTGAATATGAGAAGTTAGTCCTCTGTCCAGACATGCTCATTCCTGAATTTGAGTAGATAAGCCTCTGTCCAGACATGCTTATTCCTGAATATGAGAAGATAGTCCTCTGTCCAGACATGCTCAATCCTGAATATGAGTAGATACTCTGTCCAGATATGCTCATTCCTGAATATGAGTTGATAGTCCTCGGTCCAGACATGCTCATTCCTGAAGATAAGATAGTCCTCTGTCCAGACATGCTCATTCCTGAATATGAGAAGATATTCCTCTGTCCAGACATGCTCATTCCTGAATATGAGAAGATAGTCCTCTGTCCAGACATGCTCATTCCTGAATATGAGTAGATAGTCCTCAGTCCAGACATGCTCATCCCTGAATATGAGTAGATAGTCCTCAGTCCAGACGTGCTCATTCTTGAATATCAGTAGATAGTCCTCGGTCCAGACATGCTCATTCCTGAATTTGAGTAGATAGTCCTCGGTCCAGACATGCACATTCCTGAATATGAAAAGATAGTCCTCTGTCCAGACATGCTCATTCCTGAATATGAGAAGATATTCCTCTGTCCAGACATGCTCATTCCTGAATATGAGAAGATAGTCCTCTGTCCAGATATCCTCATTCCTGAATATGAGTAGATAGTCCTCAGTCCAGACATGCTCATTCCTGAATATGAGTAGATAGTCCTCGTTCCAGACATGCTCATTCCTGAATATGAGAAGATAGTCCTCTGTCCAGATATCCTCATTCCTGATTATGAGTAGATAGTCCTCAGTCCAGACATGATCATTCCTGAATATGAGTAGATAGTCCTCGTTCCAGACATGCTCATTCCTGAAAATGAGTAGATACTCTGTCCAGATATGCTCATTCCTGAATATGAGTTGATAGTCTTCGGTCCAGACATGCTCATTCCTGAATATGAGAAGATAGTCCTCTGTCCAGACATGCTCATTCCTGAATATGAGAAGATAGTCCTCTGTCCAGACATGCTCATTCCTGAATATTAGAAGATAGTCCTCTGTCCAGACATGCTCATTCCTGAATATGAGTAGATAATCCTTAGTCCGGACATGCTCATTCCTGAATATGAGTAGATAGTCCTCACTCCAGACGTGCTCATTCTTGAATATGAGTAGATAGTCCTCGGTCCAGACATGCTCATTCCTGAATATAAGTAGATAGTCCTCGGTCCAGACATGCTCATTCCTGAATATGAAAAGATAGTCCTCTGTCCAAACATGCTCATTCCTGAATATGAGAAGATATTCCTCTGTCCAGACATGCTCATTTCTGAATATGAGAAGATAGTCCTCTGTCCAGATATGCTCATTCCTGAATATGAGTAGATAGTCCTCAGTCCAGACATGCTCATTCCTGAATATGAGTAGATAGTCCTCGGTCCAGACATGCTCATTCCTGAATATGAGTAGATAGTCCTCAGTCCAGACATGCTCATTCTTGAATATGAGTAGATTGTCCTCTGTCCAGATATGCTCATTCCTGAATATGAGTAGATAGTCCTCGGTCCAGACATGCTCATTCCTGGATATGAAAAGATAGTCCTCTGTCCAGACATGCTCATTCATAAATACGAGTAGATAGTCCTCGGTCCAGACATGCTCATTCCTGAATATGAGTAGATAGTCCTCGGTCCAGACATGCTCATTCCTGAATATGAGAAGGTAGTCCTCTGTCCAGACATGCTCATTCCTGAATATGAGTAGATAGTCCTCTGTCCAGACATGCTCATTCCTGAATATGAGAAGATAGTCCTCTGTCCAGACATGCTCATTCATGAATATGAGAAGATAGTCCTCGGTCCAGACATGCTCATTCCTGAATATGAGTAGATAGTCCTCAGTCCAGACATGCTCATTCCTGAATATGAGTAGATAGTCCTCAGTCCAGACGTGCTCATTCTTGAATATGAGTAGATAGTCCTCGGTCCAGACATGCTCATTCCTGAATATGAGCAGATAGTCCTCGGTCCAGACATGCTCATTCCTGAATATGAAAAGATAGTCCTCTGTCCAGACATGCTCATTTCTGAATATGAGTAGATAGTCCTCTGTCCAGACATGCTCATTCCTGAATATGAGTAGATAAGTCTCTGTCCAGACATGCTCATTCCTGAATATGAGTAGATAGTCCTCGGTCCAGACATGCTCATTCCTGAATATGAGAAGATAGTCATCTGTCCGGACATGCTCATTCCTGAATATGAGAAGATAGTCCTCTGTCCAGACATGCTCATTCCTCAATATGAGAAGATAGTCCTCTGTCCAGAGATGCTCATTCCTGAATATGAGTAGATAGTCCTCAGTCCAGACATGCTCATTCTTGAATATGAGTAGATTGTCCTCTGTCCAGATATGCTCATTCCTGAATATGAGTAGATAGTCCTCGGTCCAGACATGCTCATTCCTGGATATGAAAAGATAGTCCTCTGTCCAGACATGCTCATTCATAAATACGAGTAGATAGTCCTCGGTCCAGACATGCTCATTCCTGAATATGAGTAGATAGTCCTCGGTCCAGACATGCTCATTCCTGAATATGAGAAGGTAGTCCTCTGTCCAGACATGCTCATTCCTGAATATGAGTAGATAGTCCTCTGTCCAGACATGCTCATTCCTGAATATGAGAAGATAGTCCTCTGTCCAGACATGCTCATTCATGAATATGAGAAGATAGTCCTCGGTCCAGACATGCTCATTCCTGAATATGAGTAGATAGTCCTCAGTCCAGACATGCTCATTCCTGAATATGAGTAGATAGTCCTCAGTCCAGACGTGCTCATTCTTGAATATGAGTAGATAGTCCTCGGTCCAGACATGCTCATTCCTGAATATGAGCAGATAGTCCTCGGTCCAGACATGCTCATTCCTGAATATGAAAAGATAGTCCTCTGTCCAGACATGCTCATTTCTGAATATGAGTAGATAGTCCTCTGTCCAGACATGCTCATTCCTGAATATGAGTAGATAAGTCTCTGTCCAGACATGCTCATTCCTGAATATGAGTAGATAGTCCTCGGTCCAGACATGCTCATTCCTGAATATGAGAAGATAGTCATCTGTCCGGACATGCTCATTCCTGAATATGAGAAGATAGTCCTCTGTCCAGACATGCTCATTCCTCAATATGAGAAGATAGTCCTCTGTCCAGAGATGCTCATTCCTGAATATGAGTAGATAGTCCTCAGTCCAGACATGCTCATTCTTGAATATGAGTAGATTGTCCTCTGTCCAGACATGCTCATTCCTGAATATGAGTAGATAGTCCTCGGTCCAGACATGCTCATTCCTGAATATGAAAAGATAGTCCTCTGTCCAGACATGCTCATTCCTGAATACGAGTAGATAGTCCTCGGTCCAGACATGCTCATTCCTGAATATGAGTAGATAGTCCTCGGTCCAGACATGCTCATTCCTGAATATGAGAAGATAGTCCTCTGTCCAGACATGCTCATTCCTGAATATGAGAAGATAGTCCTCTGTCCAGACATGCTCATTCCTGAATATGAGAAGATAGTCCTCTGTCCAGACATGCTCATTCCTGAATATGAGAAGATAGTCCTCGGTCCAGACATGCTCATTCCTGAATATGAGTAGATAGTCCTCGGTCCAGACATGCTCATTCCTGAATAGGAGTAGATAGTCCTCAGTCCAGACATGCTTATTCTTGAATATGAGTAGATAGTCCTCGGTCCAGACATGCTCATTCCTGAATATGAGTAGATAGTCCTCGGTCCAGAGATGCTCATTCCTTAATATGAAAAGATAGTCCTCTGTCCGGACATGCTCATTCCTGAATATGAGAAGATAGTCCTCTGTCCAGACATGCTCATTCCTGAATTTGAGTAGATAAGTCTCTGTCCAGACATGCTCATTCCTGAATATGAGTAAATAGTCCTCTGCCCAGACATGCTCATTCCTGAATATGAGAAGATCGTCCTCTGTCCAGACATGCTAATTCCTGAATATGAAAAGATAGTCCTCTGTCCAGACATGCTCATTCCTGAATATGAGTAGATAGTCCTCAGTCCAAACAAGCTCATTCCTGAATATGAGTAGATAGTCCTCTGCCCAGACGTGCTCATTCTTGAATATGAGTAGATAGTCCTCGGTCCAGACATGCTCATTCCTGAATATGAGTAGATAGTCCTCGGTCCAGACATGCTCATTCCTGAATATGAAAAGATAGTCCTCTGTCCAGAAATACTCATTCCTGAATATGAGAAGATATTCCTCCGTCCAGACATGCTCATTCCTGAATATGAAAAGATAGTCCTCGGTCCAGACATGCTCATTTCTGAACACGAGTAGATAGTCCTCAGTCCACACATGCTCATTCTTGAATATGAGTAGATTGTCCTCTGTCCGGACATGCTCATTCCTGAATATGAGTAGATAGTCCTCGGTCAAGACATGCTCATTCCTGAATATGAAAAGATAGTCCTCTGTCCAGACATGCTCATTCCTGAATACGAGTAGATAGTCCTCGGTCCAGACATGCTCATTCCTGAATATGAGTAGATAATCCTCGGTCCAGACATGCTCATTCCTGAATATGAGAAGATAGTCCTCTGTGCAGACATGCTCATTCCTGAATATGAGAAGATAGTCCTCTGTCCAGACATGCTCATTCCTGAATATGAGAAGATAGTCCTCTGTCCAGACATGCTCATTCCTGAATATGAGAAGATAGTCCTCGGTCCAGACATGCTCATTCCTGAATATGAGTAGATAGTCCTCGGTCCAGACATGCTCATTCCTGAATATGAGTAGATAGTCCTCAGTCCAGACATGCTCATTCTTGAATATGAGTAGATAGTCCTCGGTCCAGACATGCTCATTCCTGAATATGAGTAGATAGTCCTCGGTCCAGAGATGCTCATTCCTTAATATGAAAAGATAGTCCTCTGTCCAGACATGCTCATTATTGAATATGAGAAGATAGTCCTCTGTCCAGACATGCTCATTCCTGAATATGAGTAGATAAGTCTCTGTCCAGACATGCTCATTCCTGAATATGAGTAAATAATCCTCTGCCCAGACATGCTCATTCCTGAATATGAGAAGATCGTCCTCTGTCCAGACATGCTCATTCCTGAATATGAGAAGATTGTCCTCTGTCCAGACATGCTCATTCCTGAATATGAGTAGATAGTCCTCAGTCCAGACAAGCTCATTCCTGAATATGAGTAGATAGTCCTCTGCCCAGACGTGTTCATTTTTGAATATGAGTAGATAGTCCTCGGTCCAGACATGCTCATTCCTGAATATGAGTAGATAGTCCTCGGTCCAGACATGCTCATTCCTGAATATGAAAAGATAGTCCTCTGTCCAGACATACTCATTCCTGAATATGAGAAGATATTCCTCCGTCCAGACATGCTCATTCCTGAATATGAAAAGATAGTCCTCGGTCCAGACATGCTCATTCCTGAATACGAGTAGATAGTCCTCAGTCCACACATGCTCATTCTTGAATATGAGTAGATTGTCACCTGTCCGGACATGCTCATTCCTGAATATGAGTAGATAGTCCTCGGTCAAGACATGCTCATTCCTGAATATGAAAAGATAGTCCTCTGTCCAGACATGCTCATTCCTGAATACGAGTAGATAGTCCTCGGTCCAGACATGCTCATTCCTGAATATGAGTAGATAGTCCTCGGTCCAGACATGCTCATTCCTGAATATGAGAAGATAGTCCTCTGTCCAGACCTCGTCATTCCTGAATATGAGAAGATTGTACTCTGTCCAGACATGCTCATTCCTGAATTTGAGTAGATAAGTCTCTGTCCAGACATGCTCATTCCTGAATATGAGTAAATAATCCTCTACCCAGACATGCTCATTCCTGAATATGAGAAGATAGTCCTCTGTCCAGACATGCTCAATCCTGAATATGAGTAGATACTCTGTCCGGATATGCTCATTCCTGAATATGAGTTGATAGTCCTCTGTCCAGACATGCTCATTCCTGAATATGAGAAGATAGTCCTCTGTCCAGACATGCTCATTCCTGAATGTTAGTAGATAGTCCTCTGTCCAGACATGCTCATTCCTGAATATGAGAAGATAGTCCATTGTCCAGACATGCTCATTCCTGAATATGAGTAGATAGTCCTCCGTCCAGACATGCTCATTCCTGAATATTTTAGATAGTCCTCAGTCCAGACGTGCTGATTCTTGAATATCAGTAGATAGTCCTCGGTCCAGACATGCTCATTCCTGAATTTGAGTAGATAGTCCTCTGTCCAGACATGCTCATTCCTGAATATGAAAAGATTTTCCTCTTTCAAGACATGGTCATTCCTGAATATAAGAAGATATTCCTTTGTCCAGACATGCTCATTCCTGAATATGAGAAGATAGTCCTCTGTCCAGATATCCTCATTCCTGAATATGAGTAGATAGTCCTCAGTCCAGACATGCTCATTCCTAAATATGAGTAGATAGTCCTCGTTCCAGACATGCTCATTCCTGAATATGAGTAGATAGTCCTCAGTCCAGACATTCTCATTCTTGAATATGAATAGATTGTCCTCTGTCCAGACATGCTCATTGCTGAATATGAGTAGATAGTCCTCGGTCCAGACATGCTCATTCCTGAATATGAAAAGATAGTACTCTGTCCAGACATGCTCATTCCTGAATACGAGTAGATAGTCCTCGGTCCAGACACACTCATTCCTGAATATGAAAAGATAGTCCTCGGTCCAGACATGCTCATTCCTGAATATGAGAAGATAGTCCTTTGTCCAGACATGCTCATTCCTGAATATGAGAAGATAGTCCTCTGTCCAGACATGCTCATTCCTTAATAAGAGAAGATAGTCCTCTGTCCAGACATGCTCATTCCTGAATATGAGAAGATAGTCCTCGGTCCAGACATGCTCATTCCTAAATATGAGTAGATAGTCCTCAGTCAAGACATGCTCATTCCTGAATATGAGTAGATAGTCCTCAGTCCAGACGTGCTCTTTCTTGAATATGAATAGATAGTCCTCGGTCCAGACATGCTCATTCCTGAATATGAGTAGATAGTCCTCGGTGCAGACATGCTCATTCCTGAATATGAAAAGATATTCCTCTGTCCAGACATGCTCATTCCTGAATATGAGAAGATAGTCCTCTGTCCAGACATGCTCGTTCCTGAATATGAGTAGATAAGTCTCTGTCCAGACATGCTCATTCCTGAATATGAGTAAATAATCCTTTGCCTAGACATACTCATTCCTGAATATGAGAAGATAGTCCTCTGTCCAGACTTGCTCATTCCTGAATATGAGTAGATACTCTGTCCAGATATGCTCATTCCTGAATATGAGTAGATAGTCCTCGGTCCAGACATGCTCATTCCTGAATATGAGTAGATAGTCCTCTGTCCAGACATGCTCATTCCTGAATATGAGAAGATAGTCCTCTGTCCAGACATGCTCATTCCTGAATATGAGAAGATCGTCATCTGTCCAGACATGCTCATTCCTGAATATGAGTGGATCGTCCTCAGTGCAGACATGCTCATTCTTGAATATGAGTAGATTGTCCTCTGTCCAGACATGCTCATTCCTGAATATGAGTAGATAGTCCTCGATCCAGACATGCTCATTCCTGAATATGAGTAGATAGTCCTCTGTCAAGAGATGCTCATTCCTGAATACGAGGAGATAGTCCTCGGTCCAGACATGCTCATTCTTGAATATGAATAGATAGTCCTCGGTCCAGACATGCTCATTCCTGAATATGAGAAGATAGTCCTCTGTCCAGACATGTTCATTCCTGAATATGAGAAGATAGTCCTCTGTCCAGACATGCTCACTCCTGAATATGAGAAGATAGTCATCTGTCCAGACTTGCTCATTCCTGAATATGAGAATTTAGTCCTCGGTTCAGACATGCTCATTCCTGAATATGAGTAGATAGTCCTCAGTCCAGACATGCTCATTCCTGAATATGAGTAGATAGTCCTCAGTCCACACGTGATCATTCTTGAATATGAGTAGATAGTCCTCGGTCCAGACATGCTCATTCCTGAATATGAGTAGATAATCCTCGGTCCAGACATGCTCATTCCTGAATATGAAAAGATAGTCCTCTGTCCAGACATGCTCATTCCTGAATATGAGAAGATAGTCCTCTGTCCAGACATGCTCATTCCTGAATATGAGTAGATACTCTGTCCAGATATGCTCATTCCTGAATATGAGTAGATAGTCCTCGGTCCAGACATGCTCATTCCTTAATATGAGAAGATAGTCCTCTGTCCAGACATGCTCATTCCTGAATATGAGAAGATAGTCCTCTGTCCAGACATGCTCATTCCTGAATATGAGAAGATAGTCCTCTGTCCAGACATGCTCATTCCTGAATATGAGTAGATAATCCTCAGTCCAGACATGCTTATTCCTGAATATGAGTAGATAGTCCTCAGTCCAGACGTGCTCATTCTTGAATATGAGTAGATAGTCCTCGGTCCAGACATGCTCATTCTTGAATATGAGTAGATAGTCCTCGGTCAAGACATGCTCATTCCTGAATATGAAAAGATAGTCCTCTGTCCAGTCATGCTCATTCCTGAATATGAGAAGATATTCCTCTGTCCAGACATGCTCATTCCTGAATATGAGTAGATAGTCCTCAGTCAAGACATGCTCATTCCTGAATATGAGTAGATAGTCCTCGGTCCAGACATGCTCATTCCTGAATATGAGTAGATAGTCCTCAGTCCAGACATGGTCATTCTTGAATATGAGTAGATTGTCCTCTGTCCAGACATGCTCATTCCTGAATATGAGAAGATAGTCCTCTGTCCAGACATGCTCATTCCTGAATATGAAAAGATAGTCCTCTGTCCAGACATGCTCATTCCTGAATATGAGAAGATATTCCTCTGTCCAGACATGCTCATTCCTGAATATGAGAAGATAGTCCTCTGTCCAGATATGCTCATTCCTGAATATGAGTAGATAGTCCTCAGTCCAGACATGCTCATTCCTGAATATGAGTAGATAGTCCTCGGTCCAGACATGCTCATTCCTGAATATGAGTAGATAGTCATCAGTCCAGACATGCTCATTCTTGAATATGAGTAGATATTCCTCTGTCCAGACATGCTCATTCCTGAATATGAGTAGATAGTCCTCGGTCCAGACATGCTCATTCCTGAATATGAATAGATAATCCTCAGTCCAGACATGCTTATTTCTGAATATGAGTAGATAGTCCTCAGTCCAGACGTGCTCATTCTTGAATATGAGTAGATAGTACTCGGTCCAGACATGCTCATTCCTGAATATGAGTAGATAGTCCTCGGTCCAGACATGCTCATTCCTGAATATGAAAAGATAGTCCTCTGTCCAGACATGCTCATTCCTGAATATGAGAAGATATTCCTCTGTTCAGACATGCTCATTCCTGAATATGAGAAGATAGTCCTCTGTCCAGATATGCTTATTCCTGAATATGAGTAGATATTCCTCAGTCCAGACATGCTCATTTCTGAATATGAGTAGATAGTCCTCGGTCCAGACATGCTCATTCCTAAATATGAGCAGATAGTCCTCAGTCCAGACATCATTATTCTTGAATATAAGTAGATAGTCCTCTGTCCAGATATGCTCATTCCTGTATATGAGTAGATAGTCCTCAGTCCAGACATGCTGATTCCTGAATATTTGTAGATAGTCCTCGGTCCAGATATGCTCATTCCTGAATATGAGTAGATAGTCCTCAGTCCAGACATGCTCATTCTTGAATATGAGTAGATTGTCCTCTGCCCAGTTATGCTCATTCCTTAATATGAGTAGATAGTCCTCTGTCCAGACATGCTCATTCCTGAATATGAAAAGATAGTCCTCTGTCCAGACATGCTCATTCCTGAATACGAGTAGATAGTCCTCGGTCCAGACATGCTCATTCCTGAATATGAGTAGATAGTCCTCTATCCAGACATGCTCATTCCTGAATATGAGAAGATATTCCTCTGTCCAGACATGCTCATTCCTGAATACGAGAAGATAGTCCTCTGTCCAGACATGCTCATTCCTGAATATGAGAAGAGAGTCTTCTGTCCAGACATGCTCATTCCTGAATATGAGAAGATAGTCCTCGGTCCAAACATGCTCATTCCTGAATATGAGTAGATAGTCCTCAGTCCAGACATGCTCATTCCTGAATATGAGTAGATAGTCCTCAGTCCAGACATGCTCATTCCTGAATATAAGTAGATAGTTCTCAGTCCAGACGTGCTCATTCTTGAATATGAGTAGATAGTCCTCGGTCCAGACATGCTCATTCCTGAATATGAGTAGATAGTACTCGGTCCAGACATGCTCATTCCTGAATATGAAAAGATAGTCTTCTGTCCAGACATGCTCATTCCTGAATATGAGAAGATAGTCCTCTGTCCAGACATGCTCATTCCTGAATATGAGAAGATAGTCCTCTGTCCAGACATGCTCATTCCTGAATATGAGTAGATAGTCCTCTGTCCAGACGTGCTCATTCTTGAATATTAGTAGATAGTCCTCGGTCCAGACATGCTCATTCCTGAATATGAGTAGATAGTCCTCGGTCCAGACATGCTCATTCCTGAATATGAAAAGAGAGTCCTCTGTCCAGACATGCTCATTCCTTAATATGCGAAGATAGTCCTCTGTCCAGACATGCTCATTCCTGAATATGAGTAGATAAGTCTCTGTCCAGACATGCTCATTCCTGAATATGAGTAAATAATCTTCTGTCCAGACATGCTCATTCTTGAATATGAGAAGATAGTCCTCTGTCCAGACATGCTCATTCCTGAATATGAGTAGCTACTCTGTCCAGATATGCTCATTCCTGAATATGAGAAGATAGTCCTAGGTCCAGACATGCTCATTTCTGAATATGAGTAGATAGTCCTCTGTCCAGACATGCTCACTCCTGAATATGAGAAGATAGTCCTCTGTCCAGACATGCTCCTTCCTGAATAGGAGTAGATAGTCCTCGGTCCAGACATGCTCATTGCTGAATATGAAAAGATAGTCCTCTGTCCAGACATGCTCATGCCTGAATACGAGTAGATAGTCCTCAGTCCAGACATCCTCATTCCTGAATATGAGTAGATAGTCCTCGGTCCAGACATGCTCATTCCTGATTACGAGAAGATAGTCCTCTGTCCAGACATGCTCATTCCTGAATACGAGTAGATAGTCCTCAGTCCAGACATGATCATTCCTGAATACGAGAAGATAGTCCTCTGTTCAGACATGCTCATTCCTGAATATGAGAAGATAGTCCTCTGTCCAGTCATGCTCATTCCTGAATATGAGAAGATAGTCCTCTGTCCAGACATGCTCATTCCTGAATATGAGTAGATAGTCCTCTGTCCAGACATGCTCATTCCTGAATATGAGAAGATAGTCCTCTGTCCAGACATGCTCATTCCTGAATATGAGTAGATAGTCCTCTGTCCAGACATGCTCATTCCTGAATATGAGTAGATAGTCCTCGGTCCAGACATCCTCATTCCTGAATATGAGTAGATAGTCCTCCGTCCAGACATGCTCATTCTTGAATATGAGTAGATTGTCCTCGGTCCAGACATGCTCATTCCTGAATATGAGTAGATAGTCCTCGGTCCAGATATGCTCATTCCTGAATATGAAAAGATAGTCCTCTGTCCAGACATGCTCATTCCTGAATACGAGTAGATAGTCCTCGGTCCAGACATGCTCATTCTTGAATATGAGTAGATAGTCCTCGGTCCAGACATGCTCATTCCTGTATATGAGAAGATAGTCCTCTGTCCAGACATGCTCATTCCTGAATATGAGAAGATAGTCCTCTGTCCAGACATGCTCATTCCTGAATATGAGAAGATAGTCCTCTGTCCAGACATGCTCATTCCTGAATATGAGTATACTGTTAATCTATCTTATTTGACAACATGGATTGGGTTGGGCTGTAACATGTGAAATCTGTCAAAATATCATAAAGTGGCTGGACTTGCTCAAGGATACACAACGGTAGCCAATTTGGGCTGATCCTAATTTGAACCCACATCCTTGTGGTCATGAAACGCCTTAACTAGTATGCCACCACAGGTATTAAAGCAGTTTGATCAAAGCAGAATGCACTTAGATAATTCAGACCATATGAAATTTAATTGCATACAAATGTAACCCGCTGCCAATTTAAAAGACAATATTTAAAGCGCATGATGGAGGTATTTTAGCTTTAAGTTTTTCATGTGTTCTGGTTTATGGTGATATTTTATAATAATTCTACTTCTGCATAGCGGTTTTATATTCATTTTCTCAAACAAGCAAACATTTTAATCTTGTAGTATATTCACGGAATATATATGTTGCCATTATATATTATGCATTTTTATTTCTGTAACATTGATCACTATGAATCAGCTATTCTCATAAACTTATAAGATCATACTTGGACTTTCAATTGATGTATACCAATGTAATTACTACACTCATTCATTCGGGATGTTACCATTTTGCTCTTGATTTTTTTCAATATTCTCGAATACCTTTGTTTGAATAGTTGTATTTGAAAACTGAATCCTATTTTCATTTCTGCATCGTCAGTATTTCATTATATTTCTGAGATTCACTGCATAGCGAACATGCAGTTCATACGTCATGCTTGGTTAGGGGAAGAAAACTGCCAAGCATTTCTTGTGTGTATGATTGGATAAATCCTTAATATGTCCCTTTATAAATAATTACATTGCCGCATATCACCATTTTTTTTAAAACTGATGGTGGACTGCTGAATATATTTAATATTGTTTAAATGTCTACTAGTGCATTCACACGACTTATCGTTTATATTATAAATTTAATCTTCAGGAAGCGATTTGTATAGGCATTATGTTATATACCTCATCATAAATGAAAATAATGACTATAGAACATGGATTTTTTTTGTCCTTGGAGACAAAATGTTCCTAGCTCATTTCGCGCTCTGTAATTTCCGTAAATCAAAGCAAAAGTGACTTTCCAACTTTTATTGTAGTTGCATTCGCCAAGTGGAGCCGTGTGTAAAAAAAGGGGAAGGTCCTGTTGAGCAATTACCTTATTACATTCCTACAATGTGAAATAGTATCAGAATATTTGCTGCAAAGCGATATAGTTGAATCGTCCGTGATGTCTAGAATCAGATTTCAAGTTAGTAATTTATACTAACAAGTCACCACCAAGGAAACTTTCTCTCATTTATTTTATAAGGGACATTTTAGATTTGTTATCTGTGAAATTGAAGGCTCCTGTGTACATCTGTAATTTCCAATAAAGAGCTGCAAGAAAGTTCATGATCTGTCACAACTGTTTACATATTTTTCTTATCATTTGATTAAAGTTCAAACTTTTTTTGTTCATGCAGATATAGAAACTGTAACATGATGAAGTCTGGTATATATAAATATTATGTTAATTCGCTTAAACTGGTGTTCATTCTTTTCTATGAAAGCTTAGAATTATTTTTAACATTTAATAAACTTTGGCGTTGGGTAAACATTTTTCACTTATTAATTAAACCCCGATTATAAAATGCTGTAAATCAATCAGTGTAGGGCACTGATGAGGAAGAAACTAGTTTTTAGTTGCAAATAGTATATTGGGTTGTTTACGGACAGTGGGAAAATGCATTACAAACCTCCTTGGGCACGATTATGGACAAGGATTTTCAGATCACCCTGGGCACATTTACCGACAATGGGAATTGAACATGAGTAATATTGGGCCTGTATACAGACAAAGGAAAGTCAGGTTGAACAGGAATGGAACGGGTGAGATAACATTACGGTCATGAAGATTGGAAACAATGTTGCAAGAGACTGACCTGACTCAGGTGGAACAACAAGGACTGACATGCAAATGGCGTGACTTTAAAAGGGACAAAACCCCCGACCTGCACAATTTTATTGTAAATAGAAGGATGTTTTTTTATTTGCATCTATTGTAATTTGCACAAACATTTCATAAAAAATACATTTCTTTATTCCGAGATCAAACGGAAAGAACCTGCTACTATTTTGTTACCTCCCTTCCAGAAAACCTGGATGTGACGTTATTTGAGATGATTGACATATAAGAGTCGTATTCAGCTTGTGGCGTGGGTTCGAGTCTAAGATTCAGCTAATGTAGTTATGTGAGAAAGCTTGCCAGTAGCTTCTCGTGGGTCGGTGGTTCTTTCCGGGGGTTTTCCTGGGATCTTCCTCCACCAGTAATACTGGCTGCCATGTATAGCCTATAGTGTGCTGAAAACTGGCGTTAAACCCTAAAACAAAAAAACAAAATTCAGCTTGTGCAGCAAAGTGTCAAGTAGAAACAAGATTGTTCAAT
The DNA here is from genome assembly GCA_029339505.1 of Unio delphinus. Classification (NCBI taxonomy): domain Eukaryota; kingdom Metazoa; phylum Mollusca; class Bivalvia; order Unionida; family Unionidae; genus Unio; species Unio delphinus. The sequence continues at coordinate 6,769,744 of JAQISU010000177.1, read as the reverse complement.
GCGCATGTCTATATTGTGTACATAATAGCAGTTCCAGACAGATTTTTTTTTCTTCTCAAATTTCCAAAGGACCTTAAAAGGAGATCTGTATGGGTGATCAAATTATTGAGAGAAGGCTTTCTGCCAACTCAACACAATAGGTTGTGCCAGAGACTTGTCGAGCTTGAATGTTTCTCGCCATTGTCAGAACCTGATGAGTCATTTATGATCTTTAATGGAATATTCTACTTCGGGAATGTCAATGCATCACTGTCATCACAGACAGTCGCCATAATTTAAACATTCAAGCACAGCCAACTCATAGAACGCTTGACAGCATTATCAATGGTATATGGAGAATCACCTCATGGAGAACTCACGCCATTGAGAACTCTCCCCCACGTATCTGGAGAAGCTGCCCCAGAGTGGTTTGAGAAATCGCCCCAAATGGTGGGAGAAGTCACCCCAAAACATGTCTTCCAGAAAGACTAATTAATATTTATCTTTGAAATAAATAAATAATTTAAAAGATAGAAATGTTTAACTTAGAAATATACTTTTAGCAAGAAAGATGTTGCCACATGGTGGTTACCGCATTATTTGATTACACGAATGATGTATCTTATTATCAGACATTGGCTCTCCTGTACAAGGAAGCAAACTCCATAACTATGCAACTTCAGATGGTTTTGGAAGCTAAACAGAAACAAAGTCAGACCGGAAAACAAAAGAAAAACAAGGAAGAATATTTCACTTGTGAGATATGTTCAAAAACGAAGAACTAAGTATCAGTGCATTGATGAATACAATTTCTAGATTATTTGCTGCATTCATTTTGTGTAATGTCGATAATATAAAAATAACTCACTGACAATTGAAAGTCTGTGTTTATATAATCTCGTTATATTTCTTATAACAGCACACACCGTAACACCAAGATATCATTTGTATAAAATGTTGCTGTTAACTTTATTTAAATATTATAAATATTATACTAACATTAATCATTAATGTGGTAATTACTCTCAAACTCGGACCAGGCTAATTTGGTACAAATTGCTGATTCGGCCCAGATATCTGGCTGATTCTCCAAACTTGCTGATTCAGATCATGTGAAATCTTATTCAGTTTTGTCAAGGATTTAAAAGTGACATTTAAATTTGTTGTTCAAGATGATCTTCTTATAATGTCCCAAATACATTGAGCATTTATGTATTTTAGGTAACAAAATCCCATTAGTATGTGTGCTAGGCCGATAAATCAGCCCTTCACCCGTTACGATCAAAATCGTAACGGGTGAAGGGCTGATTTATCGGCCTATATGCGTGCTTGTGATGTTGTTATATATACCGGTTAATAAAATAACGTAATCCTGATTATTATGCATCGGCAATTTAGTAATAAAATATTTTTAAACTTCACGTTCAACTTTAAATAGTTTGTTTTATTGAGAAATAATAAAAATACGAACACTAACAAATAAGAAGAAATAAACTAAATGATGAACTCAAAATAGCAACCTCATTTCCTGATTATTGAGTTCAAGTAGCATTCATCAAAGGTTAGCAAATCTCTATGAAAAATTAAATCAAATTAAAACGTTCAGTTAGAGAGATGATACTATGGCCCTTTGGCTTAAACACGGCCAGCACCAATTCAATATATTTTGTGTTATATCATGCTTACACGTGCTCTAATTTTCCAATTAAAATGCATCTAATGACTTGATCAGCGGAGCTAAAGGGACAGATACCACTTTTTTTTTTTGTTAAGTACAGAAGCAGAGTTGATCAAATTGAAAAGTTGCACATTTTATAGATTTTTTAAGCTATTAAGTTGAAGAAAAACAACAATAAATAAAGCCTTAAAAACCATGGGCGACATCTTAGATTTAGTATATATGATCCTTCTCCCAGGGCGAGTTCTCCATGGGACGAGTTCACCATATATCATTATCAATAATGCAGGTGTGTACACAGTGTCTCTAATGACGAAACATCTGCTATTTTTTGGGGGGGTGGGGGGGGGAGCGCGTTGTTCTATTCAAGACGGATAGGGAGAGATGATCGGTTTTTCATACATTTCTTCCTAATGAGTAAGAATGAAAGGTACACATTTTCAGAAAATGAACCATATCCATATCGCAAATTACATATAAATTTTGCACGAATTTCAGTTTTGCATGTTTGTCTCCTTTAAGGACACAAAGAAACATGTATAGAGATGAAGACGTGCATACTATCATGCATACTATCATACACACTATCACACACACACACACACACACATATATATATATATATATATATATATATATATATATATATATATATATATATATATATATATATATATATATATATATATATATATATATACATACATACATACATACACATACATACATACATACATACATACACATACATACATACATACATACATACATACATACATACATACATACATACATACATACATACATACATACATACATACATACATACATACATACATACATACATACATACATATTTTTATAGGCAAGAAAGTACATGTATATCGTTTCGAGACAATAGTTCTTCCACCATCTCCTCACTTTCTCAATAACTCCTTTCTTCTTCTTCTTTTCTGTCCCTGGAATCCAGTCAGGATGACCCATCAATCTAAATTTTTCCTGTATCTATATCCAGTTTTTGCTCAATATTTCAAACTCCTTTTTCTTATTTCTATTGTCTTTGTCTTTATTCTTTTTATCCCAGTTATCTTTAATCTTCTTCACCTTTTCTTCCAGCATTTTTCTCATCATTTCTTCTCCTTCTATAGTTGGTACAGCCCCCATTTCACAAATGACCACTCTATTAAATTGAAATTGTTTTCTAGAGAGCATCTCACTTTAATCACACTATCAAGTGCTTGATTCGAGGTCCCCACTCTTACATATTTAGGTTCAATGGAACCTCTTAATGTTTCTACTTTCTCTTCTATCATTCCTTGTAGTAGATCCCTTAAGCTGGTCACTTGACTTGTCACAAAGTCTTTGGTAACTAGATAGTTCCATTCATGTTCTAGCCATTTCACCACATATGCTCCATCCACCATCCAGTACCAACTGTCTTTTAGGTTGTTGAACAAATTTATTCAATGTTGAATGGCGTGAACGTAACTTACAAGAATTAAGGTCGCTTTCGCCAGGTGCGTTTGCGACCATTTAATTCCTTAATGTGATGTCTAATGACACCACAGAAACTGTTTAACAGGGAGAGTGTCGCATTTAATGGACATGTCCGGGCGCAGCAGGAAGCCAAGTGACCGGCAGGGCGCAAAACGTAAAGGGGTGGTACGGAGACTGCACGCCCTAAAACTCCAGAACATGTTGTGTCAAAAAAAACAACTGATCCAATGTTGTGTAAGCCACCCTTACAATTGACAAAAGCATTTTAGTTGTGTAATTTCTAATTATATGTTTGAGTACATTGGGATTTAGTGTACATGGTGTACTTTTGATTATCTAAAAGTTACCAATCAGTTAAGAGTAAGCCTCCTTAGTTCGGTTTGTGTAACGCTTTGGGTTTTTTTTAACTCTTAGTGTAGATTTTGATAGTGATACATATAGGATCGAGGTAGGGTTGTGGGGATAGAACTTTTGCCAAAAATGGTCTTCAAGCCAAAGGAAGACCTGTGAAGAAAAGGAGTGGGACAATGGGAGCCTTGTTGGAAGAGCTCAGAACAGCATTGGCTTGCCACTGTGAGGGGTCCATCCTGGTGTTTGCTAAAATGTTACCTAGCACCAGTTTTACAACCGTATCCAAAAAAGGGGAGGGTGGCTGTCTTCCTTTCATTTCCTCATTCTCCTTGTCTTTTCTGTTCTTCCTTTCCTTTATGCTGTTAGGTTGTTTCACTCCCCCTGCATGTGTAGCTGATGTTGAAGTCCTGCCGTGAAGCACTTCAAGTTGGCAGTATATGCAGCTGGTCTTAATGTTGCTGACAGATAATTGTTAGAGAGAAACATACATTGTGCCCCTATGTGACTGTATAGGTTTCTTTGGTTGATAACCTTCAGGCGGGTTGCTTAGTGTTGTGTGTTGATAGTTTGGGGCCTATGTTGGTGTTTGCTATTTACTTCCGCCTTGTACGGGGGGCCTGAGGACTGGGCTTAGGTCACCTTATAATCTTGGAGTGTATAGAGCCTAGGTTCGTTGATTAGGATGGTCTTACCTATAATGTCGCTGCTTTCATCTCAGCCTGTTGTTGCAGATAAACTGGTTTAGTTTTAGTGTAGCTCTGGTGATTAGCAGTGTATGAGGAAAGGATGGTAACTGATATTAGGTATAGTAGTAATGTAAAGATTTGGATCGCTTTAATTTTAAGATTTTTACAGCCTCCACTTCACAAATGCTGATGGTAATCTTGAGCCTGCTTTATAGCTGGCTGTGACATACCTACCTACCGGTGTTTAATTAAACTATGTTTGGTATTATATGTTTTGATATTTACCGATTGGGCCTGCTTTTTAGCTGGCAGTCTTACTTACCGCCATGACCCTGTTATTAACGTTGCGTAATTAAAGTATGTTTAGTATTAAATGTTTTGATATTTACCGATTAGTTTGAGGTAGTTGATAATGTACCTATAAGGGGTGTCTAGGTTCTTGTTACATACCCTATCTAGGAATTGTGGGTAAGTTGTGGCTGATCCAAAGTTCCCTCTGTTGTGTTTGGAGATGAACACGTTGCCGATGATATTTGTGGCAGTAGCAGCAGAGGGGGCGAATCAGACAACTTTTTTTTGTTTTTATTTTTGATTATACCCCCTCCAAAATAACACTAGACCCTTCTCGCGAAAAAATAAGTCTCTGACCCTTGTCTGAAAACATTCGCGTCGCAACGTCGTTGTCACTCACCCCCTCTGCTGCTAGAACTTTCAGTTCTGGGTTTACGGTGATTTTACCCGAATATTTTATCAAGTCCGATACGATATCGTGTCCTAGGGTCTGCTAAATTTATTGTCACAAATCGGTGTGGTTTTGACTGAGCGTGACTAAAGAAATTTCTAAACTGATTATGATTCATATCACCGCTGCACCAAGTTTGATGAATATTTCGTAGCGTATGAGTATCAACGCCGTTAAATACACACAACACATTGCAATTATCTCTGATCACTTTTGGTATTTGTGTGTATCGTTGAGTGACATAGATCACATCAGTGTTTTTATGCCTGCCTCGGGAAAATATTCTAGCAGGATTTTTTTGATTATCTAACATGATATCATCGTATACCACTAAATTGTTAATACTTCCATCGATGTCTTCCCCGGAAGGGGCTTCCTCTATATCAGTAATAAACTCAATAAAATCTTCATCGATTTGAAATTCTTTTGCTTTCTCGTTAAAATCCTTTAGCACTTCATAGCATCGCTGATCGTCTACACTCGGGGCTATTAAATACAATTTGTTCCATTTCATCCATCTCGTTATCAAATTAAGTAGCAGTTGTGTCTTTCCGCTTCCAGATGGTCCGATTATAATCATTCTAATTGAATTCGGCAACATTTCATGATGTTTAATAGGTTCCCGTCGTCGGGTAGCTGAATAATCAATTATATTCATGCCGTTATATATAAATTATGGATCTATATTGTGTGAAGTGTAAAAAACGTACTGGCACAGATGACTTGACGACGATTACAACTAAAAATAACCGATCAGCGCTTTCTGGTAAATGCGTACAATGTAGTACAAAGAAATTTAGATTTGTTTCTAAACCCAAGGAACTCAAGGAACCTTTAAAAAAAAACGAGGAGGTGATATCGCAGCCAAATTAACAAAACTCCCTGGAACTCCATGGGCAAAATACCCCGGAGAAAAACACCTTCCAGGATATAGCTACTGTGGACCGGGAACAAGACTTGATATCAGACTCAATGATCAAAATCAGCCCCGACCCGGTGAGGAACCAATAAACGCTATTGATAAGGCCTGTCACCTTCATGATGTATCTTATAAAAGCAGTAATCTGCAGCACAGGCATCTAGCAGATGTGAAATTAATTCATGCGTTAAATGCTATTTCTGATAAATCTTTCAAAAAAAAATTGGCTTCCTTTTTGATAAAATCGGCTATGAAAAGTAAATTGATGTTAGGGGCTGGTAATTAATAACAACATGGAATCTATTTATTATTCCCCAAGAGGATACTGGAAGGGTAAATCAGCAATCCATAAACTCGCTAGTGCTGCAAAAGTGAAAAAACCACTGCGGCTCATTGGTTATCCAAACAGGCACTATGGCAAATTTATCTACCACCGCCTAAACAAATCAATTTCTCGCATTTTGATGTGACCGGACCCAATGAAGTTCATCAGGCTGATCTATTATTTCTGCCACATGATCGTGGTTACAAATACGCATTAACCGTAGTTGATATTGCAAGTCGATACAAAGAAGCAGAACCGTTAAAAACAAAATCAGCCACTGAAGTGGCTTCTGCATTTGAAAGGATTTATCGAAGGAGTCCTCTGCACTGGCCAAATCTATTACAAGTTGATCCTGGCAAGGAATTTCAGGGTGCAGTGTTATCTACAATGAAATATCACAATGTCGCTATCAGACGAGGGCATACTGCACTGCATCGTGATCAGGCCATTGTAGAACGATTTAATAAAACCCTTGCTGAGCGGTTATTTGGATATCAATACGCAAAATAATTCATCCAAGAAAAAAGATCCCGTGAATGGGTTAAAAGGTTACCAGCTGTGATTACTGCACTGAATAACGAGATTACTAGAACCATCAACATGAAACCTATCAATGCGATTAAAAAGAAGTCAATACCTGAAATGGAAATTCAAAAAGATTTTAGCGTTTCCCAACCAATTCTTGGTAGTAATGTCATTGTGAGGTACTTATGCGAACCAGGAGAGCTTGAGGGTGGCACAAAAAGGGCTACTGATCCTATTTGGAGTGTTACTGCACATAAGATATCTAGTATAACACGATCTACGGGTAGACTTCCAATCTATAAACTGGATTCAACTGCCCCTCAACGGGGTTTTACTAGACAACAATTACAAGTGATACCTGAGGATACTCAATTACCACCACATGGGCTTAACTAGCACCCTTGCGTCTATTGCACTCAAGACAAGTCAACTTCACATTATTTCTGACATGACCGAGATTGTTATTTTTTCTGTCCACGGTGAATTGGCGAGGATCCTTATCCGAATACTGCCAACGCATTATACAATTGCAACTCGCGCAGTGATTATTCTGTTGTTGCTTCAGAGTAATTATTAATTCAGCATCAATATCAAATTCTCGTTGTTTTTTTTTGTCTTGTTGTTTGTAACCGGAGAGTTTTTTTATCAATAATATCATCTATTGTGGTGTCATTATCATCGCCAATGATTTCATCATCGAAGACAATTCTTCGAAGTTGAATTATTTTTCGTACTCTAGACACTGCGAGATAGACTAAATTCGACCATTCTATGCGATTATCTACTATCCAAACAATTGTATCCGATATAGTCAATCCCTGTGAAGAGTGTATTGTTGCTGCATAACCTAGCGTCCATGGGGATTTATTAGCACGCAATGCATCTTCAACGACATTGATATCAACCAGCACAATATCATTTAATACGAGAATCTGTCTTTGAAATCCTTCGGATTTTGGTCCTGGAATATCAACTTCGATGTTCTGTTTTCGCGTATCCGATGGCCTATAACATAACGGTACTGGAAGTGTTGCAAATTTTTGTTTATGCAATTCAAATAACTTCATCTGAAGTGTATCCCTGACTATTTTTCTACTTGCAATGATTAAATCATTTGGTCTCCACGCTTCCCAAAACTCATTCATGGGAGTTTCCGAAATTATTTCACGGGCTATTTCACACTGGATTCTATCCGGTTGTAATCTAATTAGTTTCTTAAATTCTTTTAATTCATTATCAAGTGATCTATGATCGGTATCAATTTCTTCATAATAGTCTACAAAACCCATTAGCCATTCATGGGGAGATGCACCGATAAATGGTGGAGGTTGGCCGTGATCACCGCACATGACGACTTTTGTATTCTTCAATAACAACCACTCAAGAAATATTTTTAAGACATCTTCGGACACTGTGTCTATTTCATCCCAAATGATAATTTCAGGAATAAATTTCTCTCCCATGCGCTCAGGAGTCCATTTATCTCCCTTCCATCTAAAGAAACTATGATAAGTGCAGGCATTTACCCCTCGTTGTTTCATCTCTCTGGCGAGTCTGTGAGTCGGTGTTAGCACAATCATGTTTGGATTGGAAACGCTAGCGTTTCTACGGAATAACTCAATTACCCGGGTTGTTTTTCCTGACCCACCACAGCCGTTTAAATAAACTGTTTTATATCTACAGATTGGATCAGAAATCGGTGGTGCACTAGAAAATTCTGAACACTTATTGCTTTCTAAGTAATTATTTTCAATGGTAACATCTGCTGATGGAATATAATCATGAAGCATTTCCTTCTTAATTCTCCATGACCCCCAATTCTCGTTGCCAGTAGCCTTAAAATCAGCCATTTTGCTATTTATGTAAAATGAGTCAGTAGCAACTCTAACTGCGGTGGTAGGAAATCTATTGATCATTGAAAACAGATTGATAGAAGCATAACCAAGCATAGAAGCTCTCAAATATGTGTACTGCTGATGGTATCCATCAGTGTAAGTAACAATTGTACCCAATTTGGTTCCATCGGACATAAATGCGTCCTTACGATTGACATATAAGCCCCTATTCGTTAAATCTTTGATTACAAAATCGTATTCAGCATTGTCTATAATCAATCGTGAAGAATATCTCGTATTATCATCTTTGCCACCTTGGGTAAATTTACCGATTATTCTTCGTCCAAGATCTTTTGCTTCATTGTTTCTGATTTCAAATAACTGTCTGGACCAATCCATGATTTGTTGTTCATTAAAATCAGGAAACAGTTTTCGCTCTTCGCTAATTATTTTTTCTAGATCAGGTTGTGGTAACCAGACTGATTTCTGTGCTCGATAGGATATAATTGCTTCACTGACAATTAATGATTTTAACATCTTACAATCAAGCATATACCGTAATAACACTATTGGCATCCAGTGTTTTTCAGACATGTGTTTACCAATCCAAAGATAACTACACGGATGAAGTCCTTCAGCCATTTCAAATGATACTACACAAGCGAATCCGGTTAAATCGAAATGTGGCAGTGGTCCATTAATAGCAACACGGGTCATTTCGTGTGTAGGGTGTCCAAATCGTTTGAAATATTTCTCACACTCTCCATACCCAAGAAAACTTCCTGGATAACATGCAATCATATCAACTGAAATAACGGTATCAGCGGTGTATTTTGTGTTCCATAATCCTCCATGGCTGTATTCAAGACAGGACAATTTGACATCTGATAAGAACTCACTTCGGATTGGTTTCCACGCGTTTTTCTTCCTAGCAAAATGTGCTACAACTGATGGAAGTGTAAAACAGTTTGCTAATAATTGATCGTTGTCTTCCCCCCCCCCCCCCCAGAACTCTGGGGAGAAAATTCACTAGCTAGTTGTTTCATTTGATTATGTAGCTCTTCAGTACGGTACAATTCTCCGTTGGGCCTTACAAACTGATCAAATCTACATTCTTCGTCTGAAGTACTATGAAATAGCCACACTGACACAGAATCGTTTTTACTCAAATGGTAAATAGCATCAAATAATTTCTGCTCTGAAAAAAACTCTTCGGTTCCAAACAGATATTTTACGGTTCTATCCCGTGGGAATATTGTTACTGCAGATGACCACGCGTGTGCGTTATGATCAATAATTTCAATGGGAGCTCCCTGTGATTTATATTTCGATTCGTATAATACTTCTCCGGTGATTGTCCTTACCGATATTGGAAATCTCAATGATGTTTCTAATTTGGCTATATCTTGAATTGTTGCCCCATGCTGTTTCACTGTCAGTTCCCATTCGGTTATTTTTTTTCGTCTTAGATCAGTTAGTTTATTTCCCCGGGACGCATTTGTGAAGTGTTCTATTATTCGTGTTGCTACACAATTGAGCCCTGTCGAATATTTCATGGGTGCTAGTTTTGAAATATCAGGTTTTTCATTGAGCGGATATATCCCGTAAACAACTACTGTGACAGGATAAGATCTTTCGTAGTAGGGTTTATCAAGTCCAGTCAAAATTCCTGGTTTTGAATCCTGAGTCACAGTGACAGTTTTTTTGTCCTTAAGAATAGGCTCGTATTTGTCCCTAATGATCCATTTTCCATTATCATGGATAAGGAATTTTATTCGAAAAAAATTTCTTTCTTCCCCAAGACGTGAGATTATCACTGCTGCTTTTTCATCATTCATGGTAGCGTCAACAACACCATCAATTCGAAATGTTGACCAACAATGAGCTGCCCCATCACGCTTGAATTCATTAAAACAGTCTCTGATTTTACTAATCAAGGTTCTATCAAGAATTTTATTCTTTGGTGTATCAGAAACTCTATTAAGATTGAATTGAACACTTTTCCAGGGCTTAATTTTCGATAATCTCTCGAACTCCTCCATACTATAATTAAAACAAGCATTTAAATGAAAGATTTAAGTATAATGAATCATTGCAAATGGCTTATGATTGGATCAGTGACACCGTGTTACAAATCATGCAGAAATGAATTCTGTTGGTATCATATGCAAAGCTTTCGTCGTGGAAGCCTTGGTCCGTTACCCTGTATTCAATGTGGGGTTGGGGTCAGGGGGAGGTCGCAATTATGCGTTATGTGTGGGGGCAAAAGATACAGGGAACTAAAACGCTATTATGATAAAAGAATAAAAAATACTGCCATTGACCCCAACGATGACAAAATAATAAAGACTGCTCAAGATTATATACAGAGACTTATAATTAAACCAAACAATGAATTAGAAAAATAGTGTTATTATACAAATGAACCAAGAATTCAGACCTCACCCGTGCTTGTTAATTATGAAGCATTCCGTAATGGTATTATCAGAAAATTCGATTTTCGCGTGTCAAAATACAGTACACGCGTACGTCTATAACACCAAGGGAGACAACTATTAAATGATATAACCAAGGGAGTTATCATTGTGATTTAGCTTCTGAGTATTGTTTTATAGGAAAAGAAATATTTTCTTTTTTTTTAGTGTTTAAGTCAAATATTCTGTCTCATGTGCGATTAATGCGTATTTCATAAACATAGGATGTGATCCGGAGATGCAGGCGTTACAGGATAACACACGTGTATACTTTTTCCCTTAGATTGTGTTAACTTGTTTAATGGGTATTGTGATTCAGCGCTGGGCATTGTTTTGTAAGAAAAGACATGTTTTCAAACAATTATATTCTTTGTTCTAGTGTTTAAGTCAAATATTCTGTCTCATTTAAATACTGTGAAACACCATTAATAAGTAATTCAAGAAAATAAAATAGCATACTTGCGGATTGATGTATTAATTCCCTTTATATACCATATGAATAGTTACAACATATATACGTTAAAAAACGTTATTCTTTATAGACGTGAACAGTGGTCTAACGGTATCGTGTTTGGCTTGTAAACCCAGACAATTATTCTTCACATGTTCGCGCCACATAGCAGACAATTGTCTGATGGTGAAACGGTTGGATGTTTTTTTTTCTATTTAATTGAGGGGAGGAAGGCGCCCCCTCTGTGTTTACATTCACATAACATGCAAAACCCATGCTATCAAATTTACGGTAGCGGTGGGTTGTCGGTTTTTGACAACTTACGCAACCATGAATTTGATTTCATGGGTTGCATGTTATGTGAATGTAAACACATAAATGCCCTACATTACATCATCATTGAATTATAATCCATCCTTAATTAAGTTAATTAAGTATATGTATACCTACAATTTGCCACAACACTCAGTGGAAATATATACGGTATTTGTGCTGTCCTTAATTAAGTATATGTTGTGACGTCACCCCAAGCATATCTTCTGGGCGGTCTAAGATGGCGTTTGCCACGTTAGGCCTCCCCTTTCGGAGATGTATGTTTCGGGTTTCCCTTGGGCTTACTTGGATGTGAAGGCAACCAAGGAGTTCCAAAGATGTGTTGTCGTATATATGTAACCTCTAGGTCATTTCACGTAAACATACCCTCTTGTGATTATAACCCGTTATTTGACGAGTTAGATTCACTCTTAGGGGAATATGTTTCCGGTGAATGTAAATATAAATGACCTAAAATAAATACCATCCATGGATGTAATTAGCTCTCCATCACATTTGGGTTACCCCGTATGGTGTTCAAAAATGAATTACCGGCCAAAAAAAGGTTCGTGGATGCACATTGGGTAAACCCAGAATGAATTATAGGCTAAAAGAAACGGTCATAGGGTCATATCTGAAAGAGCAAAAACATTCTGATATAAAACAGAAACAGAAAAATGCTCTAACAAAGGAACACTATGAAAGACACAAAGGCCTAATAAGGGACCCAATCAATGCAAATAGAACCACAACGGCCTATATCAAGGGGGCCAAATGACTGATAATCGCTCATCATGGTTGATATTTATTTTTGTCTGCATTTATATTTATATATACAGACTTAATTTTAAAAAAGATAGTTATATATACAGAATTAATTTTTAAAAATATATTTATATATACAGAATTAATTTTAAAAAATATATTTATATATACAGACTGAATTTTAAAAAAGATATTTATATATACAGACTGAATTTTTAAAAAAGATAGTTATATATACAGACTGAATTTTTAAAAAAGATATTTATATCTACAGAATTAATTTTAAAAAAGATATTTATATATACAGACTGAATTTTTAAAAAAGATATTTATATATACAGACTGAATTTTTAAAATATTAACGGCTCATTTATTTTTGAAAAATGAATTAGAAATATGTATTATCATATATGAATTCTGAAATTATGAATAGCATCATAGTTGAAATTGCAAAATTGAAAAATCAGAATATTAAATTGTCAGATGGGTTAAATCCTGATCAAATCAAGTCGGATTTTCAGGATATAGAATACGGAGTTAGCACTAACAAGTATATGTTGCCAAAGAAATATGCACTCATCAAAAAAATTCAAAATTCTATTCGAGACTCTCTTGCATTTTCCAGTGAAGTAGATGTGTTTGTTTCGTTATATACTATCGTGGAAGGAATACGAAAAGAATTGGGTAACGAATATGAATTGAAAAAGGAAGTTAATTCTAAAATTAGAAACTTACGAGCGTTAATTCAAGAAAATGAACTATTTTGATTGACCGGCCCCCTCAATATATTTTGTCAGACAGTAAAATCTCCTTGAGATTTTCATTTTTTTTGTCATTTTTTGATTGAATCAGTGAAAATATTTTCACACTGCGAAAATAAAATAGAATCCTAACAGCTTTTCTCTATGGAAAATGCAATGCAAAATCGACTACTTGACCCTACGAGGTTTTTTGATGAAAATCGATGAAAAATGACCAAGCATCACTGAAAACAGGCAAAAATTGATGAAAAATGGCTAAAAATCATCAAAAATGAGTTTTAACAGCTTTTCCTTATGGAAAATCCCATGTAAAATCGACTACTTGACTGTAAAATCTCTTTGAGATTTTCAACTGAAAACCACCAAAATGGCACCAAAACAGGCAAAATCAATGGATAAAAAATAAAAATATTTCACAGCAATAAAAAATTGGACCGTTAAGGATGGAATCATCGATGGGGAAAATTGTTTCGCAATTGAAAAATGGTTTCTGATTTCAAATAATGGTCAATGAAGCATTAACGACCCGATTGGCTCGTGAGCGACTAGATGCAATTAAGAAATTTATACCAATTCGCGACTCTGTCAGGAATAAACTGCAAGAACGACAGAGTCTTCAGACTGATTTTGCTGCAGGATCTGAAGAGTTGTTTAAACCAATAACTACAACAACGAAACAGATAGTGTCAACAATCTCTGAGCAAGGAAAAAAACAAGAAGAGACTTTTCTCCCTGTGTTAGAAAAAATAGCAAAAAGAACTAAACAAACAAAAAAATCATTAAAAACACTTCCAGTGGATATAGTAGCTACTTCACGGCAACAACAAAAAAAAGAGCAAGTACTAGAAGAACTAGGTGCTATTGCAAGAAAACAAGAAGAGGAAGAAGACATTACTATAGCAAAAATGTATTCACCGCAAAGTATATTTAAAAACTTTGCATACAACATAATTAAAAGTTTTAAAGATGACAATGATTTAATTAACTTTACCGCGCGGAATTTTTCACCCGATCAAAGAGAAATAACTGTAAACAAAGAGTATAAAGAGTATATAAAAAACGACAAGAATTGGATAAAAAAAATATACTTGGCAAACCGTGGTAGATCTAGAATCACAGAAGGTAACCGCAATGATTTTGAGAGTTTTAAAGACAAAGTATTGAGTAAAATAAATCAAATGAATATAGTAGTTAAAGAGGATGAAGAGGAGTCAACTGAAGATAAGTATTTAGGTAGCGGAATAGTTGAAAACACTAGCGTTACTTGTCCTGGTAACATTCTCAGTGATATATCACGGTTAGAAGTCCTCATCGGAGGGAAACGAGCCGGAAATAACTCTCCAGAAATAATTAATGAGGCAGCTGATATCTGTAGACGATTATTTGCCGGTGGTATCATGGACATTAATGTATATCGAGAACTCATTGCTGAGTTAGTTGAAAATCACAAAGATGCCCATGGTTATTACAGCGATTGATCACTAATTAAAAAACTAATAGTTTTATAACAAGATGATTATACACTACAATCATGATAAACCAACCCTCGTCTATGTAGTTAATTCACGGTTTCCAGTTTATAGAGCATACTACGGAGATGGCCTCGGCAAGACCATTTTAAGATTCTTTTCAAGAACGGCCCCAAAAGTGATGCCGTTAGCTAAACAACTAGGAATGAAAGCCATTGATGTTATTCGTGATAAGGGTATTAGTACTGTTGGAGATCTTGCCGGGAAAGCGTTTTCAACTGCGAAGGATAAAATAACATCATTAGTGAGACGAAAAGAGAAACAGGTACCATTGCCATCTACAGCAGAGATGCCTGCGAGTGTCAGTAAAATTATAAATAACGCAGTAGATGAAAAACTAGCGTCGATGGTAAATCAAGAGGACCAAAATAACATGACAGCAAACATGATAGCAGGAAGTGGCTTTAAAAAACCACGACGAAAACGCTAGCGTTTTTCACGATGAAATGGAAAATCCGATTTAGACTCTGATAAATAGAATAAAATGTTCAAAAGGTCATCTGATCCAGCATTTGATATGGATGCCCCAGTGCGTAAAGATGATTCTGTACGCGATTTTCAATTTTATTCTTATCACGCAGTACAACCAGATCTCCGATCACGAATTGAACTTCAAGTTCATGATACCAGTAAATACTTTTTGCCTTGTGAAGCGTTTATTGAAGTAGAAGGAGAACTTGTAACAAATGATGCTGCTCATAATGATCCTCCATATGACATTAGCCCAACTACCCGAGTTGGTTTTGTTAATAACGGTATCATGGCGTTATTTGAAAGCGCTAGATATCTCATTGATGGAAAAGAAATTGAATCCATTGACCGTGAAGTTGATGTGGCTACAACAATCATAGGGTTAGCAAGATATTCTGATGATTATTCAAGATCAGCGGGTCCATCTATGATGTTTGCAAAGGATATTACTGATAACGCTGAACACAACCAGTATTCTAGAGTCAAGGCAACACAAGTCACTGCAGTTAATCCAGCACCAGCCGGATATACAAGACCACCTGGTGAATTTGATGTCATAAATACTATTACTACTTACAATCTAGGATTTGCAACACGTGTAGCAACATTACAAGGACAGCGTCGACAATTTTCATGTGCAATTCCACTGCATCATATATTCGGATTCTGTAGAAACGTCCGAAAAGTTATTTATGGAGCTAAACACACAGTAGCGCTTGTACGAAAGGGTACTGATAATGATGCAATATGGCGTGATGCTGCTGTTCCTGATGGTAAAGTCGTTTTAACAAAACTATCATTGTGGATGCCAGTGTTAACTCCATCAATCACAGCAGAAGGAAAATTGTTATCATTTATGGACCAAGGAGGAAAGTCGTTATTGAGTTGGTTATCAGTGACTACGGATACTAAACAAGACAATCTTAATGGTACATTCACATGGCACCTGGCATCAAAACAAGGGGTTTCAGCTCCACGTCATATATTTATTGCATTACAGAATGCTGCGCGAGTTGGTGATCAACAACGAAGTCATATGATATTTGATCAGTTAGGTGTTAATGAAGTCTCGCTGAGAATAAACGGACAGCAGGAACCATCTGAAGATGTGCAACTTGATTACGGTCAAAATCATATTGCACGTGTCTATCATAACCTGTTGTCATTTATGGCACGTGATCAAAATGTGGATACCGGTTTGCAAATATCACAATGGGATTTCAAAAGCCTCTATCCGATTTATTACTTTTCGCTGGAACATCTCGACTTGGTGAGACAATCTGTCGTTGATATACACTTCAGAGCCCGTGTAACCCGTCCTGGTGGTGTTGCTAATTATAGAGCGGTTGCTGTCATTCTCAGTGATAAATCAATGCTACTTGAAGGTGTTGGTGGAAGAATGAGAGTGGTAGATGCACCAGTGGAAAATATGTAATTGAAAATCCGAAGGATATTTCCATTGAATCGTTTTACGATTTAGAATCAATCAATTATGTATAACATGTCATATAGTGTTATTAGTGTTGCGTTAACTCCTGGTCAAATAAAAAAATTGCAATCAGAATCGGCTAAAAAATGTGGAACCACAATCACGTTGAAACCTAATCAAATGACTGGTGGTGCAAATAAATTATCGCTGACAACTCGTCAAGTGAAACATTTCAATGATGCTTTCAAGGATAAAAAAGGAGTTCAGATCACACTCTCTGCGGCTGCTATCAAAAATATGATAAAAACAGGTGGTATATTTCCGTTGTTTGCTGCAATACCAGCATTGGTTGCGGCAGCAGCCCCAGCAGTAGCAAAAGCGGCCGCATTGGGGGTAGTTGGAGGCTTGGGAACAAAAGCGGTACAGAGCATTGCTGAATCATATGAACCGAAGAAAGGTCAAGGGTATAAAAAAAGGGAAAGGGTCTAAGACTACCAGGAACCCCGTATTCATGGTACAGCGGAAAGGGTCTAAGACTACCAGGAACCCCGTATTCATGGTACAGCGGAAAGGGTCTAAGACTACCAGGAACCCCGTATTCATGGTACAGCGGGAGATCCGTTCACGGATCAGGCCTGAGACTACCAGGAACGGTTTATTAATTCAGAAATCTATGGTTCCAATGTCCAATTTTGATTTAATGGATGCTGCTAAAAAACTAGTGATTAAAAATTTCAGAGGTGTTTTTATGAAAGATCAATTACCACATCAACCAAACAAAACTGAAACAGGTATTATTAATCTCGATAACAGCACCGGACCTGGAACTCACTGGGTTGCATACGCTATTGATCCACGTGGGATTGTCTATTTTGATTCATATGGATTAGCCCCACCAAAAGAGTTTATGCGTTATATAAAAACCCTTCCAATGAAGACTTAGTATTCTACGCTACCAACACAACAAATCAATGACCCACCAATATGCGGCAGTGAAGTATTAAATGTCCTTGACGCTATTTCAGCATCTAGAAAATCACCACACATTGTCGTAAATGACTACACTAGTAATCGCTTTTTAGAGAGAGATATATAAAATATCATGATTGATATTTGGGGGAGACCTCTGAAACCCAAACCCGATGACACTGCAACTCCTGATTCTATCAAGGATATAAAAAAAAAAATTAAAGATGAAATCGCTGAGACGTTGAACTTAACAAGTGTTGACCCGAATGAAATAGTTGTATTTCAAGACAAACAGGGTAAATTGAAATCCAGTAATATTTCTCTGGATGATATTTTAGTTAAACAACAAAATGCAATCGAGAACACCGTTGCGTTATTTTCCGATCAAGGTAAATTGAAAACCAGTAATATTTCTCTGGATGATATTTTAGTTAAACAACAAAATGCAATCGAGGATACTATCGCGTTATTTTCCGATCAGGGTAAATTGAAAACCAGTAATATTTCTCTGGATGATATTTTAGTTAAACAACAAAATGCAATCGAGAACACCGTTGCGTTATTTTCCGATCAGGGTAAATTGAAAACCAGTAATATTTCTCTGGATGATATTTTAGTTAAACAACAAAATGCAATCGAGAACACCATTGCGTTATTTTCCGATCAAGGTAAATTGAAAACCAGTAATATTTCTCTGGATGATATTTTGGTTAAACAACAAAACGCAATCGAGGATACCGTTGCGTTATTTTCCGATCAGGGTAAACTCAAACCGGGTGTACTTTTTTCGACGATTACAGATCGATTTAAAACTCTTAACGATTCTGCGTTAGAACTAGCAACACTTCAATCTAAAACCGAAGAACACATAAAACAGTTTACCGCATTTCGTAGAAATATCATTGATAAATTTATTGGAACTACATTCGATAAAATTGAACTAAAACTCCCTGATATTAAAAAATCCATCGATGAGACGAAAAACTTCATCGAAGCCGTCAAAGGTGATCTTTTGAGGATGATAACAGTTATTGAAAAAACAAAAATTCCTCATGAGAAAACCAACAACGTGGTATACACAATCCAACACGGATCATTTGAGTGGACACCTGAAAACAACAAATTAGACATCACTGCAACAGTTAAGGGTATTTATCGATTAACAATAGTGAGAACGACTCAATTTAATATTTCATCGTCCAGTTCATCCGGGGTCAATAATACGATTTCAACGATCATCGACAAGGATACAACTGAACAGTTCACGTTAATAGCTACTGATAAAAATTTGGTTAGGGTTACAACAACGTGGTATGTGGAATTCGTAGCGGATTTAAGTTGAAAATTGCAAAGCAATTTCACTAACGGTTTCAATTGAAAACGCTAGCGTATTTAAAATAAAAAATGATTTCATCATCGCAATATCGCTATGATCAGGTCAGAGAGTATCAAACTAGACTCAAAACCTTGTCTGAGGAGTATGAATTGAAAATTAAAAAATATCGCA
Source organism: Unio delphinus (assembly GCA_029339505.1). Classification (NCBI taxonomy): domain Eukaryota; kingdom Metazoa; phylum Mollusca; class Bivalvia; order Unionida; family Unionidae; genus Unio; species Unio delphinus. The sequence goes on along the minus strand of JAQISU010000177.1, from coordinate 6,750,539 downwards.
GGAGAATTACCGCAATTGATGTTACTGTGTACGCTGTGAGTCGTGTAATCACCAGAGCTGGTATTATACTGTCTTCAGTGACAATGATGGCTCCGATAGCTGTTCCAATTTGCATTTCTGCGGCAACAACAATCGCTGGAATAATTTCAATAATCACAAAAAAAATATCCTTATGCAGCCAACGGAAACTACAAGACTACATAATTCAATTTCATGTTGTGTCCACTGCATACTCGCAATTATCCTCATTGATATCGTCATCGCTCGATGATACAATTATATCAGAGAGTGAGTTTTCAGCGATGGTAGATATATATGATTCTGCGATGTCAAAATTAGAAATACATCATGAATATAATAACAATGACAACACAGATGGAATTACTTCAACACATAGTGGAGAACACAAACCCAGTACAAACAAGCATGATCTCAATAACCTCAACGAATCCAGAATTCAGTGTCAATTTCCCCTCTCCAGTCCCAGTGAAGGAAATCGCGCTAGCAAAATTACGAGTATACCATAGTTGGCCAAATATCAGATCAAAATCATTTGGTGGTCAACAACCCAATAATTCACTGGTATTTGCAAATAAGAATAAACCCGACGGAACTCCAGACTGGAATGTTGTTTCCATACCAACCGGATCATATCAAATTGAACAAATCAATGATGAATTCGCGCGTAGAATAAAATCGACTACTGGAATAGAATCAAAAATAGCTATAACAGTTCATGTGCCGACACTATCATCTGCCATTGAAATAAGCACAGAAGGATACGTCGTAGATATCTATCAAAGTTCTATTAGAACCGTACTGGGATGGCCTGAATTACCACCCGGTGGAAAAACCGTTAAATTACCAGAACCACAAAAAACTGATTATATCACCGACAGGACAAAATCTGATAATCCAGTAAAGAGTTATAAAGATCATAGATTTACTATAGAGTTTTTTAGTTTAGTATATCGACCAATTGGAGAAGAGGAGGAAGTAAAGGAGCATCATCATTTTTTTGTTAACGAACCTAAAATCATTGACAATTTCACAGCAATGAATAAAGATTTTTCATTGTTGTTAATACCCCTTAAATCCGGTACTCTCACTCGAGATGAATTTATCAGCGTTGTAGAAACATGTAACAAAATCATCAATGACATGGAAACATTTAACCTAAAAATTATTCAGGATATATTAGATCACAATAACCCCCAAACGAGAACAACATTTGCAACGAAGTATAATATACGCGTCAAAGATATCCCCACATTCAAACTACCAGGATATAATATCTCAGAATTACAAAAATCTCTCAGTGATGCCATCGATGAAGGTTTCAAAAAAATCCATGATACGTGGAAAAAAACACAACCACAACCACAAACAACTATCCTCAAACATAATAATGACCCAGATGGTGGTGGCAGGCATATTGCTCCGTTCAATGTGAATATTTCAACGGTGATTGCGCTCAATTTAGTATGTGATGTGATCGAAGGAAGCTATCAAATAAATTTAGAACGATCAAATCAAGCTCAGCAAGGATATATTTTGTATTCATTTGCACCAACAGCTCCTCCAGGGTTTTTAATAATTGAGTCCCCGGTGAATCCAGTCTATATGCGATGTCATAATAATTCATTAACCAGAATTAATTTCAAACTCACTGACCAGTCTAATAATCTGATTGATTTACAAGAGGAGGTTTTACAAATTAGTCTGTTTGTGAAATCATAAATGATTTTCGTCCTAAGGACTGGATCAAATATTCGGTTAAAATCACCGTAAACCTAGAACTGAAAGTTCTAGCAGCAGAGGGGGTGAGTGACAACGACGTTGCGACGCGAATGTTTTCAGACAAGGGTTGGAGACTTATTTTTTCGCGAGAAGGGTCTAGTGTTATTTTGGAGGGGGTATAATCAAAAATAAAAACAAAAAAAAGTTGTCTGATTCGCCCCCTCTGCTGCTGCAGTTGTTAAATATGTATTCCAAGGTTTTGAGTACAGTACACCGTGGGCACTTATCAATTGAGGCTTTCTTGTTAATATATTTTTTAAAGCTATTGTTAAGAAGTGTTCTGCCTGTTTTAATTTTATTTAATAGTTTGACGTCAGTGACTGCCAGATTATAAGGCGTTCTGTTTATTCTAGTGGCCTCTTCATGTACATGTACTTGGTACAAGTGCCTACCTTTTTTTGGTAGTTTCCCACTAATATTGCCATTTCGTATTTATTCTGTTTTGTATATGTCCGAATAACTAATGGCTGCTGTACTGCATTGGCTGTATTTAGGTGTTTAGTACCCTGCATTTGGCTATTTGGCTATTTGGTCAGCTTCTTCATTGCCGGATAAGTTGATGTGGGAGGGCACCCATACCAAGTGGATGATTTGTTGTTTACTCTGCACTTGTCTGATGGTTAGCATAGTGTCCTCTAGTTGGTTTGGTCAAATATTTGGGGTTACCAGTCTCTAGGAGTTTTAGCACACTCAGAAATTCAGCTATGATGACATACTGGCCTTGATTCTGTGTTACAGTCCACTTGAGGGCTTGGTTAATTGCCCATAACTCCGCAGTATAAATATAGCAGTCGTATGGTAATCTTGTACTATTTGCAGCCTAATGTTCTGGAATTACTACTGCAGCCACAGTTTTGTGTAATTCTACAAATTTAGAGTATGTATGTCTCCGTCCATTCTTCTTTGTCCTCCTTAATTTCCTCTCTGAAGAGTTTTTTCTATCAGGTCTTCGGTCAGTTTCAACATTTTGACATTCTCTGTCTCTTCAGGCTTGGGTAACAGACTTTGCCTGACACGATGCAAATTTGCATAAGCTTCGTTCAGCTTGGCTAATCTTGAAGATATCTTCGTAGGAAGTTGGGTCAAACAATGGATGATCATATTGTTAGTAGTAAAATTTGATTAAAGTCAAATTTGATTGAAGAATATCGAAGACTGCGTTGATGCAGGAAATGGAGGAGAGGAATGATCACGCAAGTCTTTATACCACTGATGCAACACGGCTTCTTCCGAAATGAGACCTCAAGCTTCGTCCAGTTACTCGTCCAATATTTCATCTTGAATCATTATCAGACATTTATCGTGTTGAATATGACTGGGATGATCGTTTTGGCATCCATAGCAATCTATCTTGATCAATTCCGCAGTTTTTACAGCCAGGTGTAAACTAGGAGACCAAATGTTCATCTTGTTCTGGCCATCTGGAATTTACTACCATCTCCTCTTCATCTTTATCTTAGGTTTCTGCTTTTACGGTATCCTCACATTCGACTTTCATTGATTCTCCACTATTCAGAGAAGGATAAGTATCTTCCATAGCTTCTAATATTCAACAATGGCTTCTCTCAAACTGTTGAATTCTATGGTATTATCGAGTTCGGCATACAGGAGGAGGTTCACTGTCTCAAGTAGAGGTTTAGCAAACTGAATTTCCATACGAATCTGGTAGCATTTTATAGGGTGGAAATGACCCTCGCTGCTGCCTTGGTCTGGAGTGAAATCAAACCACAACAAAGCATAGTCTCTTGCATAATCTTTGTAAGTAATGCCGTGACTGGTGTTAGTTCCTAAATGATTTTGTACTTGGGGACAACTTTTGGGGGCATTGGAACCCCAGGTTAAGAGGGAACGAATGATAATACCTCCCAGAGAGCCGCTACATCCATGTTTCAAACGATTTGCTTTTTGGTTTAAGTGTTGATCCGAGAATCGGCCAGTTGTATCAAGGCTACATTTTTCTCTCAAAAATAGCGTTTGGTTTCATCAGGAATGTGAATGATGCCTTGCAGTGATGTGTTGTCACCGTAAACTATAGCAAAACGTCTCTGAGACTGGCTTCTAAGACACGTATTTATGGATTTTTTTCGCGACTGATGCGTGCGTATAAGGCACGAATAAATTTGACAGGAAAATGCAACTGAAAGGACGTCATGTTGACGCTGTGTGAGACAGACCGAAAGGTTTTATACATATTTTGTTTTTGTTAAGTTGACGACGGGTACGTATACACGACTTGCCCTCCTCTTGACACCAGTGGTGAAAAAATGGGTACGAAATCGCAAATAATAGGAGATGATGCGTTTTAAATCCACGAGTAAATACGCGTGTGGGGTTTCCTAATTGTTTGGCTAAGACTTGCACTTGATTTATCTCTAGGGCTTTTAAACTAGACCACGTAATGAGCATTGAGACTAATGGTGAGGTATGTTTTACTTTCTTGAAACAAAATTTTATGTGATGTATGACACTGGCAATACGATTCTGCCCTTTGCGCGTCAACCACAGTTTAAATTCGTCAGCGTCTGCTCCTCATATGTCATTGAAAATGACCAGATGAGTTTGACTGGGGTGAGACACGATCCCGTCATCTTCGACAGAAATGTCTTCCACAAGCACAATGGAATCGCCTTGACGTTCTCGCAAGAGACTGTACGCCGATTGCCACTCTTTGTAACAGCACACGATTCGTTGATATGGACGATCGATCAAATTATGTTTATGTTCGATGAAACGTTTAACAAATTAAGTTTTGCCTGAACCCCGCTAGGTCTGGCAATTAACATGTTAAAGGGATGGCGAAGATACAAGGCCTCACAACTGGTATGATCTTAGTGTCCTTCGATGACTTTAAAAGTCAAAGAAGAGGGAACCGAAACAGCAGACGTAGCCATAGGAGTACAGGAAATGTCACTTTTGACACGAGAACAAAGAAGACAAGAGTTTTAATACTTTTTTCAGGACACGTTTATTGCAGTTTAGTTTCAAATGAAACAACATGAAATACAAAAATACATAAAATAAAAATGATCAAGTACACAACAAAATACACATTAAAACGATCAAAGTGGAATATAAACATGTTGTTTTTTTAAAGGTGTCCCAGGGACAGCAGAGTGTATTTTTGTTACAGTCTCTACATTGGGTACAGTCACACAGGTGTCCTCCCAGAATGGTCGTTCACTTGTCCATGACAATCCTGTCCTGAACGGAGTGGTTGTCCTTGGTGATGGCTTCTTCTTCTGAAACTGTTACTAAGACAGATGTAAAAGTTACTTTTTTCATCCGATGTTTGAATTTAGAATCACAAATCTTGAGCATACTTGGTCACTTCTTTGGTTCAAGTCTCAGAATCCCAACTTTTTCAGTCACGTACGTCAGTCCAGTGAGGATGTAAGTCACAAACATGACACATCGTCGTACACATCATCAGTATCTAAAAGTTGACGAATCTTTCTCCCCCGTAGTGGTTGAGAAGTATGCAGATAAAAACGCAATGCTTTAAACATAATTAGTTTTTCATTGAAATTTACAGGCTCCACATTTATGTTATATTTGGTGGTAAGTATTGTTCGTAAAATGACCGCAAGGAATCGGCTGGTAAACGAAACCCCAGAAAGCAAGTCATTAAGGCACACACCACAAGTCGACTCAATTCATGGAACACATTCATCGTAATAAGTGTTAGTAATCCTCCACCCTAATTGATTTCCTTTCACGGAAATTGTTGTATCACAAGTGATGAAGGTTGTGGCATGGTAGCCCGTTTTTATACCTCTTTTTGTCGGAGGTAATACGTGTACTCTTTGCACAGGACGGATCATACTCCAGTGGCGAATCCAAACGTTTTAGTCACCAGTTCACACACCACACATCGCACAGATTTTTCCTTTACAGACAAAATTTGATAGCATAAAATATTTTGGTAATCCTCTAACTCTTCCTACGGAATTCGTTGAAGTATGGCCACCTTTTAAGTAGTAGAACGATGAGTAGTAACCAAAGTCTTCAGGTCCTGGTCCAGTTGAACAATATCTGACCAGTAGAACACTTTCATCTGAAGCAGGCCTCCTATAGCTCTCAAATACCAGTGGTTTAAACATCGCTGACGTAATGAATGGAATTGTTCTTTGCGCTTGAATTGTATGTTCACCAACTCTCGGTAAATGCGTTCTCTCAACTCAACAGGCAAACCACACGTTCTCTTGTAAAGTATTCATGATCATATGAAACAGTGTTTATACCCCTGTTGATGGTCACTTCTGAATGCCCCTTAGTTTTATTTAAAATCTTCTCCTAGAGCGAAAGCAATGGACATAGTGAGTACTTTCTGACCACTACCATTCATGGTAACGGTCGAGAATGGTAATACAATCTTCTGATGTAAACGGTTTTAAGCGGAATAATCGGACGAAGGCATCAATGATTCAGACGTTTTGGTTGACTCTTGTCACTTTTCTCTTGTGAATTTCTCAACACGAACGTTCTACAGTCTACCTCCATTGTAGGTCAGTTAAATGACTTTGGTCCCACTAATTGTAGGTAGTGACAATTCGGAGACCATCAAGCATGTTCCAGGTAAGCGGAATCTTTATGTTCCCACTGGTAAAGTGACACAACGCAACAAGCACTTGACTTTATCCCCTTCGTCTAAGTATAGAAATCCGGCTCTGGCTAATTCTTCGGAGGTAGGTCGTCACATATATTTAAACCATTTTTCTATCTCGCTTGGTCTTTGTAGTTGGAATGAACTATCGGTCTTGGACGTTTTACTTTTTATATGCTGACCAATCTCGACGTGTCCGTACGGTAAAGTGAAGTGGTTGGGAAGCCGAACTCTCTTCTGATACACGACTCGATGGACTTTGTCCAAAGGCCGACTGACGATTTGGTGTGTGGGTTAAGTTCGTTGGTGGTCTATCTAAAACTTTCTATCCTGTCCAGGCTGCAAGGCTTCTTTCAATATTGCTAGTCAAACCTTTCACTTTACACTCGGAGTACATTTCTACTTGTGTGTCTCGGTATTCGTAGCCGTGAATGTTTGGGACCAGCACTAGCAAAACTTACAATCTTGCCGTCGGGATGCTCGTCCGTCCAGGCTACTAAACGATCTCGTTCGGTATAAGGGTAACAGTGACCCATGCGATTGATGTAGATGCAACTGTCCGTGTCAAAATACAGCACACGATCTAACAGTTCTAAAACTTCGTACAATTTTAAGCGAGCATAGGCTGTCACGTAAGCCGCAGGTGGAATTTCGAAATTCGTCGGCTTCAAGAAAGTCCAGTTCTTCCTAGTAATTGACTAAGATCCAGTTCTCACGAAGGACGTCCACGTGTTTCAAGTATTTAGTTCTGTAATGAAGCATCTGGAAGTAGCGGGAAGGTTCTGTCAAATACTCTATCTTGGGTAAAGACGGTCGCTGTACCATTTTACCCCACAAGCAATTTAACATCATTTTGGCAAACAATCGCCTTCCTTCGTTTTTCTCCACGGGGTGTAAAGGAATGCCATCCTGCTCCTGATATTTCTCTTTGCGATTCTTTTGGTCATCGGGAGTGTGGCACCAGGAATGATAACCACTGGCTTCGTGTTTTAGTTTCAAAAAGGCATCCAAGTAGTCTGCGAAAATACCTCTCTGAGTCTCGTCACCATTGTGATTTATTTCAGTCTTGGGGAAAGTTTTAAATTTCGTACACTTCTAACAATTGGTATCCTAGTAACAGAGGTTTGGACAATTCCACGCTGACCCATGTTCCCGGCAAGACGAGTTCTTCCTGGGCGTGCTGACAAGGCTGATCTTGATTGCGCGTGTTCGGTCTCCGAAAGATTTTTTTCACGTCCTAAAGGTACCTTGCTGTAGTGACGGCAATGACTAAAGATAGGCTCTTGGATGTACTTCTCGCATGGTGTAGCGTGAATCCAGAACATCTTGCAACTTTTGCATTCCGTGAATGCCACAGGGTGTGCTTTTTGATAGCCCCGCTTGCTGTAACAATAATTCTGCTTCTCGTCGTTGTTTGGCTCGGATCGATTTTTTAATAGGTTGCCAAGCTCTTTTCCATTCTACTGTGCCGTTCTTGTCGACATACGTTCGTCCCACCACGATGGCACGGGCTAAACAGATCTGGTCTTGTGGGTTGTTAATTCGGAAGAGGCACATTTTGGTGCTGCGGAGGTCGTCCATCATAAACAACGTTTCGAGTCCTGGCCCTTGAGGAAGACAAATGTAGGTCATGAACAGTGTCGCTTTTACATCGGTGATGTGAAACTTGTCGTTGGATAATTGCACGTGTTGAATCTTGTAAATGACTTTGGAAGGTGTCATTTCTGTTCTTCTGCTAAACTTGATCCAAATAGGAGGCTTCAAACTGTCGTGTTGAATAGAAAGTCTCAATCGATCGTCTGTGGCTTCACATTGTCGTTTCATTCTGATTAACAAAGAAACCTACACCTCTGCATTCCCTAACGGTACGTACGACTTAAAATCTTTAAACTTCACTGTATACGTGTAAGCCGAAGTTCTAAATGTTTTAGAGGAGCGCTTTTCCGTATCTTGAATGTGGCAGTACGTTTCAGGGTTTGAACTGGTGTTGAACTTTGGTTTGGCGGAGACTCACTAGGCCTGTATTCTGGTTCACTCATGTAATCTTGAAAATAGCTGGCATGAATTTGAGCCATAACTTCAGTTATTGTACGAGGTACTAAATCACGCTTCTGCCTCTTATTTTCTACAACTTTCTCTACGAAATGATGTAATCGTTTTATCTTGACTGCGAAATTGGCTGCATTTTAAACAAAATGGCTCCATTTATATTCATGTCTGATCAATGTATATATAAAGAGCCAGTGTCTTCCTTTCCAGAATTAATTTCACTCTCAAACCGACCAGAACGATGGAAGAGCCAACACAGATAGAATTTCTGAGGAAATTACGAGATGTTTTACGAACGTTTTCTTCAGACAAGCCTATGGAAGGAAGAACATTGAAGAAAACTTTTGATGGCAACTCGATGAAGTCTTGGTTTTATAAATGATCTTTTTGCATGCTTGATAGCTTCAGAAAAGAAATAATATCAACAACATCAAATATCTTCATACTAGAAGGTAGGTTTCACCTAGTTTTTATTTTTCATTCTGTCATTACCTTTGCCGTATACTAGAATAAACTTTGTCTGAAATGAATTCTCAAATCAGCATCGCATGAGATTCTTAGATGTTTGTAAGCATATTGTCTAATACGTTTGTGTCATATGGCATGAAAGCTTCTTTTCTTTCAGCAATTACTCTGGGTTCATTTATATAGTTATCCCTAGGTACAACTTAGCCGATATGAACAAGGGCATTTTTTTAACGTTACTTGGGAGTGAGTTAGAAAAGCCGATTGCTGAAAAAAGAATATCTGCATCATACCCGTGTCTTCTAAGATAATTTAATACGTGATGGTATGCTTCGGCAACTTTTTGTAGTTTCTACTGACACCTCATCTTTATGTTGAACGTAAGTTCGATGCTCAGTTTTATGAATTTCTGCTTCAGGCCTAGTCTTGGGGATATTTTCTTTATCCAGTATTTCCTGTGTATTTTGTATACGAAACATGTATCTAGTCTGTAATCCTCCATTAGTGTTCAAAGATCGACCAATTTGAGCTAGAGTCCTTTTTGAAATTGTAGAGATCCATATATATATATATAAAATTGAATCTCACTGCGGTGTCGGTCGCCAACAGGAAACTCTTGAAATATTTCTTTTGGAAAATACAAGAGATGAGAATATAAGAGTTCCCACGCAAATATTGCTAATGGAAATCCAGAATGCAACCTTGCAATGACAACAATTTGCTGATGCGTCATAACGTGGCCTCTATCAAGAACAATATTTTGTAAGTGGCTCATGGAATGGTCAATTCAAGAAACACACTGCCTATTATATATATATATATATATATATATATATATATATATATATATATATATATATATATATATATATATATATATATATATATATATATATATATATATATATATATTGTGGTCCAAGGTTGACATTGCCGGGGTGGGAGCGGGAGACAAGCTCCCCACTCCTCCAAAAATGCCCCATAGGGCTTGCGACTCTGATCGCCTCTGTCAACTAAAATCCAGCTCCTGGCCTTCGCGAGTGGCTTAGCTTCTATGTCCGGCGGACCATGTTTTCACTGACAGGAGAAGGGGTGAAGGCGGCCACTGGCGCCTTAAAACCAGTCGCTTCTGGTAGATGGGGCTCGTAAACCTTGGATGGTTGCTCATCTAGGAGAAGGAAAACTCTGATCCCAAACCTCCGCTGCCTTGCGGCTATACCCACTCACGGGAAGGCTAAGGGAGTAAACCCCGACAGAAAATCCGGAGACGGAGTCCCTAAGGCGGTCTGACGTTGACTTCAACGTCATTCCGGAAACTCCTGCGACGCCGTTGGTGCCAAGCTGTAGCGACATTTGTCGTTCCCTTGGGTCCACCAGCTGCGTGGAGAGGGGGGATCTGCTGCATGGGCAACAGCTGATTCTCCATTCTAGACTGCCCAGGCTTTGTACCTCCACTGGAGAGGACACTCCAGCGTCGTCTTAAGGCGTCGGCACAACACGGGAAGCAGCAGTCTACCGGTTATAAGTGTCAAGTGCCAAATTTTTCGTCAGTGAAATCCAGTAATTAATTCGTAGGCTAGCCGACAATCAACTGTCTTGGAGTAGAGTTTAAACGGAAAGAATGTTAGTTTACCTCGGTCAGACTGTTACAATATTTAGATTGAAAACGGACTGAGTGTTTGACACGCGTAAAATAGGTGATTCCGCACGTAAAGCTGTCAGAGTGATTGGAAACAAATGATAAGGTGACATTTAGATCCTCAGTGGCATTTTTGGCATCTTGATAGACGGTTTTCAAAAGGTCCGCAAGAATAGCATTTATTCCGATTGGTCAAATGTAGGGGAAAAGGGGGGGGGGGTCGAATCCCAGAATCGGGAAAATATATACTACGTATCAAACGAGTTTAGGCAGTCTAGGAAGACTTCTGCAAGAGACGGTCCGCATTTATTAGTTCCAACATGGGAGAAGACTCCGGGGGTAATTTTACAGCAATGCCTTCGTAATAATAAGCTCAGGAAAGTCCGCCGGAAATCAAACGGCAGAAGCACGCCAAAAAAAAACCACAAGGTATTTAACTCAAATTCAACTTTATCACGATGTAATGTATATGATGTTTTTCTTTGTCATAGATGCATAATGTATCGATACTATGATACAAATAGTTCAGTATTACATTGATTTAATAACGTACTTTGATATGTTTCTTTGTTACAGATGCATGATGTGTTCATATTTTTGTATGGATAGTCGGTTTTACAGTGATTTAATAATGTATTTTTGAATTCTGAATTAGCATTTTTTACCTTATATACTTAGGTAGGTAAATGGGTGGTGTAGAAAACCCGCCGTGTACATTTATGATTGGAAAGTGTTACATTATTTTGAATTTATCATATTAGTGAATATGGATTGTGTGCTAGGATATATTGCCTCACTTTACGTAATGATTTACGGGAATATATGACTTTCCCGAATTCTGATGTCGATAATTAGCAGTATAGCTCTATTGATCTGAAGACTTGTATAGTATTTGTTAGCCGTATAAATGATAACACTGATAGTAAGATCTGATTTTTCGAACCTGAATACGGACTTATAATCTCAACTCTTAAAGCAGCGAGATACTTAGAGCGTTTTACCCTTTTCTTTTGAAGGAAAATAGTTTGTTTGAAGATCGAATAAGAAATAGCGAGGAAGTCGAAATTCAGAGACGAAAAAAGAAGTTGTAAGACAGAGTTGTGTAATCCCACGTACAACCAACGGGCAAGGTCAAGTTGAGACTAACGCAGAAGAAGAAAAAACCAGTCGACGAACAAGGTCATTTTGAATCACCCATCAGTCCAATATTAAATGAACATTCGATTCCATGATGAAATTTACTCAGTATTAACGGCTAACTTCATTTATTTTTATTAGTGTTTGGATTCTTATGAATGTATCCATTATTTTAAAGCTTCAGTTTATGCATTTCTGAACTAAGTGTACTCAGAAAGAAAGAAATTGTAATTCACAGTGTCATTCTTTTCTTAATTGTATTGTAATTAAATTCATAATTTATCTTTACGGGGGCTCGTGTGTTGTCTTGTTCAAAGTACCATCTCAGATTACCATATCCATTAACCGGGCAAATTACACCGTAGAGATCATCTTCTAGATAACGATAATTAGAGGGAGGCGGTCTTCAATTGTTGTTTTTCCAAGTTGCGCAATACCTCTGACCAGGCCTTGTGCAATATTGTACTAATAACACTTTGATAACCGGCAGCACCTTACAATAAGCCATAGCTCGATTGGCGTAGAACTTGGCGCCAGGGGCTGCTTTCGACGGTGGGAGAGATCGCCATGTCTCATTGGAAGCTACAGCCCGCCTCAAGCTGGGCAGCCCCCAGTCAATAAGGTGCTTCCCGCTATGGCCTGCCTGCTTCACTGGGTGCGTGGAGCTTAGAGAACCATCTCGACAAGCAGGCCAAAAAACTCTGCACCAAGCAAGATACAAAGAGGAAACAAGAAGACTCCAGCTCTTCGTTTCGCAAGCTGGAACATCAGAACCTTGTGCCCTGGACTCACCACTGACCTGCAGAAGATCAACGACACACGGAAGGCTGCCGTAATTTACAGAGAACTCTCCCGACTGAATGTCGACATTGCCTGTCTTCAAGAGACCCGATTGGCCGACAGCGGCACCATCAGGGAAGCCAACTACACCTTCTTCTGGCAAGGAAAATCATCAGACGAAACCAGGCAGCATGGTGTCGGCTTCGCTGTAAAGAACACCCTCGTCGCCTTCATTGAGCCTCCATCATCAGGTACTGAGAGGATCCTTGCCCTCCGGATATCAACATCCTCAGGCCCAGCCAACATCTTCAGCGTGTATGCCCCAACCCTCTACTCAAACCCAGACGAAAAAGACCAGCTCTACGAGGCTCTGGATCAAGCAATATCAAATATCCCCAGTACCGAGGGCCTCTACCTACTAGGAGACTTCAATGCGCGAGTGGGAGCTAACTACGAGGCATGGCCCACCTGTCTCGGCCCGTACGGAAGGGGCAAAATCAACGAGAATGGCCAGCGACTGCTGGAGATGTGCTGCACTCACAGCTTATGTGTGACCAACACCTTCTTCAAATGCAAGGAGATCCACCAGGTATCATGGAGACACCCACGTTCCCGCCACTGGCACCAGCTAGATCTAGTCATCACCAGGCGCGCGGAACTAGCCAGCGTCCTTCTCACCCGCAGCTACCACAGTGCCGACTGCGACACGGACCACTCCTTTGTGGCCAGCAAGGTGCGAATAATACCCAATAAACTGTACCACGCCAAGAAGAATGGTCGCCCACGCATCAACACCTGCTGTGCAAGCAATCCAGACAAGACACAGCAGTTCATCTGCAAACTTCACGAGGCTCTCACCAAAGAGACACCTGATGACACCATCGACTCCAAGTGGTCCCACCTCCGAGACGCTGTTGTGTACAACTCAGCTATTACTGCCTATGGGAAGAAAGAGCACAAAAACACAGACTGGTATGAGGCCAGCTGGGAGGAGATGGAACCCGTGACTGAGGCGAAGAGGAAAGCCCTCCTGGCTTACAAGGCTGCACCTAGGCTTGGTACATTACAGGCCCTCAGGACTGCCAGGAAAAACGCCCAGCAGACCGCCCGTCACTGCGCTAACACCTACTGGCTGAACCTCTTCACCAGGATACAGATAGCTGCCGAAACCAGGGATACAAGGGGCATGTACGAGGGTATCAAGAAGGCAACAGGCCATCCCACCTCCAAGATCGCCCCACTCAAGTCCAAGACTGGCGAAGTCATCAAAGACCAGGGCAACATCTGCAGCGCTGGGCTGAGCACTATCTTGAGCTGTATGCAACCCAAAACGTCGTCACGGACACCGCCCTAGACGCCATCCCAGACCTGCCAGTCTTGGAGGAACTACACACACCACCCACCCTGGAAGAGCTTAGCAAGGCCATCGACTGCCTCGCTTGTAGGAAGGCCCCTGGGAGTGACGGCATTCCGCCTGAAGTCCTAAAGATAGGGAAACCAGCACTAATCCAGCCTCTGCACGAACTCCTCTGCCTCTGCTGGGGACAAGGACACATCCCCCAGGACATGCGAGATGCAAACATTGTCACTCTATACAAGAACAAAGGAGACCGCAGTGACTGCAACAACTACCGGGGCATCTCTCTTCTCAGTATTGTTGGAAAGGCGTTCGCCCGTGTCGTCCTGGCGCGCTTGCAGACCCTAGCATCCCGAGTCTACCCCGAGTCCCAGTGTGGCTTCCGAGCAGGAAGGTCAACTGTAGACATGATCTTCTCACTACGACAGCTGCAGGAGAAGTGTCGTGAGCAGCAGCAGATGCCCCTCTACATTGCCTTCATAGACCTGACCAAGGCATTTGAACGATCACAAACGTGAGCTTCCTTCTGAGAGGACATGCCTTTACCGGATACGATAAAATGATGTCAATTAGATACATTTTGATCACAACAGTAGATTCGAATATAAGAAATATTTTGTTAGATGAGCTTCTTGTATATTAGGCGCATATTGAGATCCTAAATCTTCTACAAGAAAATATCGGAACATATTCTACTTAGCTACATATACAAAATCGTATGTGTAACAATAAGCTAAGCAATCCTATAAAATTAAACCGCGGAGAAAATTGTGGCTAACATTTCATACACAGCCTCCCATGAGAAGTTGATTGCATTAATTGTATTCCACCTGAAAAATAATGTTGTGACGCAGACGATAAAGATATTTCTCACCCAAGCGATAGAGAAATCTAGCTGTTTTGCTAACCTTACTTTTCTTATCTCAGTCTAGTCATCTCAGACCAATCGTCTCAGTCATGGTGTCCACACGCTCAGAACTACTTTTAACAAAAGAAACCCGTCTTGTCTTCTGCTGTGGCATAGTTGTTCTCAAATAAAACAACAGCAGCAACAACAACAAATAATATATAACCAAAACATAGTTACTTAAGGTCAATCTCTCTTAGAAAACAAACCAAAACAAAAACATTTTGATAGAGACAAATACACACACGCATACTATTTCGAGGTTTTGATATTATGTTAGTTCGTTCTAACTAGCATGGTCAAGTTTATCCTATATGCAGAACTAGCTCAATACATTTTCAGATCATTCAATGTAGCTAAAGCAACCTAACTAGTTGTAAACACTTCGCGTGAAACATAATATATACTGTTAGCTACATTTAATGAAGCTGACCTGAAAATTTACTGTGCTACAGATAGGATAAAATTCTCAATGGTGTTTGAAATGAACTTTGTCAGAAAACACTGATCCATGCACATAAGACTATATACCTATACACTTCATAGCATCCCAACTCTCTAAACAAAAACGAAAAACTTGGCAACAGCCAGAAATGTGTTATGTCAAACATGCTCTATTATAATTTTGTTAAGCATCTCCGTTGAGCTCCAGCTGAATATACCTGCAATATTTATAGACAAATAATACACTTACCAGCCAAAAGGAATAATTTATCCCTCAACACAGTAATCCATAAGCAAATTTCACTGCATCACTTGCAATATTTACAAGACAGAAATATACATTTTCAAAGAATCTGTGAACTTTAAAGTTTAGCACATGGTTATCGTCTAGGATCCGCAAATTTGGAAGGTAACGAGGGTCTTTGATACGAGAGAGTGGGGTACTCAAAATTGGAAATGATGAAAGGAAACAGTTTCTTTCTAATAAATTATAACTATGTATTGTTAATTTCATATAACATCCATATATTAAATGTGATAATACCTCATTACTATGCAGCGCCGGATTAAGCACCGTGGAGGCCCATAGGCAGTCAAACTTTTGGGGCCCCAGACCCACGGTCACGGTTTCATGGGGGCCCCTGTTGGGGCCCATAGGCAGTTGCCTACTCTGCCTAATGGGTAATCCGGGACTGTTACTATGCGACGTTTTATGTTGTTATTTTTCTTTGGTCACGCGTATGAACTGTGTACTTCGGACGCAACGGTCACACCATAGCCCTCATTATCATATTTGTATTCATGCGCCACATGTAAACATTGCAACATGAACACTAGCAAACTAGCAAAGAGTTCTTTTTACTTTAAAGGATAATATTGGGTGAGAAAAATAATCTACGTTGGGGTTTGGACCTAGACAATGAAATCCCAGCCGCGGGGTTACATTATATGTTTCCCCACTCGGACAATCCTCATGGGGAGACAAATAATACAACCCTTAGGCTGGGATTTCATTGTCACGGTCCAAAACCCAATACAGATTCTATATGTCCTCTACTTTTAGCTGCATTTGTGATCAGCCATCAGATGAAGACATAGAGACAATGCCATTTCATTGGTCCAGATCATGACCCATCTCGTAATAGGACATAAGATTACCGCCATTCCATTTAGCACCATTTCAAGATCATAAGAACTATTTTGGGGGAAAACTTGTTCGTTGGGTGAAATGACAAGATTCTCATGTTGACCATATTGGATGTGAGATTGGCACAATTTGTATTAAGGGACGGACCATTTTATTTCTGGACAGTGGTAGTGGTTATTCGTAGGGGAGTGGGATGTAATTTCATTGAAATAAAATGTTCGGCTCTCAAATTTACCCCCATCATCTATAGACAGAGAACCTATTACGACTACCATATTTAGCTGAAACAAATAACTATCTAGAGTTAAAAGGAAAGCAAAATCTAGTTAAGAAATAACAAAACCCGACTAACCCATGAGAATTAAATAGCATGTCAATCAAGAGCAATTACATATAATAGAAAGTCTTTTCTTGAAAACCTCATGTCTATATCTCCAAGCATCCAGAAATGGAGATAGCATTGCTAAGCAAGATTTTCAAGCCACATATTGACCATACTGGAGGTCAGTTTTCATTTAAGAGCAAATTTACATCCTTGTAAATCTTTTCCTTGACCCGCTCCCCTCTATATGACCATCCATACAGGAAGAGTACTGACATTTTCAAGATGAAAACTATACCAGGCATATTGCAGCTAAAATCAGCAACATTTTCATTTATGACACAAATAGGTGTCGTAAGAAGTATTTTTGGTGAATGTTTCATATTGATCTGAATTTGTAGTTAGGTGGGATGGCGGTGACAATGTTCTCAAACTGGTGGACACACACACACATATATACACACACACACACAGCCAGCGATCGAACCCATAAAGCGGACGTTCTAACCACTTAGGTCATCAGGACCATCTGCACCAAACCAAAAGCTTAAAGTCATGTTAGCTAAATTTAGGGTTTTCATTATTGACCTAACTGATATACCACTTTACTGCAATGGTGACAAAAGATATGTGAAAACTTACGGACAATGAAGAAAAAAGCTCAATTTTTTTAAAAATGTTGCTGAATTTCACACATATATTTTTTATTTATCAAACTGCCAAATAAAGATGTTTTAATCTTATTTCAACCCATTAAATAATTGGGAAATATCAGTTCTGAAAAATTTAACAAATATATCTTGTCCATACAAAGGGTCCATATTTCGGTCACCCCAACCCCCATCGTGACCATTTTATACATATAAGACCCATGTAATTAACATCACACAAGAATGAATGACCTGAATCAGAGAAATTTCGATAGCATGCATACTCAGTGGTTAATTAAGCTTCAATCCAATAAAAGACACAAAACAAGAAAAATATGTTCCTTACTTTATTTGAAATGAACATGTCATCTTCAGTTTCTTAGAACAGTTCTATTTAATAACTTTAGTTTCTTGAATTTTCTTCCAAGACGCTAACACAAAAAAATTGCAAAAATGAGTAAAGAAAAAAAAAAACAATGGAAAAGGAAAAAAATTAAATATATGCCTTCCTTTGCTAATTTGTCTGACACTGCAACCAACTTTGTAAAAATCAAAGTAATACATGGTAACTTATTTACAGTTTTCGACTATTTTCCTCAAAGTGGAATATTTTTGTTTTATCTCTGATTCAAAAGCAATAAAATTAAACATTGAAATATTTCAATTTACACTGGATTCATACATAAAATGACTAATTTTTAAAATAAGGTACTCTTTCTACTCGGTCTTAAATGAATTCTGTGCCAGACATTTGACTTGTATAACAAAATTTTTATATCTCAAATGGTTATCCAAAGTTCATATCTTTATGAAAATGCTCTTCAAAGGCTTCTGAAGTAATTATAAATTCACAATAAAAAGGAAGGAAGGGAATGACTCAGTACAACACACCCTATTAAGCTATACTATGTCTTATTATGAGTATGGTCATAGATTTTATTTCATTATTTAGTTGTAGATATCGTATGCATATATACTTCATTATAAGGCAGTCTCAGAATAAAGTGGTATACTCTACTACGTCAATGGACAGTGTAATAATAAGAGAGTAATGTACATACAATACATTAAAAGACACCCATTATAAGGTGGTATAATCCATAGCTCATATGAATAGCATCATAATGAGAGAGTACAGCAAATACAATTCATTGTAAGTCTCATTATCAAGTGGTATACTCTGTGGCTCCAATGAACAGCGCTATAATAAGAGTACTGTACACATAATTCATTATAAATTAGTATAATTATCTGGTGTTATACTCCATGGTGCAATAGTATAGTGAGGAAGCACTGTACATACAATTTATTATAAATTAATCTCACTGTAAGGTGGCATGGCTTCCATGGACAGTGTTATAATGAGAGAACAATACACACACATATTATAAATTAGTTCCCTATAAAATGGATAGTCCATTGACCCCATGATCAGTGTTATAATGAGGGAACAATACACACATATTTTATAATAAATTAGTTCACTATAAAATGGCATAGTCCATTGACCCCATGATCAGTGTTATAATGAGGGAACAATACACACACACATTTTATAATAAATTAGTTCACTATAAAATGGCATAGTCCATGGCCCCCATTGATAGCGTTGTAACAAGGGAGCACTATACATATAATTCCATATAAATTAGTCCACTATAAGGTGGCATTGGCTCCAAAGGACAACATTATCATACAAAAGCACTATACATGGCTGTGTACCTGTACATATTTCCTTTTTTTCTTCTGTTTTTTGGATGCAATTAGAATAAAGTATCATATGCAAAAGGGATGGACATAAAAAACAAATGAGATCAATGACTGAAATAATTAAATTAAATTAATTAAACCAACCCAATTTCCCTCTCTGTACCTTAAAAAATGTAATTGAGACCAACCTGACTTCACTCCCTGTACCTTCCATTCACTCAGCTAACAGCAAAATGTATGTCAATGGTAGTATACAAAATTCGGTTGGCAAGACATTCATTTTTAAATAAGCCTAAATGTAGGTCAATGGTAACATGCTAATTTCAGATGGATAGAAACATTTGTCTTTAAATTGCCTGAACATACATCATCAATAGTGCAGATTAGTTGGCAAAACTCAGTTACAGCTAAATGCATGTCAACGGAAGACATATTCGACTTAAATAAGCCAAAATGCATGTCAATGTCAATGTGCAAAATTCAAATAGTAAGACACATTTGTCTTTAAAATGCCTAAATGGGTCATCATAAATGTGAAGTTTAGTTGGCAAGAATAAATTAACAGCTAAGTGTAGATCAATGACAATGAAGAGTTCAGTTGCCAGTACAAATTTGATTAATATGGGACAATCAACTTTAGCTTCATCAAAATATTGTCTCAAATGGCTCACTGTTTCTATGAATTGTATCTGATGATACATTACTGCTACTGTATCTTTCAATTGTATCTCACAATACATTACTGCTACTGTATCTTTCAATTGTATCTGACAATACATAAATGCTACTGTATCTTTCAATATTATCTGACAATACATTACTGCTACTGTATCTTTCAATATTATCTGATGATACATTACTGCTACTGTATCTTTCAATAGTATCTGATGATAAAACAGTTCTTATGTCACTGGTTTAGACAGCTACCAATGTTTTCAATATTGAAGCTGCTGTACAAGATCAGAGCCATATCAAAAGTTCCTTTCTGTTCACATTCACATTTGTAACTTTTGCACTGATTTTTCTCCATTAAGGATAAAGCCGTTACTCAATAGCCATCATTACAATGTCACCTTTGCATGTTCTTATACAAAGGTTCAAAACCTCTTTCCATGTTTATGAAAAAAAGTCTTTTCCTTCTAGATACTGACAACAAAAGTAATTTAAAATATCAAATTCAAAATTGGTTGGTAAGATATCAAAAGTTCCATACAAATTAAGACGGATTGAGGAAGTATATATTAATTATACCTAATCATATCACAACAACTTGTAAATGAAAAAACACACATCGCTTTATCTCAACATGGGCTGAAAATTAGGTTAATTAGCTTTCCTCTTCAACCAATTAACAGTAACAGGTGGTCATTAAGATGTTAAGTTTTACCTATCAGTCTCTATCTTAAGTGGTTTCAATTGACCAACAGCGACTCTGACCACATGAACAAGCATTTCTTTTGACAGGCAAATTCAGATTAAAGGAATGGGGTGTGGCATGTATAAAATATCCTTAAAATGACCAAGGTTATATTTTGTTGTTGTAGGGTTTAACGTCATTTTTCAGCACATGATAGGCTAAACATGGCAGCCAGTGTTATTGGTGGAGGAAGAACCCAGGAAAACCCATGGAATTTTAGACTCAAACCCACACAGACAGAGGTGAGATGGCAGTGATCTGTAATGGCGAGCGCTTTGGACCACTTGGGGCCCCTACCAAGATTATATAACAGAAAATTGATAAAAGTGCTCAATATTTTATAATTGGTCACTCTAATCAAGTGTACACCATTTTCCCCCCAGGTATTCAACATATCTTAGGCAACGTATTTAATCACATCTAATGTCTTTTTTTTAAATAGCAAATCTTTGTATTGTCAACATAAATCAAACAAAAATGAGCAACATGCCCTTGAAAGATAGAATCTCTGGTTTATGTTCAAGTCTGTGTTTTATGTCCACTGAGCAGAGATTAAAAATATAAGTACTGATCCATAACATATGTCATCATGGAATCATATACAGATTAAAAACTATGATTATAAACAAAAGAACAAAAGAAACAGAAACACATTTCACACAAGTGATATTACAATTTGTATGCATGTATATATTAAAATACAAGTATATAGGGTAGGAGACAGTACATGGTGAAAATCTGAACAAAAAATGCAATCTGTGCTAAAAATACCAACTGTATAACAAGTGTGCGTTTGAGCCATATTCACAAAACAAAATGTACATTATTCTTTAGATCAAAGTGATCAATGTACTCATTGACCCTTTGTAACTACCAAGTTTTTAGTAAAGATGATTCACAGCATCATGTTAGAAACATTACCTAAACAAAAAGTGGACAGAAAAAAAACTGTTTCCAAAGACAATATCATATGATAATAACAACAGCTCATTCGTGCTGACAGATTTGGACTATGGGTTCTTATTCTGTAGTGCAGTCATACACATTTTCCATACACCTTTTATAATTATGCTACAACATAAATAAATGCACATATTAAAACCAAAAAGTTTATAAGAATATGGATTGCAATAAAAGTCAATATTTCTGATTTTGCTGTACACTGTCCAAACATGGAATCAGTCTCAGCCATTCTAACTTTGAGAAAATGTTTATTCTCAAACTCAAAAGTTGCATTCTAACCCATTCATTTCTAAATCAAAAATACTGAAATTCAATTTGAAGATTACTCTTCGTTTTATTGGTCAAAGTTAAAAGGACTATCTGACTGGGTACCAAAGTTGGTATCTAAATACACCAACCCCTCCGGAGTAAAAGTTTGTGCTCATCATGATCTACAATCTTGTCCCAACAATGTTCAATCCATTCTGAATCTACATTTGTTTTGATAACACATAAATAACAAAAGATTAATTGGTTAGATATATACAAAAACAATGTCAACATTCCATTAAAATTACAGTGATGATATTGAAAATAAAGAAAAACAAAAAAAAAAATTTACAAGTAATGTGTGCATCATAAAGGGCCCCAATGTCTACGATTTGCCTGGCTGTCTTAAACTGAAGAACTTTTGCCATTTGGAAAACTGAAGTGTTTTAGAGATGGGCATTCAGGGGCCACAACTCTTGGAAATGATATAAAATGCTAAAAATCAAACTCTTCTAAAGATTTCATCAATAAAGGTTCATGAAAACTGTGGCTGAAATGCAAGAATCTTTAGTCTAACTGTGCTGTGGAAAGCAAAGCTAGGACTAGCAATCAGGGGAAACAACTCTTCTAAATGTTTGTTTAGAACACTTCAAATTAAACTCCTTCACAACTTTGGCAGTATAATGATGCATGTAAAATTTGACTGAAAAGGATTAATTGTTCATAATCTGGAAACCAATGTAAGACAAAAAGGTAAAAATAGTCCATAACTCCTGCAAATGAGATCATGGAATGCTGGATATCAAACTCAAAGTCACATGGCAAACCAAAGTAGGGAGGAAAGGCAATCAGGGACAATCTAGCTGTGGGGAATTGAACCACAGACATGTCACATCCTGACACCTGGCAAACCAGTTTTAACACCAACTATTAAATGCTGAGCATTAAGCAAGGAAGCTGCTAGTACGATTTTTACAAGTCTTTGGTATGACTTGGACGGGGTTCAAGCTAACAACCTCATGCATCTGAGGCAGATGCTCTAACCACTAGTACAACCAAAGTGGTCTACATACAAGACTAAATTCTTAATGGTACATGAAAGTCTTCGAGATCAAAATATTTTCACTTGTTTGCGAGCTATGCCAGTTACAATCAGCATCTTATGTGAAGTTAATAAGTAAACTGTCATGGGCCATAACCCTAGCCCATGAATCGAAACTAATAAAATGTACATTTAGGTCTTGACACAATGTACACACCAAAATGAATCCAAATATGATAACTGCTTCCTAGACTATGCTAGTTATATAAGAAATGATTATAATGGAGAAGTAACAGAATGGCGATTAATTCATCAAAACTGACCCTGAATAACGAAACCTAAAAACACAGCAAAATAACATCTAATGTATTAGGCAACTCACCAAGTGAATGGTTTCCAATTATGTGCATAGCATTCAAAGTTATGCTTGTCATTAACAACATATCAAGTTAACTGTCATAAGTCATAGCTCATTTCAAAACACAGTTCTCAAGACAAAGCAAATCCACAAATGCATGTTTAGTGCACCAAACCAATTTGATCACCAAACTGCTCAATGGCTTCAGTTGTGAAGATGCAATACTGATGAAAAATGGGCAACAATTCCATTCAAATTGGACCTTACAAGAGAAAACCACAAGAAGTGTGAATGGACTGACAAACATGTAAACAGAAAAGATTACTACAGTATTTCTGCATCTTAACATGGAGCCCTAATTATACCTTAATTATGTGCATAAGTAAGCAAAATTTAAATAAAAGCAAGAACCAACAAAAAATGAGCAATACTATGAACTAGCATACATACACTGTTTGGATTAAAATATAGCAACTGTTTGTACTTAATTATGTCGAGTACATATAAACCATCACTGACACTTCTACAGCTTATGCCACTAACAATGAAAACAAGATGTAAAATGCTTACATTGTTGAATTATCAAATTCAAAAAATTAGCTGATTAAAGCATTTTAATGGGGTAATTCATGGCTATAACTCACAACACAGGTGCTAACAAATGAAAGCAATTTTTCTTTGTTAATATTTTTTTATGTTATGCCTGAAGTTATGTTAGTTAAGATGAATGCAAGAATGCATACCATGGATAAAGCCATACTGATGGAATGATTTACAAGTGTCATGCAAGAAGTGTGACAGTAATTTAGTGGTTCACATATTTAACCCTGGTTCAAATGGTGTTTATCAAAAATTACTTTTTTGTGTGGCCTGAAAACAACATTTATTGAGGCAGACATCTACTGTGAGTTACTGCCATTGCAATTTTGTTCTTCAAACAACTCTGGATGACAAAACATCACAAATCTGTAATACTGTAATATGAGGTAGATGTAATCAAATTTTTCTTTGGAACTTCATAAGAGTAAGAAAGATTCAAGAAAATCTTTTATTGATGGATTATTTCAAGTAAGAACCTGACAATATTTATACATATATATGGTTTACAGGATGATACATGTTGGACTAAATTCACTCATTATTGAAATCAATAAAAATATTTCCTGTACACCATGAACCAAAATTACAACACATTAATTCTTAGTACATTACTGAAATCTATACAAATATTTCTTACATACCTGGAATCAATGTAGTGAGACATACATAGTCACCCTGCCCGAAAACCTACAATTTGCAACTTCAAGCAATATTTCTGGTTGTAATGATGTATAACGTAGCCACTGTCTTGAATGACACCCCTTTGGAATGGTAATCCTGTAACAATGTGTAGAATAGCAGTTGTCTCCCTTTGCAAGTGAAAATCCTGTATTACAAGATCTTGGTTCAAAATTATAGTCAGTGCATGTCTAGCAGTAGAGCTCTGTATGAAAGCAGATACATGTTTAACAATAACCATAAATTCATTGGTGCATCATACATCATCCCTATACTTCTACAGGTTATCGGTGTGCACTACACCATTTGTATATCATCCTTCTTAAAACTGGAGAATCATCTCATTCACCTGAATGGTCAGGTATGCAGAATAATGGAAATGCCTGAATGGACCTCATACAGCAATTTGGGACACGCTGAATGGATCTCATGCCAAAATTTGGGACAACATTAATGGCTTTTATGCCAAAATCTGGAATGACCTGACTGGAGCTCATTCAGAAATTTTGATACAACTTAAATGGATCTTGTGCAGAAATTTATAACAGTCTAAATGGATTTCATTAGGAAACCGGGGACATCCATAATGGATCTCATGCTGAAATTTAGAATAGCCTAAATGGATTTCATTTGGAAATTGGGGACATCCATAATGGATCTCATGCTGAAATTTGGAATAGCCTAAATGGATTTCATTTGGAAATTGGGGACATCCATAATGGATCTCATGCTGAAATTTGGAATAGCCTAAATGGATTTCAAGTAGAAATTTGCAACATCTAAATGGATCTTACATATTACTCTCCATACATTTGTCTTCAATCCACCTTTTGCTTCAGGTGTTGCTCATAAAAAAAGCAGGGAACCAGTCTATAAATTCCATTGTACATTCATGCCATCTAGTGACAAACAAGACTGACAACTTAGTTCCATTACCTGACCTCCTCACATGTAAAAATGTTCAGAATATTCAGCTTAATAGGAACTGGGTCAAAGGTTAATGGCGAATCAAGGTAGCTGAAAGAATGTGCTGCTTATTCAGACAAGCTGTCATTCCAATATATGACTTTTGGGTTATAAGGAATGTGATGATGTTTCAAACTGTAATAAAAGTACTGGAACTGAAATCGGTTTTACTATGCTCATTCTGCACATTTCTTCTGGACCATTAATTGCATCTTGAAAAGACTATATTCTTGTTACGAGTACATTAGTACAGCAGCTATCTTTACTCCTCTGAAATCATGTGTATTTTGGCATATAACATAACTTCCTTTATTTTGGGCTTTGTTCGTCTTATCAGTATTTATCAAAAAGGCTTTCATGCTTCCCCAAATATACAATTGTACGAGTCAAATTTATACAAGAAAATTTATATTTTTTATCTCCTTTGATACATCAAGGGTTTTTGCTGCAACAAGTGCTTTATGCAAATAAAGATATGCTATTCAGGCCTGTTTAAATAAAAAAATATGTTCTAACTCCAATTCAGATCACTAAAAAATTTATCTTTTAAGTTTCCTGTAATAAAAAAAAGTGTGACCCTTAATAGCTTGAATTTTCTTCTGAAAAGTCTTAATAGTTTTTCCAAAAGTCAACAGACAATTCTATACCATTCCATGATACTAAAACGTATAGATTCTAATCACTGTCTCTACCTTTGAATAGATCCCATCTGTGTCTTGAAAAGTGTGAAAAATATGCAAAGAAAATGTATCTCCCTTTATCCCTAAGGTGAAAAGTTCTTGACATTTTTTGAAAAGGGGCTGGGTAACATTCTGTTGTTTTAAGACAATTCAAAATGATGGATAAATGGCATGAAGATTATTACTGACAATAAATTCACATGTCTTACAGAAGTACCAGTCTATATTAACAGTACATTAATTATCTATTAAAATATTTGGAACCAGTCTACTGTACATCTATCACCTGATTCTCAGTATGTTAATTTTGTTCCCCTTTAAACCGGCAAGATCAAATTGATGAACACTCCCACTTTCTGGAATAGGCATTTAATAGATAACTTGAAATTCTATCAAACAGTAATGGGAAAATGGCACAAATGTGCACTGAATTGATTTCTGGTAAAAGACACATTTTCTGTTGAAACTATCCTCAACAAATTTATCACAGCAATATCGCGTCATTGTTCTTCTATAACTAATGATGTCTCCCAAATATCATTCATTCATGGTGAGCTGAGCAAAACCTATCAAAGACTTGTCGCAAGGAACTTCATTCACTCCACAACCAGAATTCTGAAATATAAAGAAAGTTTTTTAAAAATGTGCGTGCATATATGCCAACATACATAATTACATACATGTGTGTGATTTGGATGTTTAACATAGCTTTAAAAATATTCTAGTCATATCACTAAGATGTCTGCAGTGTGAAAGTTTATAGTGTTGTTTAGCAGTGGTGCATCAAACCAAAGACATGTAGTATCATGTCCCACCCAGTCTTATCCTGATACAAGACCGAAAAGTCTGAGGAATAACCTCAAAATGCTGAG
Organism: Unio delphinus; assembly: GCA_029339505.1. Lineage (NCBI taxonomy): Eukaryota > Metazoa > Mollusca > Bivalvia > Unionida > Unionidae > Unio > Unio delphinus. Next base: position 6,723,704 of record JAQISU010000177.1, on the reverse strand, counting down.
CACTAAGCGAGGCAGCTGCTATTGACCAGGGTTCAAACTAACGACCTACTGCTTTCGATGCAGATGCTCTAACCACTAGGACACTGCAGCAGTCTACACACACAAATTATTATACAAAAGAATTCAATGGAATGCATTCTTGCCACCTCAAATCCAAAACTCTTGAAAGTCAGCAGTCCATAAAAAAAATGACTTGTGATGGGTAGTAATGTTCAAGATAAACACAGACCTCAAGTTTCATAACTACATATGTGTCAGAAAATCTGAACAAAATGCAAAAACTTAATGCAATCTCTGGAGCATGCAAAATTGGTCACTGTGACCTATGTTTGTATATGTGTACATTTCAGTATGAGCAAATTAAGTTTCACAACTCTATATAAAAGTGTTTTAGAGAAACTGAACTAAATGTAAAAAAGTTATCATAATCTTTAGAACATGTGACAGTGACCTGCTTTGACCTATGGTAAGCAGCAACCTCCAGGATGAAAAAACCTATCAAGTTTAATGACTGTACACAGAACAAGATTGGTTTGGTGCTTTATGGTGCATTAACACAAATAGGTTATTTTTATGGTGCATTAACACAAATAGGTTATTTTTATGGTGCATTAACACAAGTAGGTAATTTAATGCCAAGGCAATTGGAGTAAAATGCCTCACCCAATGACACACGATGGTAGATGTCCAAGGTTGGTCCAGATGGTTGGATCTAAAACTGCATCCTGTCAGTTATGCATTTGGCACAACAACTATTAAGCCACAGTGACCCCACCACAAAGTAAAAGAATCTTAATTAAATAAAGAAACTTTTGCAAAGTAGCTGGAGAATGAAACCCCCATGTTTACTCATTATGATTATTATCCTGTAAGTTTCATTTTATTACAATTTCACAATAGCTGAAAAACGGGTCATCATGACCTTGTTTTGCTTCTTGTGAGAGTTTCATGTAAGTTTCATGACCTTAAATAGAATTGAGTCAAAGAACATCAACTAAATGCAAAAAATTCACATAAATGCTGATGAATGAAAGTTGGTCACAATGACCAACATATGCCCCAGTGGAAAGAAGTACCTTGTGCGATGGCATTCTCATCAAGTTTCATGACTGCATATAAAACAATAAAAAATTTAACATAACAGCTGGACCTCGTTGTTATGTCTTACTTTTGCCTGTTGTAAGTGGTACCCTCTAAGATGACTCAGCCATCAAGTTTCATGACTGCATGTACAATGTGTCTGACAAAAAGTGAATACTAACAACATGTACACTATACTACCACCTGGAAATGTGATCATCATGTCTCGCCTATCTTTAGCCGATTCAACAAAAGTGAAGACTGAAGATAGTGTGTTGCATACGTCTCCTATTATAATACACCATTTCAATGACAATGTAACAAAACTATAAAAAATATCAAATTATAAAAATCCTATGGTAATTGATATGGAAACAAATTCTTATCAATGATCATCTCCCCATTCTTTAATTTGAAGAAGAAACAAAAACATTTTCTGCTTAATCAGATAGGTTTCAGAGAGGTTAATGTTTTTGTTGAGACATGACAGTTTGTGATGTAAGCCATTTATTAATATCAGAATATTACATGGCAGAAGAAAAAAATTAATTTGTTATGCCATGGTTTAAAACCTTTTAATTTATAATTCATCAATATTTGTGTGTCTGGTGATTGACTGTGTAAGGATAATTATACCCATGTTTAAAAATGTACGTAAACAATTAGGTAAGAAACTTAACCCTGATGTTATGAATCGTGGTTCAAAATCTTTCCTCAAACCGCAAAAAATCTCAATGTTTAGCAGAATTCAAATTAAGTGCGAGCACACATGAGCACATTTACTGATATAATTTTCAAAAAATAATTTATTTTTAAAATTTAATGATAATATAGTTATAACAAAATTTTTGAATGATAAACACATTAACTGTCATAAGAAAACTTCCAGACGAAAATTATCGATTGCTACAGACTTTTACAATGGCAGATTGGCATTACACTGGGTAAAGAAAGTCAAGACGGAATTATTACTAGTGCTGGTGGAATCAAGTATATGACTGCATGAACAAGAATGCATGTGCAACTTCAATAATCCTTATATTCAAATATGAATGGGACATGCAATAAATTTTATTCATACCATGTGCAGACATTTTTTCAAAAATGATAATATTGCATGATGTATATTTTAACTAAAATAAATCTGAATTGACAATTGTCTTTATAGTCCTTTAAGAATATGAAAGCACATACTTGAAAGGGAAAAATAAGTAATATGTACAAATTGAAATAAATGATATGATATACCATACAGAAGATATATAAGAAGTTACATAATTTACTCCAATTTACTGGACTTGTGTGCCAATTTTTTTCAGCCAGTGTTTCACAGGCTTTGTTTGTAAATGACAATATTGTCATATCTCTGTTTTGTATGTAGTACAACTTTTTCCCTACTGCAGACGCATTCCCTCTTGCATCATAGTGTGCAATGAAACCGGTTTAAATGAGATCACATCACTTGCTTGACCTAAAAATGTTGAAGTACGTTATCATTGATCAGCTGTGTCAGGATAATGTGATTGAGTGGGACATCATGCTACATGTCTGTAGAATGATGCCCCTGTGCTAGAAATCACAATAAAAATGCCACACTGCAGACATCGTAGCGATATAACTGAAAATTTTTTAAAGCTTCATGAAAAATCCAAATCGCTCACATCAATCATGTACAAATAATGTGTATTTTAATCAGGCTTCAGTTTATGCCTTTTCTACATTAAGTTTTGAAATATTGGCCTTTCCTACATTTATTTTTGAAAAACTGTTGAAGGAAGATGGGGGGTTGACCAGAAGGATATCTATTTTTGTCCATCCAGCATGTATATTGGGCTCATATTTAAGGCCATGTTCAGGTTGAAAATCACTCATCTCCACCATTTTCCTAGCTCCAATGAATAATATTTTTATCATCATTATCATCAGTAAATCTGTCAATGTTTTAGTAAACTTCTATTGGGTACTCATTGATCCTAATGATCAATTCTATGAGGACCCAATCAAATGGAAATTTAATTAAATGTATAAAAATCTTAAGTCTGCATTATTTTAAATTCACAGTATGTGATATATATCACTACCTTAAATCAACTGCTACAAAGTCCAAGAATTCATCCTCATTGTCTGATAAAGTTCTGAAATTTGCCATCATCGTCTAGTAAATCATGTCACCATCAATATTGTCTTATTCCCTTAGCTTGGCCTCACTATCATATACTGATACTTAGAGATTGAACTCCGTAAGTAACACTTTGATCAAAGAGTTTGTTGAATCTATTAAAGGATGCAACTGAACACGTCAGTTGAGGTGGCGCTCACCACTTTCATATTTTGCATAATGTTAAAAAGAATTGTGAAGAAAAAGAATTCCCCTGGTGTCCTCACTGGTTATACTGGCTATTTAAAAAGGACCTTGTATATCTTAGTTATAAGTCAAAGAATCTTTAATTCTCTTTATTTTGGTATATGATTGATTGGTGTAATATGGGTTATAAAGTATACAGCATGGCCTTGCTTCAAATATGCACCTCTCAAAAAACTGCTAGCTCTGCTTGGTCATTTTCACTTCCTGGACTTCAGAGGTAAATTGTAAAAAAGAGCCGTTAACATTATTTTACATTTAATAAATTTGGTAATTCATTTATTGTACTCTCAGAAACTGTTATTGTCTAGTCTGGCATAATTTACTTTCTCTACTTTAATAACTGCTAAAGAAAGTTATGTTAGACTAATTCAGGCTGATTTTTTAAGCACAAGGGACCAGTCATTTAGTTAGCTGGGTGCAAAGATCATTTACAATTCCCACAAGTACAATATCCAATGAAATTTCAGCCACAGTACATGAAAGTAACATAGATGTATATCAACATTCTCTCCATTGTGCATGTTGCTAATGTAAATAACGTCACCCTACACGCATCGCTTTCTCAGAAGTTCATAATATCTGTAGAGCACCCCACTGCAGCAAGATCAAATAACCACCCTTTGTTATTTGCCAATTAACCACACACACAGTACCATCAAAGTGTAATCAAGTAGGGAAAACATTAGAGAACAATAAATTTACTGGAAGAGTCAAACCTGCATGGTTCTGAGAAAGTATACTTATCTGACCCTCAGTTAAAAGGATTGTCAACTTGAAAACAAAGTGAGTGTTGCCTTAACAAGCACTGACAAATCTTGTATACAGTAAACAGGTATCTTTTGGGTCATTTTATTACTTGTATACCCATTGACAGCTTAATCTTCATTAGTATCTGCCCCCAATTTTTTTTATCAAAAGATGAAACATGCTATAAATCAGCAATTTTCCTGAAGGTCTGTGGTTCTTACTGCACCAGTTATAATGGATGCCAAGTAAAACCTATCACGCAATGAAAAATGGCATCAAACCAAAATGGTCAGCTATAAAAATGGTATACCAATCTATCAATACACCATCCATCATAATGCCTGGTTTTAATTTTAACAATATCACCATTACAAACATCTTGCAATAAATGAAGAAAAAAGGGTTTAAAACAAATGGTTTGCTGAAAATGTTTTAATAGTAAAGACTTCAATGTACTTACCAAGGCAAATGTCAAGCTTTTAAGATCTTTGTTATCAAGAATTTTTTGTAGATTGGCAGCAACTATTAAAAGAAGGAAAAATTATTGGAGATTCTATATTTATTCAAGTTATAAAAATGTAACATGTAAACATAAAGACCAGTAAGATTAGATATTAAATTTAATTTCCGACATAAAAATGTAACATGTAAACATAAAGACCAGTAAGATTAGATATTAAATTTAATTTCCTACATATTGCAACATGTGGACAGAAAATGTTGCCAAAAGCAACCAAACTCTTAAAATAATTATCATATATATGGACCAAGTAGATGTACTGTATATATAACAAATAAAGCAAACTTGTGTATCTCAATAATGGTGCCCATTGTATTTTAAATTAGACCATTAAAGTAATAACACTCCTGAAGTGATATAATTTACAAAAGATCAGATGAAGATCACAACTCAGTGAGACTAGTATTCATGGTCAGTTTTAAAAAAAAAAAATTCTTAATTGAGAATTTATATTTAAAACATTTTTTTATAAATTAGTGTGAGTTCTTTTTAGAATAAAGGATTTCAACTATTGTTTAAATTATTACCAGCTGAGGAAAAATATCCAAGGGTGATAACTAATGGTTTAAGAATTTACCAGAATTTGGGTTGCCTCCCTTGACATAAAAAAAAAAAAATATAAAAAAAATAAAAAAGGCATGGCAAGGTCAGCTGATATATACTTTATTAATTAATTTTTGTATGGCTAAACAAGTTTATTACTGTCAACAGCAATACAAACTATATCTGATAATGAAGAATGGACACTGCCATCAGTCATGAAGGGACTGAAATTTCTCCAAGTCATACAATTTCTGAATCTGTATACAATGGTTTATTAGAGTACTAACATTTTAAAACATCTTTATTTTCCATTTTGACACAAGCTTACTATTTTTATAATTTCTAAAGATGCAAGGATATGTTGAAACTATTATGCATAATGCTTACCAACTATCAAATCTTTACCATCCACAAGACCTGCCTCAACAAGCTCCCTTGATACACTGTCAGATGTATCTGTAACACAGAAAATGTAAGCATGCATTTATTGTGCAATAAAATGTCTCTATTTTTCAATTGGGCTCTGACTGTTCAATATTTTCTTGTACTGGAATATCAGTAATGGACTGCTGCTGACTAACATGTGAGTTGCCACAGAAAATCCTATAAGGAAGGCTACATGTGTATGTCCGCATTAAATTAATTCAGCCTCAAAGACATCCCTGCTGCATGTACTTATATCAAAGATGTCTTTTATTCAGTTTTTCACATTCTTCATCTATGTGCTGATAAAACTCATACTTCAATTACCTCATAATCTTTTTGTTATCTTGTGTTCTTATTAAATGATATTCCTGGTAAAAGTTACCTACCCTACTCACCACCACTCGAATATTTAGTTGGTTTTATTTCTTCAAAATAAAAATATTCAAAACCAAAAATGTAGTTTTTCAAAGCAAATAGCTTTGGGTAATATCTACCTGCTATTATAACATTGCTATCTCTTTACATTATGCTAATCTTGAATCTGGTGAAAATCCCTCCTCCAATTAGAAATTGAAGGTCTAGAAAAATGCAGAAAACAAAAACAGACCGAACCAGATGCCCAACTCACCTTTTATTCATTTACAATATCATCCTTCTCTGACTTGGACCAAGACTACAGGAAAATTAAGATTTATACATTTGTTTTTATTATTGATTATTAGATTGCACATATTAAATTATGGCTTAACAGAAGGTGATGTGGACTTGGGATCTGACTCAATTTCATCGAAATAAACCTTAAATTAGGTCTATACTTACACACTTGATTGGTCAATATTAAGTTAGATTCCAATTTCAGCCATTTAGATTGTTGGATTTTCAACTTATTTCTGTTCTGTTTGCAAAACTGAGTTCAAAAGTTTTCTTATATAAGTCTCATCATAGCCCATGTCTTCAGCCCTTGAACAATACGAACTTAAATCAACCATACTGCAAAAGTCTAGTTAAGCTGTAAAGGAATCATATCCCATTCTGGGAAAATTGAGTAAACTCAATCACAGTTAAGATTGGGGCCTGTAATCTCTTAAGCAATTTTAAAAATGAAAAGCCTTAATGATTAATGCTAAAAACTTTATTTCTAATTTTGAACCCAAATGTTGCCAGACGGTTTCTAAGACTGTCATATTGTTCATATTTCAAACTGAACTGGAGCTTTTTAAAAATTAAAATGGCAGCCATATTTGCATAGGCAAGTCAATTCAGACATGTGTGATGTAGTTCAATGCCTATGATAAATTCTGAAATTTTCAATACATATCCCTTTCATTCTATGCAACTAAAAATTACACTGCTTGTCCTTTTTATTTTGTTTAATTACTTAAGAAATATTAAAATTTGACATTGTCAATACAGTGTACAGTATGACACAGACTTTACCTTTCACAATGGTTAATCCTAGTATATTACCCCTTCGCTGAAAATGGACTTTTCTGGGAACTGGCAAGAATCAGGTTGGACATAATTTGTCAATAAAATTTATTTCCTTGATGCATGCCAGTTTTGAAACTGCAAGTGAGGTACAAATTGCTACGCAACTAATTTAGCCAATAAATTCTGCTATTGGCTTTCTATTAAGGAAAAAACAAAAGTGATTAAGAAATAATACCTTGACCAGGTGTAAAGTCAAATTTGATATCATTCAACTCCCTCTTCTCATTTCTGAAACAAAAAGTAAATTATTTACACAAATTTGTTGCAAATAAAAAAAATTAAAAAAAATATGAGAAAAAGAATTTAAAAAAAAGAAAATATGCAGAATAAAATGGGTACATCCATTCAAGTTACTATTGTACAGACTGAAGTAAGATGGCAGTGATTTGTAACAGTGGCAATCCTACAAACAGTTTATGTGGAGTAGCATTAACAAACATGTGTTAATAAACTGGCAATGCAGAAAGTTGTTCTGATCTATTACCGGTAATCCTAAAAACAATCAATGACCAGCGCCTACAAGTCAAGGCCACTATTGCAATGCTGTTGAAAACTCGGAAATTTTATGGAAAAGTCTGTAAAATTTATCAACAAATTGGTTGCATTATTGGATGTGTTTAGAGTAAAAAGGAAGAAAAGCAATAGCATGCAGATAGTGGAATGTGTGTCTGTGTGTGTGTGTGTGTTTGTGTTATTTGTATTTTTAACATAGCTTTAACAATTTTTTTAACTCGTATCGCCACACTGTCAGCAATGTGACTGTTTATAGTGATATTTAGCACTGGGGCAATACGCCGCATCATGTCCCATCGTCACATTATCCTGACACCAGGCCAACTAGTCCTAACACTAACCTCTTAATGCTAAGCATCTAGTGAGCAGCTGTTAGTAGTATTTTTTAAAAGGCTTTGGTATGACTCAGTTAGGGTTCGAACATGCGATCTCCTGCATCCATCCAGATACTCTAACCACTTAGACCACCAGAAATGTTCATGCAGATAGTAAAAATGTCAGGGTGTAGATAGCCATAATGGTATATACCTCCTCTTCATGAAGCCATAATGGTATATACCTCCTCTTCATGAAGCCATAATCGTATATACCTCCTCTTCATGACATGTCCAATATGTTGTACAATTTATACATTTATACAGTTGCCCAGACATTTGATCCTTGTGATAGTAATTTCAATCTAAGAGTTGATGGACCAACACAAAAGCCATTATTCCACTTAAGATCTGATCTGAACAAGTAATGCTCTGCCAAGTGTGATAAAAGATGCAGGGCCTAATCAATGCTCACTTGGCCTTACAGCATAATCTGTCTTGGAACACAAATAATTCAAACAGAGAATTTAATTACTTTCAAATGTTTGATAAATATCATTACAACTACACCTGACTATACCTACAATAGAAATGTTACTGTCTTTCTTTGCAGCCATGACAATAATATTTTAAAATCAATTATAAATTTCTTTGGCCTTATCATAATTTAAAAACTCACCTTAATCTCAAAACTAAGTTGATTGGTGTATTGTCTTCTACTTCAGAGCGAGATTTTGGAGGTTCCTGCAACAGTAATTTAAAAATTAATCTAAATCAACATTTGAACTAAAATAAATACCAAAGATATGAAATTAAAATATTTTCTACCACAAAAATCTAATTTTTTCATAACTTACATAAAAAAATGGTTTAAAGAAGGAATCTTTTACCTCTTGAAGCAATACAATGACAGGTTGGGTAAGAAAAAGAAAGAAAGTTTCCCAAAGATTTTCTTTGGTAGCTTTAATGCACAAATGAGATATGAGAATCCAGAATTACAGATTACTTCAGAAAATTCTGTTTAAATAAATTCTATTTCATTTGGGTAATAACAGACCTTTGCAATCTCTGCCTCCATGGATGGTGTGGGCTGGAAAATCTCTTCCTCCTCTTCTTCCTCCTCTTCCTCCTGTTGTGGTATCAGGGTAGCTTCTGAGGGAGTTAACTCAGTCAACTTTTCATCACTTTGTGAAGCTTCAGGGATATCTACTTCTCCATCCTCATCCTGGTATGTCACAGATTAATGATTAGTATTAACATTAACACAAATTTCACTAAACTACAAACACATTACTGTCTAACTAATTATAAAGAAATTGTAATGTATCAATCAGTCCCAGATGTTAGGTATAGTTCCGTAAGACTGACTCCTACTAAAATGCATTAGTCTATTGTTAGATATAATTCCCTAAGACTCTCTAACTTGCTCATACCAAAATGTATCTATCAGTCTCTGTTGTTAGGTATCATTCCCTAAGACTCGTATCACTGGCTCTTACCAAAATGTATCTATCAGTCTCTGTTGTTAGGTATAATTCCCTAAGACTTGTATCACTGGATCATACCAAAATGTATCTATTAGTCTCCGTTGTAGTGTACAATTCCCTAAGACACCTCTCAATTGCTCATACCAAAATGTATCTATCAGTCTCGGTTGTTAGGTATCATTCCCAAAGACTTGTATCACTGGCTCTTACCAAAATGTATCTATCAGTCTCTGTTGTAAGGTATAATTCCTGAAGACTCGTATCACTGGCTCTTACCAAGATGTATCTATCAGTCTTGGTTGTAAGGTATAATTCCTGAAGACTCGTATCACTGGCTCTTACCAAAATGTATCTATCAGTCTCTGTTGTTAGGTATAATTCTTGATAACTTGTATCACTGGCTCTTACCAAAATGTATCTATCAGTCTCTGTTGTTAGGTATAATTCCTGATAACTCGTATCACTGGCTCTTACCAAAATGTATCTATCAGTCTCGGTTGTTAGGTATAATTCCTGATAACTTGTATCACTGGCTCTTACCAAAATGTATCTATCAGTCTCTGTTGTTAGGTATAATTCCTGATAACTTGTATCACTGGCTCTTACCAAAATGTATCTATCAGTCTCTGTTGTTAGGTATAATTTCTGATAACTTGTATCACTGGCTCTTACCAAAATGTATCTATCAGTCTCTGTTGTTAGGTATAATTCCTGATAACTTGTATCACTGGCTCTTACCAAAATGTATCTATCAGTCTCTGTTGTTAGGTATAATTCCTGATAACTTGTATCACTGGCTAATACCTAATGCCATACTATCTACCACGACACCTCTTTGATGAGTACCTGATTTAATTAAATTAGGTACATTTATACCGCAGTGAAGTTATCCAATTATCATTATAAATGCCTCTAGGGTGTCAAACTGCAAAAACTTTCTAGCAAGAACTCTGCTCCTGTCAAAAGAACAATTGTATTTATCTGACAGTGACTTGTATTTGTATTTATCTGACAGTGACTTGTATTTGTATTTATCTGCGATGCGACCTATATTTGTCTCACCGGTAAAGCTGGAACATTTTTTGCTGTTAGAACAATAAAGATTACCATGTCAATATTATTGTTAACATTGTTGCCACTGAAATTGATCAGTGTACATGCTAAAAAAAATCAAAATGGGAGGAGACATGCCATACCATCACAGAGGCATTTCAGGTGATAACTGGACACCTTCTTTGGGTAATCTGAATGAGAGAAAGTGACATCAGAATGGTCCAAAGAAATGCTTCAAAGATTCCTCAAGTAAGCCTTGAAGCAACACTCATCCTGAGTCTTGGGAAGATCTTGCACAGGGTCGAACCACATTGTGCAATCTCACCCATACTGGTGCTACTGACTTTGAACTGAGGATAACTGCAGAGGCAGTACAGAAGTGTGAGTGGCCCTGAGTGGCCAAGTGGTCTAAAGCACTCTCCATTACAGATCACTGCCATCTCACTTCTGTCTGAGTGGGTTTGAGTCCCAGATTCGGTCAATGTGGTTATGTGAGAAAGCTTGCCAGTAGCTTCTCGTGGGTCAGTGTTTTTTCCCCAGGCCTTTTCCCGGGTTCTTCCTTAACCATTAATACTGTACACCATCTATAGCCTATTGTGTGCTGAAAAATGGCATCAAGCACTACTACTACAAAAGCGTGAATCGTGTAAATTTCATAACTGAGCATGTCCTTTCTTGATCAAGGTACCCTAAGCAACATCTCCTGTCCAATGCCACAGACACTTCAGAGGACAAACTGGCCTGATCAGCCTCACAGAAACTAAACTAGTTAGTGATGTCATAGTCATCTTCATAATCAATATATATATATATATATATATATATATATATATATATATATATATATATATATATATATATATATATATATATATACACTCAAATGTAATGGTATTCATATACTGCTGCATCGAATTATAAACTCAGCACTGCAACAATAACTAAATACTACTGCAATGAAAATGGACACCAATACAATAATATTGGTAATTTTGACTCTTTGGCACATCCAACTACGGATGCAGACCTTCAACAATAGTTTCAATAAAAATACAGAAGAATACACAGAATCACTTTGAATTTAGAATCCAAGTATATTGTATATACTCGCTTATAAGACAAACTTAAAGAAAACAAAGCTCCTGATTTGCCATAGTATAATGTCTCTGCAGATCGGGGTCTATGTCATTGTTCTACTGACTACTCCCAACAAACTGCAACAGTCTTAGATCTGCCAGTGCATTAGGGGATGGCACATCAAGGTCTGTGTAGTTTGCAGTTGGGTTCACCTTATATGCAAGTACATATGGTAATATTTGTTTAACATCCTAATTAGCAAGTTGCGTAACATGTTGCTGCATAAATGACATTAACTAAATTCTTGAACTCTAAGACATCGGAAAAAAACTAATGTCACAATAAGCTTCCCAATAAATAATCAAAGTAGGATACATCTTTGCCCAACATTCCCTTCTTTAAACTAAGAACTGAGAATAGAATTGCTAGTAACATTTAGAAAACATATCTCTGTATGATTAAAGAGGAAAAGAAAATTAGAATAAAATTAGAATAATTACTTACCGATTCTGACTTGATCCTTGGTGACTGAAATGATTGGAAAAAAATGTACAGTAAATACCAATTAGGTAATATCATATTAAAACATTCTACTGCCAAAATTAAAACATTACCATGCCTATTGAGAAGAGCTTTTCTCGGAAAAATAAAAGTTATGTTACAAACAAACATGACATTGTGTTTAATTAGCAAAGTTTGGGCAGATTCTAAATAAGCGGCTAATTATCCTGTTTTATGAAAACAAAATGACCAAAAGTGCAAAATGAAATATGTTATGTTTACAAATTGTGCTTAAACAATGTAAATTTTAAGCAATTGGTCCTAAGGCATTTTGGTTCTGCAAGCAAACTCCATTTTTTTAAAATGATAAAGCATTCAATCAGTAGTAATAGTGAAAATTTTTTTACTGGGACTTGTTCTCATTTGCATAAATCTGAAATGAAAATAATTAATCACTATGAAAGCATGAGCTCAAATAGTGTCAACAATCAAGCACACCCTGAATTAGTCTTGGTCACTAAGCCACTTGACATATTCCATTAGGTATTATTCACATCCTAATGATTAAGGCTCAGTGCAGGATTATAAGTTAGAATGTTGCATTTTTCACACAATAAATGATACAATTTAAATCAGAATAACATCACTGGTAAATCAGAAGTATGTCCAATGTTTATCAGTCCTCTCTGCAAGCATATTAAATATTTTGTGTAGAAACCACTTTCTTATTTCAGTCACAGTCACCTTGACCTATGACCCCAAACTGATCGATTTCTTCCTTACTCCAATGAAACCCATCCAATGTGTTTAGTCCAAGTATGTGATGCAGAAATAATGTTATTGGCCGAGATCATATTTGTTCTTTCAATCAATGCAAGACTTTGGGGAACAAGCGGGTTGGAGGGAAATAGGCATAAAGATTGGTTATCAAAAGAGCATCTAAAAGGTCAGTTTTCTTGATCTGGTCTGGAGAGAGAAAAAGTTGGGTTGATTTTCATTCCATCTAGTCACAAACTGATAGTGACTGTTCCTAGCAACATCATACTATAAGTGAACAGATTATTTGATTTGAATTAACTGGTTCAGTCAGGACAGCAAGTGCACATGCACAGTGAGTCTGACCATAATCTGGTAGATTTAAATGTGGATTTGTTGTTGAAGACATCTTCTGTGAAAATTCCAAACTTGAGGGCAGAGGTCTCGAGATTTTTTTCCAACTTGCCTCCTGATGTTACTGACATTACTGGAAATGTTAGGATGAGAATGCCCTTTCCAGACATTGTCTACTGTCATGACTGAAATGCATTCAATTTCAGCCTTCCTATCTGGAAAACTGATGCATAATGAATACACTTGATAAAGCCACACCATGTAGAATTCCAGAATTGAGGGTAAATAGCTGGTACCAAAGCCTGCTATCCTGGCATCTATGCAGATCATGATTCACAATGGCAGAATCTCAAAGGGATTATCCACCATAAACCAAGTGACGTTCTCCCATTTGTTGAGATGGACCCTATTGTATCCTAAAATTTTGGAATCAAACACTCTGATGTCACTGGGACAAGAAATAACTTGCAATGATCTCATAAATAGTTGGTATAAAGAGGTCTGATATTGTATGATATCATGGAGACTCATTATGTGAGAGCCAAGGTGCAAATCTTTGAGAGAAAAAAGTAGACACCAAATGGACGATTTCATGATATCTTCTTGATTCAGACAGAACCTTTTCAAGTATATTCTGAAATTACAATTAAAGTGGATACACTATATGGATGGGATGAGACTGGGCAGATTGAGAGTGTCATGGTGATGTAAAATATTGATCTGTGATGGAGATGTAAAATATTGATCTGTGATACAGACCCTGATCTGTGACACAGACGATGAAGATGATACTAACTTAATGTCTCTTAATCTCAAATGGCTTTATTACCATGCAAAAGGGAAAGTGTTATGACAACATAAAATACTGAGTCATGACCTTAACTTTGAAAATAGCCTCCCCCACCCAATTGAGATGCAAAATCATTGTGATGGTCAAGAAGGTTTTCAAGGACTTTTCAATTTTTTTTCAAGGACTTATAAAACTTTTCAACAAGTATTTTGTCTTGATGAAAATAAACTTTCTACATCTGTTCATTTCTTACCAGTGTGTGATGTGTGTGTAACTTTTTATTTTTAACATAGCTTTAAAAAAATTTCAGTCATATCACTACCATGTCTGCAGTGAGGGGGTTTACAGTGAATTCCAGCACTGGGGCATCATGCCACACGCAGTCTCATTATCATGCCGACCAGTCCTAACACTAACCTCTTAATGCTGAATGCCAAGCGAGGCAGCTGTTAGTACCATTTTTGTAAGTCTTTGGTATGACTCGGCCAGAGATAGAACCCATGACTTCCTGCTTTCGCAGCGGATGTTCTAATCAATAGGTCACTGGAGTAGTCTTCTTACCAATGCATTATAAGCAAAAAGTATAACAATAAACACATAGCAGTTTAGCATGCCACCACAACACCAAAGGATGCTACTCCAGCTATTAACATCCTGTGTCATGTGTCATGATTGACCTTATTTTTACCCTATTTGTTTTTCAATTAAACCGTATTACTGGAAATATGTAAATTACAAAAACTCTAAATTTAAAATGTGTTCAATTTCATTCAGCTTTAACATTTCTGTATTTTTGTATTCCACACAAACATTTGATGAGTTTTGGGAACATTTCAAGTAATGTTTCAACAAATTCAAGAACAAGGACAAATTCACAGACCTTCCAAGGATAAAACTAAATTTTTCAAAATTCAATGATTTGTCAAAATTGAACAAACTATAATGATGCATACACATGCCAAGTTTCATCCCTTAATCTCAAAATGGTTTTAAAGTAGGGAGGAAAGAAAAGTGATGGACAAGGCAAAATTAGTGACCAACAGCCTTGATGTTTATGATAGCACACACAATGTGGTATGTAACACACCTTTTAAGTGATGATGTATAAATAAGCCAAATTTAAAACCAAAGAGCTGAAGGGACAGTATGATGGACAAACAGGACACTGGATACAATGTCCCCTGCTTTTATTCAAAATGGTGGAAGACGAAAGTTACTGATATCAAATGAGAACAACTTTTTAAAATGTTTTAGTTAAGAAGGACTCATTGTAATGGAATACTTTGCCCATGAGCAGTTATATAATGATTTAACTTTATGGTTTATACTGGCTTTGTCCATGAGCAGTTATATAATTATTAAACTATGTTTTATACTGGCTTTGTCCATGAGCAGTTATATAATTATTAAACTATGTTTTATACTGACTTTGTCCATGAGCAGTTATATAATTATTTAACTTTTATGTTTTATACTGGTTTGTTTTGTTTGTTTTTATGGTTTAACGCCATTTTTCAGCACAATATAGGCTATACATGGCGGCCAGTATTAATGGTGGAGTAAGAAACCGGACAAACCCCGGAAAGAACCACCGACCCACGAGAAGCTACTGGCAAGCTTTCTCACATAACTACATTTGCCGAACCTTAGACTCGAACAGACGCAGAGGTGAGATGGCAGTGGTCCGTAATGGACAGCGCTTTAGACCACTCGGCCACTCGGGGCCCCCTATGCTGGGTTGTCCATGAGCAGTTATATAATGATTTAACTTTATGTTTTATACTGGCAATTCATGAAATTCCACCCACAAGCATGACAATAAGTTACCAATAAATTGTTATTTCATCTTAACTGACTCATCATGTAGGAGTGCCATATAACATCTCACCATTCTTTGATTCAGCTATGGCATGGTCTTTATATTCACTATAAAGGAATCAAGTGATGATGCCAAATAACATTTCAGCATTCTGTCTTTTAGCCATGGCATGGTCATTACATTCATCGCAAAAGAATCAAGTCTAAGTGTCATATACCATCCGAGCATTTAGCCATGGCATGGTCTTGACAGTCACTGTAAAAGAATCAAGTCTAAGTGTCATATACCATCCGAGCATTTAGCCATGGCATGGTCTTGACAGTCACTGTAAAAGAATAGAGTCTAAGTGTCATATACCATCCGAGCATTTAGCCATGGCATGGTCTTGACAGTCACTGTAAAAGAATAGAGTCTAAGTGTCATATACCATCTGAGCATTTAGCCATGGCATGGTCTTGACAGTCACTGTAAAAGAATCAAGTCTAAGTGTCATATACCATCCGAGCATTTAGCCATGGCATGGTCTTGACAGTCACTGTAAAAGAATAGAGTCTAAGTGTCATATACCATCCGAGCATTTAGCCATGGCATGGTCTTGACAGTCACTGTAAAAGAATAGAGTCTAAGTGTCATATACCATCCGAGCATTTAGCCATGGCATGGTCTTGACAGTCACTGTAAAAGAATAGAGTCTAAGTGTCATATACCATCCGAGTATTTAGCCATGGCATGGTCTTGACAGTCACTGTAAAAGAATCAAGTCTAAGTGTCATATACCATCCGAGCATTTAGCCATGGCATGGTCTTGACAGTCACTGTAAAAGAATCAAGTCTAAGTGTCATATACCATCCGAGCATTTAGCCATGGCATGGTCTTGACAGTCACTGTAAAAGAATAGAGTCTAAGTGTCATATACCATCTGAGTATTTAGCCATGGCATGGTCTTGACAGTCACTGTAAAAGAATCAAGTCTTAGGATCTTACTCTTACTTCCCCAGCAGATACCATTGCTTCTTCAGAGTTTTCATCCATCTCGTCATCTGACCATTCCCAGCCTCCATCTTCTGTCTTGTGCAGTCGACCACTCGAACCTGGCACTCGCTTAACCTACAAGAAATTAGATTAGATATCCAGTCATTATTGACATTGCTTAACTCTTGAGTACAAACGGATGAAAAATCTACATGTACCACAAAAACCATCAGTTCCATTTGACCTTTAACCTCAACATGGTATGTCAAATACTTTATTGCGACATTTCAGGAAACTGATGTTTCATATATACACATTTTTAAATTGAATACATGCTATATACCATCACACATGATATCACATCAACAGCATCCAAATCGTTTTGACAGAGCAGGTTTAACTGGCCAACATAGAAATAAACAATGAAGCACCAGCATGATTGGAGTTGACAATGAAACATGCTAAAGATATCAAACTCTTTACATAAGTATATACAACTTAGTTCTACAATGCAGGACATCTACCCTGATATTTAAATTGTTTGGGTCTGTGTCTTACTGCCTACATAAACTGTATTGTGTAACATGCAGCCACTTGGTGCATGCTGAGCAATTATACCTGCCCTTATCAAATGGAAGAATGCCATTGTGTGAACTCACCTTTTGAGGTTTGACTGTTGGTCCTTCAGACAACAAAGTCTTCACCAAGTATGCCTTGTCCTGAAAGTGAGAAATCCTTCATGTAATCCAAACTTCCTAAACATATCAAATTTCAGTTCTTCCACTCTTATGGTTTTGAGGATAAATATATGCTATTTTTGTTTTTTAAGTAATCAGAAATTAAGCCAAGCACCTTGCTTTTTATCTACATATTTCTCGTAAACTGCAATATGCTCAAATATAGCCAAAATCTTAAAAACATCTTAGAATGTCGAATTTTCATACGTTAAACTATGCGTATTAAAATTATTTATTAAATGCACCAGTTTCAAAATCTCCTGCACGTGTTAATCAGTAAGCTGTTAAAATCTGAATTTAAATGTTTGCACCAAGTCGAGAGAAGTGTGAATAAAGGCTGTGGTTTGCTCTGACGTTATTACAGTTTATTATATTGTCATTGGACTTCACAGTTTTGGTACATTCAGTACAATCATTACTTGCATGTAAGACAAGTGCAGCTGCAAACTGCACATACCCAGATCTGCTATCACATAATGCACAAGAAGATCTGGGTCTATGCAGTTTGTTAGGAATAAGAAGTAAAATAAAAAGCATAGACATAGTGTGTAGGCACAGTACATTATGGTACATAAAGGGTAGCGATCATTTTCCACTTGTGTCTGTGTAACTGCTCTGGATTTACACACTGCTACACTATGTAATAACCAGGTGGAGTTAGGTCCAAGTAATATGTGCTAAGACTGATTAACACCCCACTACACTGTGTAATAACCAGGTGGAGTTAGGTCCAAGTAATATGTGCTAAGACTTTGATTTACACCCCACTACACTGTGTAATAACCAGGTGGAGTTAGGTCCAAGTAATATGTGCTAAGACTTTGATTTACACCCCACTACACTGTGTAATAACCAGGTGGAGTTAGGTCCAAGTAATATGTGCTAAGACTTTGATTAACACCCCACTACACTGTGTAATAACCAGGTGGAGTTAGGTCCAAGTAATATGTGCTAAGACTTTGATTAACACCCCACTACACTGTGTAATAACCAGGTGGAGTTAGGTCCAAGTAATATGTGCTAAGACTGATTAACACCCCACTACACTGTGTAATAACCAGGTGGAGTTAGGTCCAAGTAATATGTGCTAAGACTGATTAACACCCCACTACACTGTGTAATAACCAGGTGGAGTTAGATCCAAGTAATATGTGCTAAGACTGATTAACACCCCACTACACTGTGTAATAACCAGGTGGAGTTAGGTCCAAGAAATATGTGCTAAGACTTTGATTAACACCCCACTACACTGTGTAATAACCAGGTGGAGTTAGGTCCAAGTAATATGTGCTAAGACTATGATTTCCTGCTTGTGAAGTTATGACAAGCTGCAAATTCTATAAAGACATAACTCAAAAACAAAGTATGCAATTAAAGGGTATCCGAAGCTACATCAACATTACATATCAATTAATTACAATCAACTACACACTACATTAACACAACAGTAACACTGTCAATCCACTTTGCGTGTACTGTTTATAGAGATATATCACATCACAACATATATCAAAATATGCAAAGGTACATGGTTAGAATCATAATATAAACTCCATTTCAACATGGTACTTAAACCAGAGTGTACTCAACAATTAGACAGCTCACGACTATAAAGTTTTGTTTAGTAACAGGTAACTGCTGTAAACAATTATCATGAGGAAAATAAGTTTAGCACAATGTGGTTTTGACAATTACGTTTTTGCAAATTTTTAAGTTCAACTTTTCTGAAATGTTGTGCCTTTGCGTTTCAACTTTTGATTTGTATAACATTCAAAATTCAAAATGTTGACATTTAATGTAAACTGCATCGCTACCAAGTGAATGTGATGAGATTTCGAATTTTAACATAGCTTTACAATATTTCAGTTATATCGCTACGATGTCTGCATTGTGGCAGTTTATACTGATGTCTAACACTTGGGCATCATGGCACAGCCATGTAGCATGATGTCCATCAGTCACATTATCCTGACACCAAACCATCCAGTCCTAACACTAACCTCTAATTACTGAATACCTAGAGAATTAAGTATGGGTTACTTCAACCTACTTTAAAGATGAGGATCTAGTACTATGCATATTCTTACCAAATTTCATGGATTAATTTCAAATAGTATTATACAGCAAGTAACAAAAACTCCACGTGGTCATGAGCATAATGCATAAAAATTGATTTAAGCCAGTAAAATGTGAAATTTAAGCCTTTTGCTGAAACAGTACTAATGGCAATCATCAAGATTAAGAAATCTAGCCTGAATATAAGGCACAATGAAATATAAGGCACTTTTAATGAGGGTGTAGTACTCATGAAGATGCATTCCAATAACAAATTTCATTAAATTAGGTTGAAAACTAAATGTACAGGTTGAAAACTAAATGTACAGGTTGAAAACTAAATGTACAAGGTGCAAAGAAAAACTACCTGATCATGAGCCAAATGCAAAAGCTTAACTGAAAACAGTAAAACATAAAGTGTAGGTCATGCAGACCTTTTGTTGTAACAATGTGGTATTAACTGAAATACAGACAAATGTTTAGTTTGCAGGTTCTTGCAAGAATAGCTTGTGAAATAACATTAAGATGCCAAATTTAATCAGTGGTTTAAATATTTTCTGTATTCAACAGAACTTTGATTTAAATATTAGTCAAAGTACAGTCAAATACTGCAATTGTTATAGATAATACTTGACACAATTTCCATGTCGATGTCAATAGCAGAAAAGTGACAGTCATATATGATACTAAAATAAATGTTTTGCCATGTGCTTAACAGTTATCCACTTCTCTTCGTTTAAAATGAAATACATGTAATATGTTCAAAAATATGTGAATCCTTGGCATGCAAAGATTTGCAGAGATAGAATGTACAGTACTCTGTCATTATATCATTGGTGATGGCAACAATATTGTTACCAATTTGACAAGAATGTGTAATGTATCTCCCAAAGTGGAAAGAAATCGATAGAAAGGACAAATATTATATTGAATGATTATATTCTGTATTAATAAAAATTTTGTACTAAACATCACTTCAAAGTAAAATGTAAATTCATTGAAATCTGCACTAGAGGGGCATTACATTATAAGCAAATGTTAAAGACTGTGTAATTTATCATCTTGCAAATACATGATTATATAAACAGACTTTACAAATTTCATACAGTTTGAACACAGATATGAACAGCAATGTTAGAGAAGCTGTGACACACAATTAGAGGTTTAATAATTATGGATGCAACAAGTGTATCCCAAAAATAATGGGCCATAAAAAAAAAGGGAAATTAAAATGATAGCAATTAAATCCATGCAAGAGCTCAGTGATATAAAGTTGCACAAAAAATTTGTTTGAAATCCAATAACTTGCACTGCAACTATAATAAACTTAAGTCTGCTTCTTACTCCATGAATTAACTATATTGAATTTATATCACAATTATACATTTCATGAAAAGAAGACGAGTAAAAATAGAACATCTGACATCTCATCAAGATAAAACTACATTAAACTGAATTAACGTACAACAGTCACAGGTTAAATAATTCTGTGGCAACCAGTCTAGAAGTGGGATTGGAAATAAAGGGCCATCACCCCTCTAGATCATGACATGGAAAGCAAGAAATTAAACTCGTTTGAGATCTAATTAATATAAATTGCATAATATATATATATATATATATATATATATATATATATATATATATATATATATATATATATATATATATATATATATATATAGTTAATGTTTATGTTCTATTGCAGAAAAAAAGCTTAGGAAGATGGACAATCAGGCACCAGGCCCCCTCGTGGCAGAGTGGTCTAAAGCACTCTCTGTTACGGATCACTGTCATCTCACCTCTGTCTACGTAGGTTCGAGTCTCAGGTTCAGCCAATGTAGGTATGTGAGAAAGCTTGCCAGTAGCTTCTTGTGGGTCGGTGGTTCTTTCCGGGGGTTTTACCCAGATTCTTTCTCCACCATTAATACTGGCAGCCATGTATAAGCCAATCGTGTGCTGAAAAATGGTATTAAACCCTACAACAAAAATCAGGCACCATAACTTCATTAAACAATGCAACTGAAATAAAACTCATTCAAGATCTCAGTAAAAACTGCATGCTACATTTTTTTGAAATTGTACACTCAGTAATAAAGTTACGAGGCGGAAACCAATATCATGAAAGGCAAACATGCACCATAACTTGATTAGATGATGTGCAATGCTGAAAAATGAACTCGATGAAGGTCTCATAAATATAAAATTGCAAAATCTGATTGAAAATTCAAATAGTACTGCTCTGATTACATGATTGTGAGCATTGGTCACCAAATAATACTGCTCTGATTACAAGATTGTTGATCATTGTCCACCAAATAAAACTGCTCTAAGTACATGACTGTTCAGCATTGGTCACCAAATAATACTGCTCTGATTATATAACTGCTCAGCATTGGTCAACAAATAATATTTGCTCTGATTTTATGACTTGTTGAGCATTGAACACCAAATAATACTGCTTTGATTACATGACTCTTGAGCATTGGTCATCAATACTGCCTACTGCCCTGATTACATGACTGTTGAGCACTGGTCACCAAATAATACTGTTCTGATTATACCACTGTTGAGCATTGGTCTCCAAATAATACTGCCTACTGCCCTGATTACATGACTGTTAAGTATTGGTCAACAAATTAAAATTGCTCTGTTTACATGACTGTTAGGTATTGGTCACTAACTAATGCTGCTTTGATTACTTGATTGTTGACCACTCATCACCAACAATGCTCTGATTACTTGATTGTTGAGCACTCATCACCAGCAATGCTCTGATTACCTACAATTTTTGTGATTATTTATACCAAAATTCAGTTCTGCATCATTTCAACTGAAAATTATTTGCAAAAAATATTAATAAATTATAATCTACATACAGATTAGTTAGAAAAAAATATGACCAGCACAACATTTTATCCGATTATATAATCTTTCATAAAGATATGCTGCCAATACCAAAGTTAGAAGCACAGCAATCAGAGTTAAAAATGTGCATATGATGTGCATTCAGGGACAAAAAAATACCTGTAAATGGTGAGTGTGATGCTGGAAATACAAGTCATTTTAAGGTCTTATCAATTATAAGTTGGCAATGTAAGTCAATTTAAGGTCTTATCATTACTAAGCTGGAAATGTAAGTCATTTTAAGGTCTTATCACTACTAAGCTAGAAATGCAAGTCATATTAATGTCTTATTAATACTAAGCTGGAAATGCAAGTCATTTTATGGCCTTATCAATACCAAGCTGGAAATCTAAGCTATTTTAAAGTTTTAGCAATACTAAGCTTCACACAAAATTGGCTTAACTCCATGATTCTTTTTTTTAACAGAAAAACCAAGGCATGAAGCAAGGGCCATAACTCCTCCTGATGATGACACAGAATATGGAAAGTCAGCTTTGACCAAGATACCATCATCAGCATAAAACTCCATGCCAAATATGGTTAAAATCCAAATGTTCCCTGTAAAGTTACCCTTAGAAACAAATTTTCCAGTGATGTATCTTGGATGAGCTGTTGTGGGAATATTTTATAAACCTATATCACATATCATCAAGAAATTGTATTTTTATTACAAGTACCCGACATGCGTTGCAATGCCACTCAAAGAAAGAAAGTGTTTGTGTTTTAATCCTGGCAAGTGTTGCAATGCCACTGTTTCCAATCTTGCTTCCTGTTGCTCGTCTGTTTCAGATGATCGGGCTTGAGCAGTGCGAACTGGAACGGTTTCCAATCTTGCTTCCAGTTGCTCGTCTGTTTCTAAGGCGCCTACAGTTCACACCGAACACACGTGAAATTAGGTATCGCTACAGATTATGAATTTCATACAGCTGTTGATTCACATCATCATAGTTTCAGCCAATCCAGACAGTGTTCGATCACGTGACATATTTAAGGCGCCTACTGTTCGATCACGTGACGTATCTAAGGCACCTACAGTTCACAGCGAACATACGGTAAATGTCGCAAAACTATATGAAATACACACATTTGTTAATTGTACAATTTAAATCATTGTACTAATTCAGAAACCTTCGCGGGCGTGCACACAACAACTCACCAAAGTTTTATCGCAATCGGATGAATGGTATAGGAACGCATATGACACAAACATTTTTATATATATAGATATAACATTTCAGCAAGAAATTGTATTTTTATTAGATTTAAGTGGACAGTGGCAGTTTAGGGTGAGAAGACGTCTCAATGCTTGCTCAATGTTCAATAATGATTTTGTAAAGCAAAATATAAATTATGTTTCTTCAATAATCTTACCTGATTTGTTCAAAATACATTCACCACATCACAAATTCAGCCCTCCAAGCTAAAAGCTCTCTTACATGTTTTGAAAAAAGAGGTTGTAAAAGGTCAGCTATTTGCCTAGACACTTAACATGCAAGACTGGTCACCCCTAAGCAGGACTGATGCCAAATCTTATTAATTAACATATACTATTGGAGTGGATGTGCATGCTCTTCCAGGAATTTACCACATCATGTCTTGGGAGGGTGAACCCATATTATAATGGGTAGGTATTACAGAAGAAATATATTTGCTACTTCTTCAAATACATTGGCCAATCATAAGAGCATTAGAACAATAGGTAGGAGGTGTAGGATGCTACCCCCCGCTCCCTACTCCTGAGTTTGACCAACCTCCAGTCACCTAAAACATGTGAAGCAATTTTAAGTCTCAAGTGAAATGTGTGTTAGTTAGCACATGGTCCTGTGTCAGGATGCAGTTATAAGACACAAACTTATCTTATACAAATCCAGCTGAATCATTACACAGCTGATTAATGACCTTGAAAGTATCATGTTGTACTGCTGTCCATTCAGACTGAATTTAGCTGTCTGGGATGAGAGATCTTGAAGAGAAAGATTAAGAACATAGTATCTGTCCCATGACTTGAATGATGCAACTTAGAGATCACTTATGTTCCATCGCTTTGCATGTGATAATTGCAAATTTAAAAAATTTACTGGTCTTTGGTTAATTCCTTGTTGGCAAAGCAGATAACCCATCATATCCAGGCCAGAACCTAAGCAAAAATATGATCCATTCATTGAGTGACAAAAATGAGTGAAATTATCTTCTGATTGGTCTCAACGCTCAATAAACTACTTTTGGGATGAAAGGTTAAAAGAAGCCTGAAGTTTCAAGACAAAGAACTAATTCCCCATAAACGGGAACCTGTTTATAGCAAAGAGAACTGGAACCATCATGAGAAAAATCAAACCACAGTAGCAAACCTCCAGATTATTTAGGTCAATGTTAAGGCCATTATCTCACTGAACCTTTCTGCTGTAGAAACTGTGCCTAGGATTCTGGTCATGTATTTCAATCAAGTCACAGAAACTTTAGACAGTGATTCAAAGGATGTCTTGTTCAGCCACATCATATCTCAAGAATGATTCTATTTGGGTTCAGACATCAAAATCTTCAAAAAGGTAGAAGAGGTCTTTATTTTGGCCTATATTCTCCCTTTCATGATGGCAAAACACATCTGAGGTCATGGAACAGTAACTCCTTATTGTGATTGGCAATGACATCTCATTGAAGTCCTCATAGAAGACATAAATTTGTGGCAATTGGAAGCTAACAGATCTGAGATCATGGAACAGTAACCCTTTACTTTTACAGGAACTAAGTTCTTCTTTAAAGACCACATAGGAGACAGTTTGTGTAGCAATGAGATTTTAACGGAAAAAAGTGTGGTTCTGCTTGCACAGCACTTGTAAAAAACATTTCAGTCCCTTTCAAAAACATTTAGCGTGATGGACCTACATCATTCAGCAATTCTTTCTACCACTTATTCAGAGAGCTCTTTCCTTCTCATGGCTTGCTGACAGGTGACAGGCTTACAGGTTCAACAGCTCTTAGACTGATTGAAAACCTGCTGAAACCTGGCATTCCACACCTTGGCACATGTAGGTCCACAATGGGTCAACCCCAGCTGGTAGATTTGACTGAAAAACAGGGGGTTAAAGGACTAAGCATGTATGGTGACTACACAAAATCTTGCAACCTACTTGTCAATGACATCAGAGGTCATAGTCACGTGATATCAACAATAAACAAATTTCCAAAGTTGTTGTACATATAATTTGGACATATTATATAGTAGCCACATAAATATAGTCTGTTCTCTCCTCACTAAGCCATACAGATGCTATAAATAGAATTCGAGGGAAAGTATAACAAGGTTTGCTATAAATAGAACATGATACTGTAAGGAAAGTACAAGTCCAGGGACAAGAATACTCTTATACTGTAGTTAATAAAGCAGTCTTTTCTAAAATACGGTCTGCGGGATTAATGGAATGTTAATAGAAACTAGATTTTTGGAAGGTGGATATATCGAAAAAGCGTAATCCATATATGTTGACGCGTAATGTGTAATTTAATGGGGAAAACAATTGTTGGTCGAGGGTTGAACATGTCTTTCATGTTCTAACAAGTACCCGGGTACCTGTTAAACGGCACAACGGGTACCCAGGTAAGTTTTCCATGGTTTTTGACAGCCCTAGCTATGACAGGAATGATAACAATTGCCAGTATGAAGGTCTATATCCTATTGGTATCAGCTATGACAGGAATGATAGCAATTGCCTGTACGAAGGTCTGTATCAGATTGGTATCAGCTATGACAGGAATGATAACAATTGCCTGTACGAAGGTCTGTATCAGATATAGGAATGTCCAGGACATGTTCAGGTGGGCTCAAAAATCATTCAACTAATGAAAATCCATAAAGCATCTCAGTATTTGCAAGGCTTCATAAAGTGCATACTGACCAGGCACATAAAATAACTTATGACTAAATGGTTTTGGTGTCAATCCCTCAACCCAAGGGGAGACCACTGCAAGCATATTTGCACCTAGGCCTGCAGATGACCTTAATTACATTTTTGTTTTGGTGTTAAGCAAGCTCCAAAAATGTGGTAAACATGTTTTAGCCAGGGACAAGTTCATCTGCAAGGTACCTCAAAATTATTTTGATCAAATAGCATATTTGAAGAATAAACCAAAAAACTTAGTGCTTGGCGGACTCAGGGTTCAGACTTTGTGGAACGAGGCCAAAATTAGAAAATGCACAAGTAAGTTTACATACTATGACATAATAATATAGATCTTTTGAAAGATCAGAAAGAATCTTTAAAGTTTGCTGTAATGGAATAGAGAATGAACTACATTTCCTAACAGTCTGGCTATCCTTCTACATGTACTAGGCAACAAAATCACAATGATAAATTGACATTATACTATGTATAACTTAGATTCATGCATGGTCCAGATTAATACTTGCCATGTTATGGCATGTTGTTTTTCTAGTCTATGGGAAGCCATTGGCAAGCTTTCTTACATAATCACATTAGCCAAGCCAAAGGCTCAAACACACACAAGTCCAGATAACATGAAAATTTAGCACAGAATATCAAACTATCAAAGGTCAAAAAGGAGGACCCAAAGTCATAAACAACTATTTATGCAATCAACTATATATAGTTTACAATGTTCATTTTATTAATATCAAAAGCAAAATATATATATGTTAAAATCATAATGAACTTTAACGTCTTCAAAACTGTTATCTTAGACTGTTTATATGAATTATGCTCTCTGCATTCCAATACAAGTATTTGCTTGGGGATGCATGCACTAACACATAGCTGCCGACCCTCCAGGCTCACAAATTAGTGAAAATAGGGATAAAAATTGTTGAATTTTGACATTAATTTGTAAAGAGATCCTCGATTCTGGGAGAATATTTGTCGGAACAAATATTCAGCAAGGTCTCCAGCTGTTTAAAAATAGATTATGTTCAACAAGAAAACTCACAAACAATGCTGCAGTGTTGGTACCTTGCAGTTCTTCCATCAATAACTTAAAATATTCCATAGATGAAATCTGCTGTGATTCTTAATTTTCCCAACCTTTATGTGCTTTTTGCTACTAAAGTGCTTCCTCATATCATCTTTGTCACCTTGCCCAATGCTAACATTTGTGGCATACTGCATGCAAAGATCATGACGTATATCAGTGCACATATACTTTATGTGCAATGTATTTTTTCCTAGTCCGAATTTCCTCAGACACTTGCCACACCATTTTTGATATCTGGACATTTATATTGGGGTGTAGGGTCAGAGCACATTTCCTATTGAAAAGTGGTGTTGGCATGGGGTAGCCGCTTACTAGCTGGCCCAAGAAACTTAAACCAACTTTCATTGAGATATACATGCATGAAATCTACAGAAATATGATTTATTTTCTCCAAAATTGTGATCATAGCATTTCTTTCATTTTTAATTACATCGTTCTCCTTGGTGGTGAAGACATTTTCTAGATGCATTTTCGAATAGCAATTCAAATCAGTGTTGGCAGTGCATGCGGAGAACAAAATTGCAGCTAGGCCTCAATTTTTCTTAAAAGCATTTATACAACTACTCATATATAGATTAAAATACGCTAAAATGCTTGCTACCCTGACAACTGTACCAATAAGCTACAGTTCACTTATATTGCAACCAGCAGTACCGGGCTGTTTCACAACTGCCATATCATGAGCAGCGCTCAACTGAAAATCGGTTATTTTATTAAATATATTAAAAAAACTGGGAACTGGGGAATTTGTAAAGTTTTTCATGTGGCATGAACCAGTGAATTCCTGAAAATGTTTTTAAATTCACAACAAAATCATGAGGATTGGCAGCTATGCTTCCAGTACAAATGCACAGGAATATATTTGGGACTATTATCTGAAAACCAGATCTTTGTATACAATGATGTGATATGTGTCATTCATCATGTACTGTGCATAATTTAATATAAACTCTTTTCAGAAATCTTGAAACTGAAAATTTTCAGTCATATTGCTATGATATCTGTGGCAGTTTACAGTGAAGTCTAGCATTTCCACATTATGCCACAGGCTTTTAGCTTATGTCCCACCCAGTCACTATGCCGACCAGTCCTAACACTAATCTCTTAACGCTGAGTGCCTAGCGAGGCATGTTTTTACCATTTTAACAAATCTTTGGTATGATTCGAACCAGCAACCTCCTCCATCCAAGGTGATATAAAGAGTACAAAAGAGCATTTAAATCAATCAATGCACTCAAGAAAAATGATGAAATTATGAGAAGATTACTTTATTTATCTTTTTAAAAGCCTGAATACAATATGGTACTAAATATCTTCTTTATCAGTGATAACTGGAACCGTCTTAATGTTTATTCTATTTACGTTCTATTTAACAAAATTCTGAATCTGGCCATTTCACCATGTACATGTAGAAAGAATTTTTAAAAAATGTACAGTACAAAGTTGTTCTACTATGTTTCCTCTAAAAATTATACGAACAGAGTTACACGATATATTTGTCATTTGATTTTTAATACATACATGTGCATAGTCATATTCTGAAACCTAAGACAATTGAAAGTAGTTTTTGTGCATGAACTGTTGTAATGTGTCCATTGTAGAAGGATTGAAAACATCATTTATTTTATAAGCAGACTTAACATGAGTAATCAGGGTTAGTAGCAAATTTCTTTCAGAAATTTCAAGGGTTTTTCAAGGTTCAAAATCATGGTTTTCAAGGTGCATTATTACATTAATTTTAAAGGATACAGAAATGAAAAATAAATAAGATAATACTTACTATACTTCATACGAGAAATATTTATTGCTTATAAAGACAGTCAAGAATATGATCACTGATATCATTCCAATTATACTTCACATCCCACATCTGTAGTCACTGAATAATGTTTATTTTACAGTCTACACTACACTATTTACAAAGTCCACAATATTTTATAGTGAAATTTTTAATTCTTGTAGCTTGTTATCAACCTGGTTTTCAAGCCATTACGCAAGGAGTGCAAGCGTGACCACAACCCTTCGCTCAATTCGACTTATATTACGAATAAGGGGAAATAATGATGTCAGAGATTTTGTTGTACTTTATTCATAAATGTCAGACTCCTGTGACGTGAGATTGGTGGTTTTCCCCCCCAGGTGCATGAGATCGTAAAGCACTCTCTCCCATAGCAAATCAACATCTTTCTGACAAAATTTCCATTTTGCATAGCTGTCTGAGAAAGTTCGCATTATCTAGATGTTATATTTTTCTTCATCTAGCCATCGAAGTTCGAATTGGCAACCCTACATTACATGTACAAATGATCCAAATTTAAACTGCGACTACATCCAGGCTTCGAACAACCGGAAGTTCAAAATGTACGACTGCACACTGGCGTATTATTGAAATTTCCGATCTGGAACAAACGTAGCGAGAGATTGGGTTTATTTTATTTTTTTATTTTTTTTTTATATAGTTTTCTGTTTTACTGAAATCTGTAAAACGAAAAATATTTATCAATTCAAGAAAATCAAGGCTTTTCAAGGCACCCAGACAATAGTTTGAATTTTGAAGGTGTTTCCAAGGACTTGAGGGACAAATTCATTTTTCAAGGCTTTTCAAGGCCCGCTACGGACCCCGAGTACTTCTTATTCTCAGAACTTACAAAAGTGCGCTTCAAGCAAGTCCATACATTTTCAAGATTCTGTATTTACTGTGAATTCATTTTTTTTCCTTGGGGAATCCATTTCCACTATTTTGAATAAAAACATCTTTATTCTTGTTGGTATTTAAATTCGAGGGTAACATCGTTTCAAAAAGAAGAATCTTCTGGGTTGAAAAATTTGTGAATAAAAAAATCATACCTATAGAAAACAAATATATTAACAGTTATTTCCACACCAGCTTCAACTTTTGAATAATATACAATTAACTTTTCAGACTGAACACTATTTTCACTTTCAGTTATGTCAAAAATGTGTAAGAATGACAGAAATTGAAGACAGATGTGTAACATGTAAGAAAAAATAGATGAGTGCTTTACCATTTTCAGTGTGCAATGTACTCAAGAACATTTCAATGATATTGGCTGCTTATTATGAAAGGATAATTATAAAGGTAAACTGGCCACTGTGGAAATACAAAGGTGCTCTTTATATGGAAAATCTAATTATATGGGATCCCATTAAAAAGATGTAAAATATCATCAATAAATGAGCAAGCTGACAAGGAATATAAACACGCTCGTAAAACATGGATTTCTTGATATATCAACTCTTGCTATATGTCAAGTTTACCATATTCCATCCTTCCAGCTCTAACGGCTTAAGAGCCCAAAAATGAAAGAAAAAAAAAAAAAAAGAAAAAATAAACATACACGAGCCAAGAACTAGATATTAAGATAAAACTTCAAATATGATATACAACAATTTCTAGTATCTATTTGCAAATACACCATTTATTGCAATTTAAAGTTAAAAGCCCAAGCAAAAGTAATATCAATAAAATTAATAGCTAACACTATTTAACATGCTTTTCGAAAGAAAAAAGCAGATAACAATGAGCAGCTAAGTGTAACTGACATGTGCATTTAATTTTCTGTATAGAGAATCATACATCAATGAAATTATATATCAATTGTAAAAGAACAACTTACTTTTGCTTTCTTGAAAAATTCATGCTTTAACAACTGTTTTGCGGTAGGCCTAAAATGAGTAAAGAGAAAATAAAATAAAAACATTACAATTTCCATGGCAGGACACTTCCTGACAGCACTTTGTCATGAGCCAACACAAACTGACACTAGGATCTTAAGTATCGCTCGCTAGACAGAAATTTATTTTAATAAACCACATTGGATCTACAGTCTGTTATTTATAGCCCACATCTCAAATTTTCAAGAGGGCATTTTGTCTGATTAGTTTAACGCAGCTTTTTAACAATTTTTCAGTCATATTGCTACAATGTCTGCAGTGAGTCAGTTTATAGTGATGTCTAGCACTGAGGCATCATAACGCAGACCTGTAGCATGATGTCCCACCCAGTCACATTATCCTAACACCAGGCTGACCAGTCATAACACTAACCTCTTAATGCTGAGCGCCATGCAAGGCAGCTGTTAGTACCATATTTGTTAAGTCTCTGGTATGAATCGGCCAGGAATCAAACCCATGACCTCTCGCTTCCGCTGCGGATGCTCTTAACACTAGGCCATTGGAGCGGTGTCAGGAGGGCATAGTGATATGTACGATATAGTGCAGTATCAAAACAAGTCAGTTGATTTAAGAAAATACTGTCTGAATACATATTGTGTGTGTGTGTGTGTGTCTGTATGTGCAAAACTACAGACATTAGAAATGCAGTTACCAAGTTAATGTATGCTAAACAAAATATACTTACAGGATTATATTATAATGGTAAATCTATCTACCCATACAACTTAAATAATTATGTTCCAGTCCTTAGTTGACAATAGTATATGTAACTTAAGCATTATAATGGCAAGTGGACTGTGCATGTGGGGGTTATTTGAAGCCCCTATCTCCATTTCTGACTAATAAATTCAAAGAATTAGAATGATCCGGGGAGAATGTGGCAAAGACCAACAATATGAGCAATAAACTTGCTTCAACAGGGGTACATAACTGCCAACTGAGACGATACAAGTGGTCTATTGGTTTTCCTTAAAAAGGCATGTAAATTATTTTATTTATAAAAAGCTACTGTACTCTTTGGTACTTGGATGTATATGCCAGATTACTCAGTAAACATATGGCTACTTTCTGCAATGGATTGAGTGATGACTGTATACAGGATGCACTTAAGACAAACACAAAATCTCAGTATTAAAATTGATTACAATGTTGCCACTGACAGTGGAAATGAAGAAATTTTGTCTCAGCAGTTGATGCACACAGACTTGACAATAAATATCAAAATAATTTCTCAATTATATTATTTACTTTCCTTTCAACTTTTTCTACCCCATGCTTACGTCTGATGTCATTACCTTTTTTCTGGGTCCTTCTTAAGACACTCAGAAATAAATTTTCGGAAGACTTTGCCATAGGACTTGAACTGGTCTTTATCTTCAGCCCCTGACTCAAGAGTTGGTGGTTCATTTTGTAATGTTAACATCAGCACCTGCATTGGAATGGAAGAAAATTGAATGAACAAATTTAAACTTTACTCCTTTTGTATCAACTCAATGGAAATAATTTCAATAGCACAGATGCTGGTTAAAGTGGTCATTGAGGTCAAGGTCACCATAAAATATGCAGGGTAATTTCCATCATGGTTTAGCAACCCTTTAACATACAAACTCTCATCAAATCAACCTTGGTTTGCTGCGGTGCAAAGAAAGCAGGCTACCATCACACTCTCATTATCTGTAAATATGATGAGGATCTTTTGTCTTAAATTCAAGAAAATTCTTGACATGATAATTTCATAAATATTCTTATTGGAAGAACTCTTTAGGAATTCATTGAATTTCTACAAATTGGTCAGAATTCAAACGTACATTTCAAGATACAGAGTTGCCTTTAATTACAAAATTAAATGCTTTTTGTTCTGATATTCATGATCTTTATATAAAAGAGATGAATAAACTTTACATTGTTAAGCAGTGTTCTATTGTCATAAAAAAATACATTTTATGTCCATTTCATCGTGTAGGTCATTAAATCACTGACATAATACAACTTTTATTCTTGGAACAGCAGAATAAAGTTCCTTACTCATAGACATACTGGTCTTGTCAGGATTCAAACCTGTAACCCATGGTTAATAAGTCCAACATGGTAACCAATGAATCCCGAATGACACCAAGTCCTGCTTAGAAGTACATTTACAATTTCCTATTTAGGACACTTACTAACTTCTATATAAAGCATTTTGCACACAAATTGAACACATTTTTTGGACCTCAAGTAAACTTTAAAACAAGGTTCCACTTAAAACAGTTATATTTAGAACAGAATGACTCAAACTGCACAAAAATTAGCATCATAATACAGTATAAATGTATGAAAGTCAAATCTATCAATCTCATCTGGATATTTGCATTTAGTGCATGAGTCTGGAATTCAAACTTTGTATGAAAATTGTCCTAAATGAACCTAGTGAGACTTCTCTATTAAGGGCACACAAAAGATTTCTTGCAGGTGTTCTTTATTAGTAGGTTGAACTTAAAATGAAAAAGAATCAGAATATATCATATGTAAGCAGGTGTTATCTCTAAGCAAGTGTCCACTTAGTCAAGTTTAATTACATATTTCTTAACCAGAGCATGGAAAGTAAGTCATTATGACCCACATTTGCCTGCAAGAGAAAATCATGTAACATATCTCACTTTCATGGGTGGATACTTGTGGTATGGGGCAGTCCCAGTGGCAAGTTCTATGGCAGTTATTCCCAAGCTCCAGATATCAGCCTTGTAGTCATAACCTGTCACCTTGGAAAGGAAAACAAAACAATGTCAAATTAACAAGCGTTCTCTGGAACTTCAACTTCTATCTGCATTCATATGCTAAACCCCTGCAAAATCTTGAACACGGTCACCATCAGAAAAGTGATACTTATATCTCACTGAAATTAAAATCAAGATCTACTTATAATTGCTTCTTTAAAAAAAACACCAAAACAATGAACATATACCCCTATAATATATGCAAGTATTAGTAAAAAGAGCCCAAAGTCGACCTTCAATTCTGCAGTTGAAGAATTAGCACCACCTACTTGTTCCATTACTTCTGGGGCCATCCAGCAGGGTGTTCCAACAAATGTATGTCTTACAGTCTCTCGAGTATTGTCCTTTCCTGTGGCCAGCCATGCACTTACACCAAAATCTATGGAAAAAGAGAACATAAAAATATACATATTGTCATTTAATATTAGCCATAATATTGTTTAAAATGTGAATGAACATTGGTTCTCTATTAGCTATCAGCAGTTTTTAATACTGATCTTTGAAAAACTACATTGGCATTTTTAAAACACTTGTGCACCCACAAGAAGTTTTAAAAACCCCAAGAAAACATGCAAAAAACCATTTAAATAACGCAAAATATCATCTGTAACATTCTGTCAATATAATGGGATATCCAGTCATGTATACAGAACTATCTATATCAGTTAAACAACTTCTAAGTAATTTCAATTGCATGTGTCGAATGATTTTCTTATAACAGTCTACCACCTGAGCCAGAACAAAAAAACTGAATGCCTTACGTTAGTAATCATACTTTTAGGTATATCAAATTAAAATAGAGATCTTTAAAGAAACAAATTTTATGGATGTAATGAAAAAACTGCACAAGTCAGCAAGTAAAACACAATACTTCTAAAGCCATCTGACCTTTGACATGTATGGGAACTAATGTGAATGACTGCATTATCACCTGAAACTTATCAAGCAATGCATATATACATATTCCACAGACTCGTAGCACAATTAATTTTGAAGTAACTGACATCAATCCTGCAATCACATATTTTAGGTAAGACTCTTCATTTTACTTATATAGATAATACTTCAACTTGGTAAATCTACCTTTTTAACAGCTGATGATAAAAATTCATTTCTGAATGACTTCTTGATGTGTAAAACATCTTAAATATGTAGTATAAATGATCTTTGTAAGAAAGACAACTATGAATATGTAGCATTTTTATACATCTACAAAATATATACAAATGTCCAATATTGCAGGTTTAATTAATATTATAAAAAAGTAATCAATTTGTAGGAGATCACTATATAAATAGTTCCATTTTTCTTTTTCTAAAACTGGATATCCCACAAACCAATGGATTACAAACTCTGGAATACAGTAATTACATACATGCCAACCCCTGACGAGGAAAAAGTGTAATCCAAGTGGTCAAAAAGAGGAATCCAAGCAGAAAAAGAGTAATCCACATATAACATACTACAATTACAATTAACAATGATTTATTTGCTTTTCTCGTCTTTTATCATTCATTAATGGTTCAAGTGTTCATATGTAGCACTTTTAGCTTTAGAAAGCAACAGATTGTCATGTTGCATTTCAAAACATTTTGTACCAGCTGAGGCCATGAATGTTTTGCATACCAGTAGAGCACTCAGTACCGGGTTACTTAGCCTGGACCTGAATTCAGGTTTATTTTTTATTAACAACACTGAACAATCTCTCACAGTCAGCATTAGAATGGTAAAGAACCAATATTCCTTTCATAACCTGACAAAGAAGACGAAATTTATTTCTTCCAGTGATAGAGTCTTTTAGCTGGGAAATAAGGTGCCATTGCACATCAACTCTATCTGCATTAAGTATATTGTCAGGTAGAATCCCAACTTGATACTTCAGGAATTCTTCTTCCAGATGATCCAAGTTAGAAAAGGGTGGCAATAGAAAGGGATATCTCTTGACAAAGAATCTAACACTTTTGAAGCTTTTTGACTGTCTCTCATTTACATAAGCAACTGAAGCATTTAAAAGCAGTTCATCTCCATATGGGAATTTATGGAGCATGTAATCACAGGCTGTAGCATAATAATCTCTAACATTATCATAGAACATCTTCACAGGAAGAGTAGAGTTGTGTTCTATGAATTCTCTTGCTTCTGCACCAATAGCTAGATCTTCATTATCTTTCTGGTTTGCATGGTCATGAAAGTCAATATCAGTTAAAAGTTTGGCTGATGAGATGATTTCTGGCTTAATAAACCTTATTAGCAAATCTGACAACTGGTTTGACAGAATCTTGTGCATAATATGAATGCATGGTTCTTCTTTCTGCAAGACAACATTTGCTGCATCAAACAATGGAATGGCACTCTTCATAAACAAGCAGTACAGTTTTGTAACTGGATCATTAAGCTTTTTGTAAACCATCTTACATTTAGAGTCTTCAAAGCAGTGAACAGATTCTTTTTCTTTCTGTGCCATCTTAGTATCCACTTTGCTAGTTTTGCCCTTGGAAGTATGAGAAGATCCAGTATGCTTTTTAACAGATTTATACTCTGAAGAACCTGATCCAGATGGCTGATGAAATTTTATGTCAAAAGATTTATCTTTCACAGTCATGGTCTGAGCCTGGAGGATCTCTAGCTGGATAGATAGAGGCCTCTCAAACAAAAATTCCATGGATTTAAATTTCTTTCTTTCTGCTACACCAATCTCTTTATTGTTAGTATGTCTGTCTATACTTTCATCTCTTGTTCTCTTCTGACTTGCAATAACAGATTCTGCTTTCGTACCACTCTTCTTCACTTTTCCACCATGTTTTCTCTGTGCAGATTCACTTTCAGTTTGAAAGAATGCTTGTAGTGCATCCCAAAGCTCAAGTAAACGGCTAACACATTTGCCAAGGGATAACCATCTTGTACACACATGCTTTATAACTTTATAGTCTTCAAGATCAAACTGATCTTGTAACAACTTTAGAGCCTGTTTCCTTTTACTACTTTTCTCCAAATAATAGTAGATATCTATTAATAAATGGCCAATATCTACTTCTAATTTATCAGCAGCCTTACCAGCAGCAAGGTGCATCAAATGACAGGGGCAACCTGTTATGAACACTGATGGAGACATTTTCAAAATATAGGATGCAACTCCTTTATGAATTCCAGTCATCACTGATGCATTATCAGCTGCAAAAACCCCATACAGTTCTGCCAACTTATGTCATGTTTCTTCAAAACATTGTCAAGCAAATCAAAAATGTTTTGTCCAGTGGAATCTACTGTTAATTCTGGTAAAGAAAGAAGAACACTCATGACTTTGCCTTTTTCACTGTCAAAGTATCTAACACATACTGGGTACAACTTTTTATCATCATAATCACAACTCCCGTCTGTGGCAATACTAAACGGCCCAATTTTCATTGCTTCTGCAATTTTAAGTGAAGTATCTTCTGCTAGGCACCGAACAATGTGAGATGATTTTGTTCTTGCACAAGCATATTTTTCCGCAATTTTCGAATCAGGAAACATCCGCTTGAACAAGGGACTAACGTGGTCTGCTATCGCTAAGGGTAGTCCGTGTTCTATTAAAAACTCGGTAAATAACACCTCAGCATTTATAGTATTCAAGTCTGCACTTGAGCTCTGCTGTAAATAAGAAGT
Organism: Unio delphinus; assembly: GCA_029339505.1. Lineage (NCBI taxonomy): Eukaryota > Metazoa > Mollusca > Bivalvia > Unionida > Unionidae > Unio > Unio delphinus. The sequence goes on along the minus strand of JAQISU010000177.1, from coordinate 6,686,116 downwards.
TACCTTTGTATTAGAGTTCGTAAGGCGAGCTAATTCGATGTGTTTCCTTGTTTTCATGTGTTTTTCCACATCAAATTTACCACCATGACCAATGCTAAAATCGTTTCCGCACAGTCTGCAATGAGCATGATGCTGACCTAGAATGGAACGCTGTATTATGCCATTCATATATTCATCTTTGAATCTTTGGAGGACTCGTTGTTTTGCTTTTTTCTGATCCATCTGCGAAATTCTTGGGGGAAAAAATGTGCTCTAACATACACAAAGACTAGAATCCACCTTAACATCTGAAGTCATTTAGCGCCAACGATTAGACGTCACGTGATGATGCCCTCGTCGTGTTTGGAGGATTGATTACATTTTGCTTTGTTTATTATTGACTTTTTCTAACCCATATGTGAAATTATTTAAGATATTTTTCGCACTCATAAACGCATTGAGAATTTTTTAATACTTTTTAGCGCAAAAAAAACTTTTAAACTGGTTCTGCACTATTCAAAATTAGAACAAAGAGTATGTGCATAATGATTTAAACAAAATAGAATCCAGTCTGTTCTCTCCTCACTAAGCCGCTATAAATAGAATACAAGGTCGAAAGTTTGAAAGTATCTTAGTAACATGATAGTTGCTATAAATAGAACATGAATATTAGGAAAGTCCACGGACAAGTATACTCGTATATCGTAGTTATGTAGAAGCGGGGTATTTTTTAATTAAAAATAAAACAGTATGTAAAAAATAAAGTAATGCTAATAAAAACGAAAAAAAAATTTATTTTTTTTTGCAAGATGGATATATCGAAAAAGCGTAATCTATAAACGTTAACGCGTAACGCGGAATTTAGTGGGAAAAAGCGTAATGATTACGCCAAAAGCGTAATGGTTGGCATGTATGTAATTATATACAAGTACAATATAGCAAATCATGTCAAAGATAATGTGATTTTTAAGAAAACTAAACACTTTTAAGATTACTGAATCTTTAAAATTATGATAATGAAAACAAAATAAATCCCATATACTTATGTCTTGCAATTCAATGATGCAACAATAAAAAAAACCTTTTGAAATTAAGCTTTGGAACAAAAATACATTACAGTCAAGGTAATTATAGTGT